>OU898283.1:70927848-71527848 GCA_918026665.1 Diabrotica balteata | reverse complement strand
TAACGAAATAAAATTTTTGTTCCAAAATTAATTACCATTAATTAAATTAAAAATATTTGCGGCCACTTTTTAACTGGCAATCTGTTATCAATGTATTCTCCTATTCTTAAAGGTATATAAAAATATGAGTTTGATTAACTACATTATGAACGTAGTGATCTTCCATTGCGATATTAGACTATTTGATATCACCTGATATTTTCCAGACCTACAAGCTTTAACAATTTCACATTTTGAATTTGTTTGAGTGATGTTTAAATGGTACACATTTCAATAGAAAAGATCATATTTATAACTTTAATAATTGGCATCCTGTAATTTGATTCAATGTCATATTGCACAATATCTTTGATAAACAAGTAAACGTTTTCCCAATACGTTTTTTAACGACTTTAACCATTGGTCATACACCCATTTTTGATATATAAGTTTAAATTGTAGTCTAGTGTTCGTGTGTGAAGTCCATGTCTTATTACTAAGGTCAAGTCGGCTTTCTTGTCTTTACAAAGAGTCATTTATTATTTCCTAATAGTTATCTTACTTTCTTCTCTTTTTTACCATGACATTTTAGCTCTGCTTGCTAGATTATTTCTTGTTGAAGCAGTATGTATTCATCAAAGTTTTACCTGAAGATGATGTAAACGAGTTGATCCCTACGCTCTTAAAGCCTCTCTGTGGCATGCTGTTTCCGCTTGAAGGTCTCCATCATTTCACGATCATCTACGCCTACCTCACTTCTTTCAGCGTGGTGAAGCCTAACAAAACATCTTCTTTCTGGCATTTCAAATAGGTGGCCAAGTCACTTTGTTATCTTCCGAAATTTCACTATCAATTTCAATGACCTTAATCGTCGTTTGAATTCTGTATTAGTGGAATGATTAAGAAATCGTTTCAGTAACAGATAACCGAAGCTATTAAATATTATTTTTATTTGAGATTTATTTATTTCACCAAGTAAGTTCAGATAATCTACAATTTTTATGCTGAATATTGTGTTTTATTTAACTATTTCCCACTACATCATTATCTACTACTGCCCCTGATACCATATAATATTTCAACTCGTTGACCTTATGTATCTTCACCAATAAGTACATCAAATCTGGTTTCTCTATTTGTTAGCAAATATTCTGTTTTTCACGAATTCCAGTTTAAGAGCATCTAAACCGCTCAAGAATTGTTGAAAAATTGCGTATCTAAATAACTGTTGATTCATATTGTCTACAGTAATTTATTTTCTATATCTATATAATTCTTCTATGACCTACCTTTCTTTACAATTCTTTGTATAGAAAGCATTAATTTCTTTTGATATGCTAGAGTTATTCGTATAGTTTCTAATAGCCTTTTGTTGCGCTTAAGCATTGTATCTTTGTTCCAGTTATTCAAGAAGAATAAACAAAAACTGATTCAAGGTAAAGCACATGTCTTAAAAACATGATAATCTAGTGAAATATTTTGTTTACCATACCTCTTGGGTAATATTATACAGGTAATATGTGCAATATTGTCTATCAATAAACTCATAAATTATTTTCTGATACTTTAAGCACTGTAGTTTCCAAATTATTGCTGGTATTTAGTATATTAGAACATTTTATATACTTTGATAATTTATATAGATATAAATGTATGGATTTCTAACAATTACTAACATTCAGAGGAAATTGGTATTAATTATCACAGATAAGGTAAATATCAGACTAGATATATATAAGGAATATGGTCGTCTATAATAATAATCATAAATTATCGTGATAGGTATAAATATATAATATGCAAAATACTAAGGACACTTATTTTTTGGTCACTTCTATGAGTATAGGGTAATGAATATTATCATCAAAATCACAATTATCCAAAAGTGCTAAGCGTTTTTCCCAAACAACATCGTTATAACTCAATTTCTTTTTACACGTAAAACCTTTTTCCTCGGATTGTTTGATGAACATATCCAAGGTGGAACCTCTTTGTGGAGCCATGACGTAAGCGGTGCCATCGCTGGCCAAACAGCACCAAATACAGTTAATTAGATCGGTTCTTGCGTCGTCAAAGAACAGGCAATCAGCACACAGCACAACGTCGTACTGATCAACAGGTTCGCAAGATGACCATTGGAGAATACTACATCCGACTTCACTAAGGAACGTGTTGCATTTGAGTGTCACTTGGACATTATCGATAGAAACCTTATTACCATCGGTAACTAGAACACTCTTAGCGTGGCCGTATTTAGCAGCGAACAGTCCTGCTAGGCAGGACATGCCTCCACCCAATTCTATCACATTTTTTTCTTTAAATATTTCTAAATTTGAGCAAACAAAGTAGCTTAAAGTCTCCTCGGATGGCCATATACAAATATTACCCGTGTTGTTGAACCCCATTAAATCCTCTGCGGAAAAAGTGCGGTTTCTGTGGCCTACGTTTATGAAATACTCGCTACCATTTATGCATATCGAATATTTATACCATGTATATTTTTTAATTTGGTCATGCTTTTGGTTATCTCTACTGACTAAAGGTAATGAGGTGAGTTCTTGCGTTTTTAACAGCATGAAGGACGAAATTCGACGTACAGAAAATTCATCGGTTGGACTGGAAGGTTGACTTTCCGTGGGGCTCTAAATAGAAAGCTATATTAAAAAAATATAACATTTACAGCTTTTCGTTTCAAATATGTAAATATATTTAAGCAAATTGAATTTATTCAGTTGGTTATACTGTACAAACTCTTTCAACACTTCCTGCAATTTATATCCAAATATATACGCTTTGGTCTCACTAGGACTAGTTTCGTGGTATTTGCGGTTTACAGCTACAGCTAGTGAGTAGGCCGAACACAAAATAGATAAGGCGAAAATCTCGGGCTCTTTCAAAAAAATATACCCACCAGATTTTTTTGCATAGTGACTTTCATGAAATACCCCAAAATTAGTCCAGGCGAAAAGTTGTTTAATTTATTTAAACATTTTTTTCAATTGTAACATTAAATTGTTTTGGCCCGGACAACTTTTTTTGAACTTTAAGAATCAATCTGAACAAAATATGTCTCTTCTAATTTTTCTGTAAACTTGATCGTTTTCCAGGTATAAACAATTTAAAACTGAAAGCACTTTTGAAGGCTCAAAAACACACGTAAAAATATTATTTTTGAATTCACCTTTTTGGAACCTAAGTTCAAATTCAAACCTTGTCATATCATTTACCGATAAGTACAGTATAGCCCAAAATACACAGTACCGAACTTATCTTATTGTTTTAAAAAATACATCTTATTGACACTTTATAACGTGTTCTAAATGAGCTCCTCCTCTCTCAAGACATACTTCATAACGATATTCCAGATTTCTCGTAATGTTATGGAATAAAGGTTGTCTCAAGTCCGCGAAGAAGGCTCTAACGGCATTTTAACTCATTGATGGTTTGTAGTGCCCGGTTAAAAACGGCTGTTTTAGCCATGCTCCAGATGTATGCGTCTGGAGATGTTAAGTCTGGAGATGTTAAGTCTGGAGAATGTGCAAGATAGGGGAAGTCAGTAAATTGTGAAATGAACTTGTTTGGAAAATGTCCCTAAAGAAATTGACGAACTGCGACAGCAGTATGGCAAGTTGTCCCATCCTTCTGGAAAAATTGGTCTCGAAATGTCAAATTACGCGCACGACAAAATTGATGTAGATCAGAGATAAAGCGTGTTAAATTTGTATGTACCTCTGTTGATTAAGCCGGATTTATAAACGGAAATAAACATAATTTTAGTCTTTAACCATAATCTTATAAGCATAACGTTGAAAGTTAATAAATAAATGTACCTATTTAAAAGCATTCATAATACATAAAACATAAATTTAGTCCTTAAAACGTGACCTTCAAAGTTGGTAACTTTCAACATTTATGAATTAAGTATTAAACATTATGGAATTGTTGGAATATGCGCATGTGTAATCCAACGTAAAAAATTAAAGAACTGTTCCTCATCCCATTCCTTATCACGCTTTCTATTTATGAGTCTTACACTATACCTTCTTACTCTTCTTTGCTTGTTAAGAACTCTGGCAGATATAGTCGCTACAATTGTTAAATAAAGTGGGACTGCTGCCATGGCCAAAGCAACTTTTCTATTAATCTTCATATTTATTTAAAATTATTTCACTTTTCTATCAATCTAAAGATCAGAAAAAATTCTTCAAGATCTATAAAAATTTGGTTAGGTTTGTATTTTCCAAAGTAGTTTTTAAATATTATGGTTAGGTATTATGTCTAGTTATAAACCAATCTTAAATCTTGTGAATTATGATTGTGGTTAAAGTTATGTTTATGACTTATGATTATGTACTATGTCCGTTTATAAACCTGGCTTTAATGTACCCATTTAAAAGCATTCATAATACATAAAACATAAATTTAGTCCTTAAAACGTGACCTTCAAAGTTGGTAACTTTCAACATTTATGAATTAAGTATTAAACATTATGGAATTGTTGGAATATGCGCATGTGTAATCCAACGTAAAAAATTAAAGAACTGTTCCTCATCCCATTCCTTATCACGCTTTCTATTTATGAGTCTTACACTATACCTTCTTACTCTTCTTTGCTTGTTAAGAACTCTGGCAGATATAGTCGCTACAATTGTTAAATAAAGTGGGACTGCTGCCATGGCCAAAGCAACTTTTCTATTAATCTTCATATTTATTTAAAATTATTTCACTTTTCTATCAATCTAAAGACCAGAAAAAATTCTTCAAGATCTATAAAAATTTGGTTAGGTTTGTATTTTCCAAAGTAGTTTTTAAATATTATGGTTAGGTATTATGTCTAGTTATAAACCAATCTTAAATCTTGTGAATTATGATTGTGGTTAAAGTTATGTTTATGACTTATGATTATGTACTATGTCCGTTTATAAACCTGGCTTTAATGTACCCATTTAAAAGCATTCATAATACATAAAACATAAATTTAGTCCTTAAAACGTGACCTTCAAAGTTGGTAACTTTCAACATTTATGAATTAAGTATTAAACATTATGGAATTTTTGGAATATGCGCATGTGTAATCCAACGTAAAAAATTAAAGAACTGTTCCTCATCCCATTCCTTATCACACTTTCTATTTATGGGTCTTACACTATACCTTCTTACTGTTCTTTGCTTGTTAAGAACTCTGGCAGATATAGTCGCTACAATTGTTAAATAAAGTGGGACTGCTTCCATGGCCAAAGCAACTTTTCTATTAATCTTCATATTTATTTAAAATTATTTCACTTTTCTATGAATCTAAAGAACAGAAAAATTCTTCAAGATCTATAAAAATTTGGTTAGGTTTGTATTTTCTGAAGTAGTTTTTAAATATTATGGTTAGGTATTATGTCTAGTTATAAACCAATCTTAAATCTTGTGAATTATGATTGTGGTTAAAGTTATGTTTAAAACTTATGATTATGTACTATGTCCGTTTATAAACCTGGCTTAAGTGTGACTGGCTTGATTTTCTTCGATAAAGTATGGTTATAAGTATATATATATATATATATATATATATATATATATATATATATGCAATACAAATGAAAATGTGCTTCGTCTGAAAACCATACATTTTTCAAAAATTCAGGATTTTCATACTGTAAATCAAGAATTCTGGCACAATATTCCACTCTGCTGTGATAATCCCTGAGATATAATTATTGATGTACCTGAATCACATACGAAAATGCACCCAGCTCCTTCAGGATTTTTTTCAAGGAAGTTCGTTTTAAGCCAAGATGCAACGCTGTTCTTGTCTGGCTGGCTTTCGGATTTTCCAATATTCGCTCAAAAACACGTTCATGGTTATCGTTGTTGTTAAAGGTCCTGGGACGCACTGAGTTTTCTTTTCATTGGCACAATACATTATCTGTATTTCTAAACTTTTCAACAACCTTCAAAATTGTAGCATTACTTGGAGAACGTTTATTAAACCGTTGTGTGAATTGATCACACACGTATTACAGACTTACACTATTACGTCGGCCGATTCGGAGGAGAGGAGAGGAGAAAACACTTTCTCATCTGTACTTAACACCATTTTTAACAATTAGACCTTAATAATTAATTGTTTAAGGATTAGTTGACAGGTCTATACTAGTTAATTTGAATACGATAGCGCGCACAAAGAGCGCGCACATCTATGTTTCAGTTTCAGTACGTTTTATTTTGGGCAATACTGTATTTTGGGCTTATTTCATTTTAAAATATTGGTTTTTAATCGTTATTAAAGCGCTTATGACGGGACGGACGCTCGAGCTTCGGCGTGTATAAGAGAGAGAAACAAGATCTATTGCACACATTTTTGCTGGTTTGAATTCTCATTGTACAAATGAGCGCCCGCCCTGCCATAAGCGCTTCATTAACAAAAATTATTAAAAAACAAAGTTTTAAAACAAAATAAGTCCAGAATTTTCTTTGGGAGCTGATATAAGAAGGCTCGAACTAGAATTTAAGGATTTGATGATTTCAAAAATAATATTTTTTACTTATGTTTTTGAGTCTTTTGCGTTTTTCTCAGTTTTAAATTATTTATAACTCGAAAACAATAAAGTTTACAAAAAAACTACAAGAGACATATTTTGTTCAGAATGATGCAGAAAATTGTTTGGGCCGAATATAATTTGTTTAAAAAAATCGAACACTTGAACCTTATTATGGGATATCTCATGAAAGTGATTATTCAAAAAAATCTCATGGGAATATTTTTCCGAACGAAACCGAGTTTTTCGCCTTGTCTACAAAAAACTTCTGTAATTAGATAATACCATGTACTTAAAATTTCTGTTTTTGAGTTTTTGTTTCATATTTGTTTTTCTGCTTTTGTTCAGAACTAGATTATGAGCCGCTAGTACCGTGAAACTGGTTTTAGTAATGCCTAAGCGTCAACTTTTAAATATAAATGGTGGAATATCACGTCTCTTAGATGCAAAGTCTCTTTAAATTAATGTAAGTCCAACATTCATAATTAAACAGAAATCAAATATGCATTTAAAAATATTAATCACTAAGAAAAAAGCAAATTAGTTATCCACTATAAAACCATGCACATGGAGAGACTAAGCAGAAATACATCGGTACAATTCTTGGTTCCTAAGTTTATTTAAAAAATAAAAAAAAAGTGGAATGTTGGGAAATGTATGTGTAGTTTTATTGCATTTCATCTTATTTAAATACAACAATTATATAAATACAACAACGAATAAAAGGCAAAAACGAAGAATAAATACAAAACGAAGTAGCTGCAACAATATTGGAAAAGGAAGTAATAAGAATATAGGAAAAATATATTTTGAAGACGATAGAACAACCAATTATAAAAGAATCACTTTACTTTATTAGAATTTATTAGAAAAATTTACAAACATAGAAAAAATGGGTAATATAGTAAATTAGTTCGGAAAGAATACCAAACGACTAAATTTTTATCTTAAAATCATACAAAAAAAAATAGGTATTAACAAAATTTAGGTTTACACATGTTATTTATTGATTTTCAAAAGCCGAAAACATAGACCAGCGCGAATCTGTGAAAAAGCGACTAAATTTGGATGTGAGAGGTGGCGTTCGAATTTTTTCAGAAATAGTTGGGTGATAATTTCAGTAATAATAATTGACTCACTTTTTCTCTCAAATAGGTAGGGAAACTTAATAAAAAAAATCAAATATTTAAAAATTACTAAAAACATCGATTTTTTTACATCCCTTGCTTATAACTTTAACACAATTCATTTTGGAGCAAAGTCGTAATAAAATAAAATAGGGACAGTTGGATTTTCTATAAGATACGGCTATTTAAAAATGTTTTAATTTATTGCCCTTGCTGCAAAAGAGCAATAAATAAAAAAGACAGAAGGAAAAGCCTTTTCTTATTCAATGTTTTTAACCTCTTAAATTACACTTGTATCTTCATAATGCGTCTGGAAAATTTTCACAACATAATAAAACAGTTTACCAAATTTCATAAAATCGATTTAATATATTTCGCATAATAATCTTGCAATCTAATTTTTTTTAATTCAATTTTTTTTTTTTTTAATCTTGCACAACCAAAAGTAGAACCATATAGAAGTTTGCCATTTTTTACTTATAAAAATACACTTAACCTATCTAACGTACTTTATGGAATTAAAATTTAATTATTTGGACGTCCCCAGGAATGTTTTAAATTTATAAATGATTTTTGTTGAAGAAAAATCGGTATACGTAAAAAAATGTACTTTCTCGGCTTACAATAAAAAAAAATTTCTTCATTTTTCATTTTTAAATCCGTCGTAAATCGAATAAATCCATCTAAAAAACGCATTACCAAATGCCAGAGATTCTTTAGTTTTCTTATAAATAAATAATTTATTTATACTCCAGTCGTCAGAGACGAAAATTCTATTGACCCTTTATAAATTTTACGAACAAGCCGAATTTTTTTGAGAATGTAAATTTACGAATCTCAAAAAATATGTAAAAAGTTTAGGGGAGAGTGTTGTACCTTGGGTCAATTTTTAGTTTTTATTTTTTTTTCTAAATCCTAAAATTATATATTTGCAAAGTTTATCCAATGCATTAGTTACTTTGTCTATTTGGCTACATGCTTTCTTTTTATTGACACATTTTAAGCTTAGTAGTTAGTTAAAAAATATATTTTAGCAGGCCCTTGCATGTTGACCCAAGGTACAAACTGGTAATGTACCTTGGACCAGCATATATTGTACCTTGGACCAGCATTATATTGTACCTTGGGTCAGTTATAAAAAAAATAGAACAAATCTTGAAATGTTTTATTGAATATCTCAAAATAATCAGAACATTATGATTAACTAACGATTAATTTAGTAACTAAAAACTTATTTGACAATATATCCGCTAAATTTAACATTAAATTTCAGGTGCGCTTCGTGACGTGCAGTTCCGCTTATTTTGTGCGGTTGTGGAAGTTTACGTACAATATCATTGCGTAAAAAATGATATTGTACGTAAGTATCGTACGTAAGTCTCGGTTGAGTCGTTTATAAACTTATTGGAATCTAGAATTCTACGTAAATGTCTAAGTTCATTATTAATTCCACTGTTCAGTATCTCGGCAACATAATAAACAAAAGATTTCTTCCCTGCCACTTTCACTAAAACAAAGTCTCCTTTTTTAATCTCGTTATTTTCAGATAAGTCATATATTTTTTGGTCATTTAATAATTCTTCTTCTCTAGTTACCAAGTCCTCAAATGTACCTCCATCACTTGAACTTGATTCACTATCATACTTAGCAGCTCTCTTTGGCACATTTTGTATATCTTCTGTCGCTATTTGCTTTGTAACTGCCTGCACTTTCTCAAATGATACCGTCTTTCCCTTTTTAAGCGTAGCTATTTCATCTTTCTCTGGAGTGTCGGTAAGTATTCGTGACTTTCCTCTTGCTCTTCCTAACTTCTTTTTGCGAACAGGTGCCTTTGGATAGGGTCGCAACATTTCAGGTGTAATAGAACTTCCTAAAGTTCCTGCTTGACGAATATTTGAGGTAGAAGGAGTAGAGAATTCCATTTCATTAACTGTAGTTTTAGTTTTTTCACCGTCATGTTCAACATTGACTTGCTCGCGACTGTCAGTAAGCTGGTTTAAAGGACGATCAGTTACATACGAAGACAGATACTCATTATCTTCAAAAATGTTTTCATTGACGGGATAGAGACCGCTCACCTCAAATCCCTTCTGGATATTAGATGTAGTAAATGCTTTTGGAAATGCCTTACCTGCAAGTTCGGCTATATCGTAAATCGTAATAGGTTGTCCAGGGTGCATAATCATCCACTCACTACAGGCGGTATTATAGTAAGTTTTCATTGGTCCAAAAACTGTTCGATCGAGCGGTTGCATTTTGTAGCTGGTGTGGGGATGAAACGTTATCGGTAGAATTCCATTCTTCTTACAGAAATTAATGACACTTACATTCACGTGGCTATCGTGATTATCCAAAAGTAATATAACTGGATTTTCAACTGTTGGTTTCACATGATTTTTAAAGTGTTGTAGGTATTCCAAAAACAATATTTCGTTTGACCAGCCGGACGGATTTGAACCTCCTATAGTTCCAACTGGACAACCTTTTAGCATATGAGGCTTAAAATTAACCTTCGGAAATATCATCATTGGCGGAATATGATTTCCGATTGCAGTTATTGAGGCTATCAAGGTTACATTTTGACCTCGCTCTCCACTTGTCATTTGACCTAATTGTTTTATTCCCTTAGGTCCTACAATTTTTGGTGGTACATGGACAGTCGTTAACCCTGTCTCGTCACAATTCCAAATTTTTTCTGGGGAAAAATCTCCACGAGACAAAGCTTCTTTGTAGTTCTTAAAAAAGGAAGATATATTTGTTTTATTGAAGGATGTTGATCTGGCCAAACTTGTAGGTTCTGGTTTACGAAGTAATAAATCTTCATGTCTTCTAAGAAACTGCCTCAGCCATTCCTTGCTAGTTATCTTTTTTTGGTCCCAAGAAGGCGGATGAGACTTGTTATTTGCAGTTGTATACTGGTATGCTAAAGTACGAACTTCCATTTTCGTCAAACCATAGTGGAGGCGTGCAGCAGTGAGAAGATATATTTTTAACTCCGCTTCCTCTTCTTTATTAAAAACTTGTTTTACATTATTGGCAGCAACATAAGAAAATTCTGAAGCCCCCGACTGCCTGAAGGATTTTACGTGCCTGATCAGCGTGGTTTTTGATATGTTATAGCACTTTGCTGCTTCCCTAATTAATAATTCACCACTTATGCATTTATTTGCGGCTGCAGTTAAATCCTGGGCATTTAAATGTGGTCTTTTGATACCCACTTTACTTCTTGGCATTTTAAAATGACTATCTGAAACAATAATAAAAGGTTTTTTTGGTAACAGACACACCAATTAATTTAAATAAAAGTCAAAATAATGTTAATTCGCAATAAGATTGTACCTTGGTCCGGTCCAAGGAATACGACCTACCGGTGACCCAAGGTACACAACGTAACAATTTCAGCTGTTTTTTTGTTTTCTAATATTAGGTTATGCGTTTAGACAAAAAATACATTCATGATTATCAAGCGTAAATATATATTGTCCATTACAGATAATAATAAAATATATATATTTACATTTGAAGCGGATTTTAACAGATAACAAATAGGTAAATAATTTACTTACGATCAAACAAAACACAAAACGCTCTGCAAGTCACCACGCTGCAATTTTTTGATAAGTGTATTTAGATGCCATCTACCGCTGATATTATTAAACCACTAATTCAACCAAATCGAAGAGAAATCTGCAGTGGGTAAGAAAGAAAGTTAACTGACCCGAGGTACAACCCGGTCCGAGGTACAACACTCTCCCCTACTATTCTTACCCCCGGTTTCTCCCTAAAACCACACTTCTCGTATGGGAAAAACGAAAAAAATCGATTTACCAAGAATCTGTGCGTCGTAGAAAAAAAAACATTTCAATTAAAAAATGTAGCTGAGACAATTTTAAACAAAAATGTTCATTAACACTTTTTGTGAAAAATAAACTATTCTCCAAATACAAAAATATCGCTTAAAGCAACGAAGTTACGCACGTAATGTCTTATCGACAAAAATTAAAAAATCATTTCAATGGTGAAGAGTACAGCTTTCTTATGCGATTGTTGTATTTTGTCGCAATTAAAGTCAGTTTCTATAAGAATGTAAATAAACATTGATTTTTGCCATTTTTTATGATTCTCATGGGATCATTCAAATGTATTACTTTTCCATTAACCGGCGAAAGTTTAAATTTGGCGTTTTTTATGCATATATAAAATGACTCACATTTATTGCCAAAAATCAAAACCGAAATTTCATGCCATAGGTTTTGAAAATTGGGCTTTAAGAATGAAAAATTCTACGGTGACCGGTTAATGGAAAAGTGATACATTTTAATAATCTCATAAGAATCTTATTAAATGGCAAATATCGTGCAATGTTTATTTATTTAGCATATTTATAGAAACTGACTTTAATAAAGGCAAAATGCAAAAATCGTATAAGAGAGCTGCACTCTTCACCTTTAAAACGCTTTTTGATTCAAGCTATATTTTTGAGTGAATGGTTTATTTTACAGAAAAAGTGCTAATAAACATTTTGGTTCAAAATTGTTGCAGTTAAATTTTTTACTTGACATTTTTTTTCTACGACGCATAAATTCTCGGTAAATCGATTTTTTCGAATAGTAAACTTTTTTGCATATTTTTGGGGTCCCAAAATTACCATCCTCATACAAATTCAGCTTGTTCGTATGGTTTTTAGATGTTCAGTGGTATTTTCGTATCTGACGACTGAAATGAAAATAATTTTTTTTTATTTATAACGAAACTAAAGCATTCCTGACATTTGGTAATTAGTGTTTAGATGACTCTAAACCGATGGTTTTTATTATTATAATATATGATATAAACTATTCCCATAGAAATGGGATTCCATAAAATACGTTAGATAGGCTAAGTGCGTTTTTGTAAGTAAAAAAATTGGCAAACTTTTATATGGTCTAGGTTTTGTTGAACAAGATTAAAAAAAAATCAATTAAAAAAAATAGAATGCACAATTATTATGCGAAATCTATTAAGCAAATCGATTTTAATGAAATTTGGTGGGCTATTTTATTATGTTATAAAGACTTTTCAAACGAATTATGAAATACTTAATTGCAATCTAAGTGGTTGTAACACATTTAATAAGAAATGTTTCCCTCTCTTTTTTTGTATTTATTACTATTTTGCATTATATATATATAATAGCACTACGAGCCTAGTAGGCCCATGGCTTGAGCTGTTATTGTTTTCCATTTCTTCCTATTATTAGCCTTGTCCTTCCATCTTTCTATTCCCAGTGTTTCTAGGTCTTTCTCTACTTCTTGCTTCCATCTACTTCTCGGCCTTCCTCTTCTTTTTTTTGTACCCATTGTATGCATCAGAATCATTTTTGGTACTCGAGAATTTGTCATTCTTTCTATGTGCCCTAGCCACCTGAGTCTCTGAGCCTTTACTACTCCCACTATACTAGGATTCTTGTACATATCTTCTAATTCTTTATTTGTTCTTCTTTTCCATGTATTTTCTACTATCTTGCCTCCAAATATCTTTCTCAAAACCTTTCTTTCCCATATTTCGAGCATACCTGTTTCGCCTTTGTTCAGTGTCCACATTTCACTGGCGTAGGTTACCACTGGTTGTATAACTGTTTTGTAAATCCTTATTTTGGCATTCCTAGATATCTGTTTACTTTTTAATAGCCTGTTTAAGGAGTACACGTATCGGTTTCCTGCCATTATTCTTGATTGGAGCTCCTCTCTAATATTTGGTTTGCATGTGAACATCGACCCCAGGTATGTAAATCTTTCCACTGCTTCAAATATATATGCTTTTTCACCCTCTACTTCTATTTTTAGATTTCCTCCTTTTTGTTCACTGTCATCTATCCATTCCATGTATTTTGTCTTACTTTCGTTGATGGTTAAGCCTATTTTCTTTGCCTCTCTATCTAGCCTCTTTACTACTTCTTGTAGCTCCCATTTGCTTCGAGCCAGTATTACTACATCGTCTGCAAAGGCTAGACATTGGTGCTTTCTTTGGTATAACAATCCCTCTCTGTTGACATTTGCATCTCGTATCACCTTCTCCAAACACAAGCTGAATAGTATCGATGATAGGGGATCTCCTTGCCTTACTCCTTCACTGACTTCAAATTTTTCCGACATTATATTATTTATTTTAACTCTGCTCTCAGTCTTGGACAACGTTATTTGTATCATTCTTATAAGTTTTCTACTGATACCCAATTCTTCTAGTGCTTTGCTCATTTGGTTCCGTTTTATTCTATCGTACGCTTGTTTGAAATCAATGAAGAGGACCCTTGTCGGCAGATTGTGTTGATAACTTTCCGCTTGCAATTCTCTGAGCGTAAATATCTGATCTATTGTACTTCTACCAGGTCTGAAGCCACATTGGTACTCGCCGACAATGTTTTCTATCACTCCTGCCAATTTGTACTTTATACACGCTGCAAGAATTTTGTATGCAGTATTCAAAAATGATATCCCTCTGTAATTTTGACAATCTGTCCTATCGCCTTTCTTATAAAGTGGGCATATAATTGCATCTGTCCATTCTTGTGGTAGTTGTTCTTTAATCCAAATCTCCTTTATTAATTTGAACATTTGCTCCTCTAGCGTTTTCCCTCCATATTTGAACATCTCTGCAGTTATATTATTACTTCCTGGCCTCTTGTTATTTTTTAATTTCTTTATTATTTCCTTTATCTCGTTTCTGGTAGGGGGTGTTTCTTCTGTCTCATTTATTTGGTTCCTATGTTTCTCCGTTCTTATAGGCTGTTGCTGTTCTATCCTGTTTTCGTCATTTAGCAATTCATCGAAGTATTCTTTCCATCTAGCGGCTATTTCATTTTCTCCACTAATGGCGTTTCCCTCTTTATCTTTGTAAAATATTGTTTTTTGTTGGTATCCTCTTTTTTCATTTTTTACTCCCTGGTATAAATTTCTAATTTCTCTATTTTTGTAATTTTCTTCTATTTCTTTCAGCTGATTTTCCATGTACTTTCTCTTTTTCATTCTCAAAACTTTTTTTACGATTTTTCTTTGTTTTTCATATCTGTTTCTTGTTTCTTCCGTATCACTTTTGATCATATCCATCCTTAGTTTACTTCTTTCTTCAATTTCCTTCTGGCATTCTTCGTCAAACCAATCCTTTTTCTTTTTAGTTATATTTTTATTGCATTCTTTAGCTGTCTTACTGATAATCTGCTGAATTTTGTCCCAGTCCTTGTCTATGTGCCCTTCTAGGTGTATTTCATTTAATTTTCTATCGATACCTTTTCTATACATTTCTTGTTCTTCTTGCGTTACAAGCCGCACTGGTTTATTTGTGTTCTTATTTTTTCTTTTGCGATTTTTTTCTTCCGGTATCAGTTGAGCCATTTTAATTCCTAACATGAAGTGATCCGAGTCAGCGTCTGGTCCTCTGTATGTTCGCACGTTCTTTATACATTTTCGGTCTTCTCTCTCTATTAGTACATGGTCAATTTGATTTAATGTTTTTCCATCTGGGGATCGCCATGTTGCTTTGTAGATGCTTTTTCTCTCGAAATATGTACTCATTATTAGCATATTTTTTTCTTTGGCAAAATCTATCAAAAACTGCCCGTTCTCATTAGTTTCCTCGTGTTTGCTAAATTTTCCTATAGTTGTTCTATATATTTCTTCTTTTCCTATCTTTGCATTTGCGTCCCCCAGTACTACTTTAATGTCATATCTTGGAATACTTTCAAATACCCTATTAACTTCGCAGTAGAAATCCTCTTTTACTTCAATATCTTTTTCTTCTGACGGTGAGTGAATGTTAATGAATGTGATTTTTTGATATTTTCCTCTTATTCTTAGACAACATAGACGATCAGATATTGGTTTAAAGTCTACAATTGATGCTTTTAACGCTTTATTTACCAAAAATCCTGTGCCTAATATTCTGTTTCTGCCTCCACTATTAAAAAATAAGCTATTTTCAATTTCCAGCATTTCCTGACCCAGTTGCTTTGTTTCTTGTAGTGCCACTACGTCAAATTTAAACTTTTCAATTTCTTTAGTTAAGTGTTTCAGTTTTCCTTCCTCAAAAGTACCCCTTACGTTCCACGTTCCTACCATTAAGTGATCTTTTGGATATGTGTTTCTATTGTCTTTTTTTGTATTTTTTATCTTTAAATCACCCTTTCCTATGACAATGTTACCGGTATTCATGTCCTTGTTCCTTGCGTTGTTCGTCTTCGTATTTTTACTATCATAGCCGTTTTCTAGTTTTTTGAGTTTGTTATTTCCATTTTATCTTCCTTGCTATTCCACTTCCATTCAACACCATTTATCATCATTTTCCTTGCTCCTATTTTGACTTCGTTTCCTTTGTTTCTTTCCTCTTGTGCAATTTTTCTTATTATTTTTTGAATTTCTCTCTCTCTCACCGTTGTGTCATCGTTGATGTATACCTTTTCCTTTTTGACGTCCTTTAACTTTGCTTTATTCTTCATAACCTTTATCTTTTCTTGTTGGTTCTCCATTTCAATTAGGCACGTTTTTGGACCTAGTTTGTGGGCCGCCTTTATTTTGGCCTCTACTGCAAGGTGATCTTTTATAAAATTGCCAATTGCTTCCTTCAATACCAGCTGATTCTGCGTATCAATTGCTAGCCCGTTCATTACCACATTATTTCGCCTTCTCTGTTTTTCTATAATTTCTATGTTGTCTCGTATTTCCCTTAATTCTTTCTTAATCTGTATGTTTTCCTCTTTTAGAATTTTATTATCATTCTTTAGTTCCTTGTTTTCCCTTATTAGATGTTCAACTACCTCCTTGTATTCCTTTTGGTCTTCTTTTATTTGTCTAATGTCGCTGGTTAGGTTGCTCATCATTTCTAGCAATTTATCAAGTTTTGCTCCATCCTCTTTTCCTCCTGTCTTCTGAGGGGTTCTTGTTAGTTTTTTATTTTTTCTGGATCTCTCTTCCTCTTGCTCATCATCCTCTCCTCTATTCTTTCTTTTTGCTCCTTCATCTGTTGTTGTATCGTCACTGTCCATATACGTTTTACCTTGTAGATATTTTTCCATCCTTGTATGCTTTTCCTTTTTTTTTTTTTACTTCGCGGATTACTTTCAACTCTGATTGGCGCCAGACACTATCTCTCGCTTCAACAGCTCGGAAGAAACAGTATCTACCACTTCCTGTTGAATCCCCTATTCGAAGTCTCGACTAATTTTGTATTCCGTGGCAAACACGAAACTTTGCACACATTGGCAACGTCGCAATTCAATTAAACGTAGCTTCCTTCCCAGTGTTAGTTCTTATCAGTTAACCTCGCTTTTTTCCCTTATCCGATTATTCACTTTGTTATTGTTTTTTTTGCAGTTTTCGGTGTTTATTTTTGCACAGTTGTTACCTTATTCAGTTTTCTCAATTCTCACTACAACGTATTGAATTATTTCCCGTTGCAACTCTCGAATTTCGGGTTTATCGCAGACAGAAAATAAAACAAAAATCTTCAACTCCGCGCCACGTTGCCGAATCCACTATTTTGCATTAAGGATACTAAATTAAAAGATTATTAACCAGCCGTATCTTATAGAAAATTTAATTGTCGCTATTTTATTTGAAGAAAATGGAAAACAAGCGATGTTTTTAGTTATTTTGAAATAATTTATTTTTGTTTTTATTAATGTTGCCGACCTATTTTAGAGGGAAGGTAAGTCAATTATTATTACTGAAGATAACACCTATATCCGCAAAAATCTCTCACATCCACCTTAAAACAAATCCGCTGTGATCTATTAATCTAACCATTTATTGACTAAAAATGAACATTGAAAAGAGTTTAATTTTATGGAATTTAACGCCAAGCCTCACACCGCATAAGAAGGATAGGAAAACGTACTCCAATAGTGAATGAACGACAGAACTAACCCACAATTTCATTTGATAAAGTATATCTCATAATGCTCCCACTGCAATTGTCTAGAATCGAAAATTATACTAAAACTTTCCAGAGGATAATAATACCTACTCAACCATGAATCGACATCTCGCAAAAAACCATAAAGTCTTATTGTTGAAAAGCACAAACGTGTTTATTATGCGCTCGAGAATTGTGAAGGAGTTACTGATTATTACTTCAACAGTTCCTACTGTTTGCAGTTTTCTACACAGTTTATTTTTTTTTTAAATAGGGCTTAATTTTTACATTTTTCTAATATTTGTTTTAGCCTTACACTAAGTACTCCAATAAATGAACATGAAATACGGCGAAACTGTATAATTTTCAGTGTCACCACCAAATTGCATGAAAACTTGGATTTAGGTTCTACTCACCCCTTATTTCACTTTTGGACTTGTGCCGGTTACTTATTATGTTTAGGGTAATAATTACCCCTATTAGAACAAAAATGTATAATTGTAGATTAAAGCTGGTAATTGATTCAATTCATCTTTTAATAAAGTGAATGAATGTCAATTAACATTAAATAACATAATTTAAGGTTTTATCATAGTTTACATCTTAACCCCTAAATATCACCTGCTAGAATAGTTATAATTAAAACAATGTCAATAAATAACTTGTCTCCACTGAGTTGCATTTGGATTTAGTTTATACTTACCCTCCACTGGACTTGTGCCGTTGGTTGCTTTTTATTTTTTAGGGGTGAAAACTATCCCTTTTGGAAAAAAATCATCATCTTTGGCTCGACAATCCTTTGTGCTTTTTAGCAATCATATTATTATGTTTCCGGCACATTTAAGTCACTGTGTTTTAATGAAAGTTACGACATCTGGTTCATTAAAGAATTGGTATAATTCGAAATTGAATCTTTTGCGCGACTGCCCTTGATCGTTTAAAACTCCAAATATTTTGCAGAGTATCTTACGCTCGAATATTCCCAGAAGTCTTTCGTCCTTCTGCGTTAGAGTTCATGTTTCCGCCATGTATGTCAGGACCGACCTCAGCAGTGTTTTGTATATAATAATTTTAGTTTTTGTTTGGATATTTCTTGAGTGAAATTGTTTTTGGAGTCCTTCTTCTTCTTCTTCGGGTTCCTTCTCCTAGCGGAGGTTGGAAATCATCATCGCTATTTTAACTTTGTTGGCCGCATTTCTGAACAATTCTAATGAGCTGCAGCCTTTTGGAGTCCATAGTGTGTCATATTTGTAAGGTTTATACGTCTTTTAATTTCTTCCCTTTTTTTTTGGTAGTAGTCACTATCGAGCCAAGATATGTGAAGCTGTTAACACGTTCAAAAATATGTCTTCCAAATGCTGTTTCCCATTCGTCATTTCCTATAGCATCCTTAGTATCCAACATGTACTTGGTTTTGTCTTCGTTGATGACTAGATTGACCTGTTTCGCCGCCGTTTTCAATTCTATGAAATATTGGTCAACATCTCCCTTGTTACTCCCTATTACGTCAATGTCATCAGCGTATGCTAATATTTGTATCGATGTAATGTAAATAGTACCTCCGTCTCTAATTCGTGTGTCTCGGACTGGCTTCTCCAAGGCAGTGTTAAATAGGAGGTAAGCCAGGGCATCCCCTTGTCTAAGTTCGTACTTTATCTGAAAGGATCGAGAAGTTTCAACCGTGTGTCCTAACGCTGGCTTTTAAGTTATACATTGTCATTCTCGTTAGTCGGATAATCGTTTATTACTTCCCTTGACACCATCGTATGCAGCCTTGAAGTCGACGAATAGGTGATGGATTTTAATGTTAAATTCTAATGTTTTTTCGAGGATCTGTCTTATTGAATAAATCTGGTCAATTGTTCATATTTCTGGAGTAAATCCAGCTTGGTATTTTCCAACTATGCCAACTGTGTAAACTTGCAGTTTTTCGTATTTTGCCAGACAAGAAGTAAAAGTTGATGCAGTGCTTGTAGCAGGGCGTCGCCACCATTCCTGTAGAGCTCACTACAAATTTGATCAGTTGCTGGTGCTTTATTATTTTTAAGTTTTTTAATAGCTTGGACAACCACTTCAGTGGTCTTTCGTTTGGGTTGAATAAATTCCAATCTTTTCAATTTGCTACGGTGTTATCTGCTTCGTCGATATAATGGCCGTTCAATTTTGCATCGAAAAATTCGGTTGAGATTGAGCCCATATCACTTGGGATATTTCCTTCTCCGTCCTTACAGCTCTTTATTCTTGGCTTAAACTCTACCATTTTTTACATTTCTGTAGAACTTTCGAGTTTCGTTTGGGTTTTTTGCCCATTCTGATTTTTAACTGTTTTTTTTTTCAAATGCCTTTTTTTCTTCTTTGTAATCTTTATTCTTCTCTTCGTAGGGTCCGGTATTACCCCTTTGCCCTTATTATGCATATAGCGTGATTTGTCTTGAGGTATGCTCTATTTTTGTTATCTGTTGCTAATTTTTCTTTTAAATCCTTATTTTTAAAAGAGTGTATGCAAACTATGAACAGCAATACCAATTTTTGTCTTACAAAAAAAAACAGTAAAAACCGAAATATTAAGAAAAGCAAAGCCTATATTTTTTACTCTTTAAAATTTTTCGTATCCCTACTTCTTTTTAAGATATAGTGAAAAAAAGGCATTTTTTCAAAATTTCAAAAAATTTTCTTTTACTTTGAAGCATGTTCATAATTTCTTTAAATTATTCCCTTTAGTAAATTATTTTCACGCCGCCCATGCCTGGATATCTTCTAGATAACCGACACTTTCGAGCGATTCGTTACGCCTTTTTTTAACAAAGAAATAACTCCTCCAAATGTTCTTCTCTGCTTTTTATCTTGTTTTGGTACATAAAAATCTCTCCTAATAACAAAGGAAAAAGGTCTCTATTGTGAAATCTTCGAGCTGCCTTCTTAGAAAAACAGAAGAGTTGTTTTTCGTAGAAAGTTACTTTCCATTGGTAAAAGCTACGAAAATGAACCCCAGTAGCCCAGCAATTTAATTTCAATTTCGCATGGCATCCTTCAGCCAATATTCCCTCCCAATTTTCAACCTTCGCTTGTCTAAGCCCTTCTAAGTTCACAATCCGATGTTCATTTCCAAGTTGGTTCCTGTGGCAAGCGATCTTATCTTCGACAATCGGCGGTAAGTGGATTTTCAATTCACCCTTATTTATCTTTACTCAGTGTGTCTTATATTAATTATTTTCTCTTTTGTCAAACAGACATCTTCCAATTGAAGTCACTTCTGTTTGCCGTTCGGATCTTACACCATTCAGATTTTACCGTTCATATTCTACGCTACATCGTTCAGATTTTACCGTTCATATTCTACTCTACCCCGTTGAGATTCTACACCGTTCGTTCACCTCGATCATCAGTCAACTATCTGTACTACCTGTACTTTTCGTCGGCCTAAGACCATCTAAGGGATTACGTTAGGAAGACCGCAATTCTTTGTGGGTGTCAGCCCAACTACCTGTTATACGGACCGAAGTCAAGTGCCTTATTGAAGGCGTAATACCATTATTTTGGATACACCTGTTGTGTGAGTACCTATAATTCTTATTGACTAAACTGTGATAACGAAATCTTTAGAAGTTGATTTATGACTCCAGTTCAGTGCACCTTCTTATTTATGGAGGTTTAGTTTAACTGAGTATTTTATAAAAATACAAGATAATATATACGTATAAATAACGGACAATTTATTTTATATGTAGGTTATATTTCTGATAAATTTTATTCTTAGATTTGAAGTGATCACGATCAAAAACCTAGTAACTTCATATTCAGGTATCCTCAAGGCGTAAAATTCACTTGCTTGCCAAATGTTAACGTAGATATAATTATAATGTTCCTTGCCTTTTTCTAATTCTTGAGGATACTAAATTATTTATAACTATTTTTCAAAGAGATATTTTTTGTTTGTAATTAATAATAAGTTGCGCAATAATCATGCCATTTAACTATCCAATAAAATTTATTTATTTGCTTTTTATTTCTTTTATATTTTTGTATATAATTTGAATTTATATTTTTGTGTTTCTATTTCAGGCATTTTTTATTGAATTATATTATTATTTGTTTGATCGTATATTTTGTGTATATGTGTCGAAATATTAGGAGTGTACCGCATAATTCCGATACCTTTTCTCTCACGGTTTACTTTATTCTCGCGTGAGTTCTCTAGCTGTACCTTACCTTTCTCGTCATCCTTTTCTATGTGCCTTAAGGTTTCCCTGTTCCTCTAAAAATAGGGTGGTGCCCAAATAACTTTTCTTCTCTTATCTCTTATCTTCTCTTCTAACTTCTTGTCTCTGTGTTGTAAATACTTCCTTTAATTGATCCGTGATATTTGTGCTGTAACAAGAACCCCGACCAAGATACCTCTACCAGACTGAAGCCCGAGCCTAGTACCGTTCTTTGTGTAATCCCCAATCAATCATCAAGAGGGTACAACTTTAAAAATTTTTTTTTTTCAGAAATAAGCACTTCGAACCGGCCAACCTTATAGATCATATAAAAAAATACATAAAAAAGTAAATTATAAAGCGGTAACGATTAATTTTATTTGGGGTGCTAATTAGGGAGTCATTTTCACGATGTTTTTTCCAAAAAAAAGTAACCAACTTTGTTTTGAGCGAAAAGTGCTTCATTTTTTGGATATTTCACGTCGAAATATTCGATTTGGAATTTGACAAATAAGTACCTACTTTTCGTGAGCTACAACTCAGCTTGAGCTGGGTCTACGGACTTCATAAGTACACCAATTTTTGTTTTTTATAAGCTACATTTTTCTTAAGAAATTTTTTTCGCTACTTATTTTTGTGTTATTTGTGAACCACGCCTTTTAATAAAAAAAACATTTTCACTCGCAAATAACTCAAAAAGTATTAATTTAGTGAAAATCACCATAGAATAAAGTTTTTTATTTCCGAGAAGGGGTTATTTCACCACCTAAATAAAAACAACCTTGGGTTTAAGTCCAAAATAAACGTGGAGGGTAAGAGGAGCCTAAATAAAAATTTTCAAGCAAATCCGTCGTGACGAGGAAAATACACTCCAAAACGGTCATTTACAGGAGTATAATGTAGAAATTCAAATTTCTATTTTTGCCGATCAGATTTAAAAAAAAATCGTGTAGGTACATAAAAATGGGATTTTTTAACCAGTGCATTTAAATTTTTTTTCTTTTGAGTTGTTCATTTTCATGCATTATTTTCCTATTGCCAGTAGGAGATCATGGGTTCATTAAACTTCTGATTATAAAAATATTAATACGACTAAAATAATTTTGATAAAATATCGTTCCGCGGCATTTAAAAAATATCCTTGGTAAGCAGTCCAAATGTTTGTTAAATGTCGCAGATCAGATAATAATAGGCTGACAGTATTGTTTTTAAAAATAAATTTTATTGTTGCACGGCAACATTTTATGTAAACACACATTTTGTTTGTACTTAATTGTCTGCGTTTCTTCAAAGTTTTACGTAGATTTCTAAAAATATTCTGTTCTTAATGCATTTATGAGACTGTATGCATTAGTAAGATAAAAGAAATAAAAATCGTTTGATGTTCAATATAACAATAATCTTTGAAAGATAAACAAATTTCAAAACGTATATTTTTATGAAAAATGTTTAACAATAATAAAATATTTTGTTTGGAAAAGACATTAGACAAATTAAACACAAACAGAATCAAAAATATCTACTTTTTTTATTTTACTTAGTCGCATCAACCTTTGAGGGCATTAACGACATAATATACATATACATCAGACAATGTACTTAATAAATATTTTGTTTATTATTAATTTTGTTTAGTATACTAATATCTTTAAGGAATTTTACCAAATTTCAATTTTACAATTTTTTCCTAAGATTCCACTTGTTGATCCGATGATTTGGTTGGTCTGCCTCTGCAACTAATATCTTAGACACACTACATGAGCATGCTTTACACTTGGTGGAACATTACAGTACTCAGTATGAACAATTATATGCCCGTGGGTATGTCGGGTAAGTCCTAGAGGAAGTCGAGTGATAACGACTTGATGAGGTTTGTGAGGAATTTGATATTTCCACGGTTTTACAGATGTTTTCACTTCTCGAAGTGTTAAATTAAACTGTCCCACTGGTTTTGCCACAAATTTTTGACCTTTACTTTAACTAGCTAAATGATTTAAATGATTTTAAATCATTTAGCGCTCTTGGATTTTCTTCTGTAGAAGCTTCGACTCTGAAAGCCCAATCCGTAAAAAAATTAGAGGCATTCGAAATCTGTCTATATAGACGTTTTCTAAAAATTCCTTGGACTACAATAGTCTTAATCGAAGAAGTGTTAAGATGAGTTGGACATGGCAGAAAGCTTATGAACACAATTATAATAAGAAAAACATCGTATCTGGGATACATACTTCGAAACGATAAATACCCTCTTCTGCATGTAATCATGTAAGGAAGAGTAGAGGGAAGAAAATACTTAAAAGAAAGAAGAAATCCTGGCTGAGAAATATCAGAGATTGGACTAACCTAAGTTTTAAACAGATATTTCACGTTTCAAAAGACAGAAAAGCGTTTAAAGAAGTGATCGCTAACCTTTGTTAGAAGGTCAATGTGTCAAGGGACGCATAGAAATTGTACAGCATGGTTGCTGTTTTGTATGGTAGCTAACTCTTTTTTAATTAGAAATGCAATTTAATGTTGTGTAAAGTTGATTAATGGTACTGATGGAACTGAGGGAATCGGTAATTATACGAGCATTGGATATATTACTGCAGTGAAAATCAGTGAGTGCTTCAAAGATGGTATATAGCTCGCCAGTATGTATACAGCTTAAGGACGGTAGTTTGTACTCAAGTGTAATATTTGGAGTAACAACAGCTACCTCAACTCCAGTAGATGTTTTAGAGGCTCAGGTTCTTTCTAAAGATATTTAAGGATGTGTCGGAATGAGGAATATTTATTGTCCAAAGAAAAGGAGTTCTTATGAAGTTGGAATAGGTATTTAGTATCAGAATTTGTAAGCTACGAGAGTCTGCCTAACTCTTTTGTAGAATGGTGGTTTTACGTTCAAATTTTCAGCATATAAGTTTTTAAAACGATTAGTGGATATATTATTTCTACCTGGATTGTTCTGATTAGAATTAGCGGCAAATTCATAATGTGAGAGTTAAGTGCATCCTTCTATATTTCAGTGGATCCAGTTTCTACTCGCAAACTTTCCATTGGGCTGGTCGGAAATGCTCCTGTTGCGATCAATTCTGTAGTTTGAATAACGTCAAGGTGATGTAATAAGGACTATTTGGCAGATACATATACTATGAAAACTTAATCTATTTTAGATGTAATAGTATCAAAAACCATTCCTAAAGACCTAATCTCAGCGTAATTCAGGATTTGGTTATATAATTTTAGTTGCGGTTTAATCGGATCAAGTTTCTCTGAGACCAGTTTTCGAGTTGGTGAAGTGTGGTTTGTATGTGACGCTAAGTTGAGAAGATATTTTACCTGAAGATAATAACACCAGATCATCTATATATAATCTGCCACGAAGCATGGTAATTAAAAATAGCGTTGCACTTATTACAGGCCCGTTAGGGGTACCATTTGCTTGATGTATCAGCTTGATGATTGCAGAGAGTAGCAGCAACAACAAAAGATTGGTCGATCTTATCAGACTATACCGGAATGGAACATCGGTAAATTGGATTCTTAATAACAGAAGCAGGAACTACTAGTACAGACATATGAGGGCATATGAGAACTTATTAAATTGCGAGTAGGCACGATGCAGTATCAAACACTAACGGTGGAAAACCTAGTACGAATCGTAAAATAAGGCTATAGAAGGCAGTAAAATAGGCCGTCGAGAGGTAAGTAGCGTGCCAAACTGATGGAGTGCGGACATGAGGTAGAGCTAAAAAATCAATAGATAGCCAAGAAGAGAAGGATAACGAGGGCGAGGGGAAAAGTAGGGATAAACACTGTTGTCACCGAGCAAATCCAGCAAATCGAAATAGAATACCGCGCACGAAAGAACTCTACAAAAAGACTCAATAGATGGACAGTGGAGAGAAACATAATGCATAGAGAGTATAGAGAGTCATAAACCCTATGACTGTTAGAGGGATGATCACGAATATAACGGAAAGTAAGGGGGGATGAAATATTGTACACAATTACATCCGTGCAGTAATTAAGAAGAAAGAAAAAGAAGATAAGCTGGACCAATGACAGAGATAAGATCTAGATAAGAAAAGAGACTACCTTACAGCGGCCATCCCACTTTCAAAGTACGGTACGTGCGACTGTCAACTGGCTACAGGTAGGAGAAAGTAGTTTTAGTTGGTAGGCACGATCACAGAAAGACATCCGTTTGCAGGACCTCCTTTTAGAAAGAAATGGGCTCGGATGTACTCCTCTATCCTGAATCCAACATCCATGCCATTCCAAGGGCTGGGTTAATTTGGTACGGATTTTAGAAAATTTCCACCCTCAGAAGAAAAACAAGGTGTATTTTACATAAACTTTGCTTGGCACTCCTGATGATTTTTTTCAGCGGAAGGTTGAAGTCTTTGATTAAGAGTATTTTTTATCCCAAACAAAGTAGAGATACGTCTCTACTTTGATAATTCTGACATCATAATTTGTTGTCTTTTTTTATTGGTAGGGCAGATTATACTTTTGTTCCATTGTTTTAGGATTTTCCTTTTCTCCATAATTCTTGTAACAGCTGATATATCTGTTTTGTCAAATTTGTTCCTTCTTGCTTGTATAGTTCTGACGGTATTGTATCTATCCCCAGTGCTTTATTGCTTTTTTGTATTTGGAATACCATTCGAACCTCCTTTGTGATAAAGGTCTAATTTAATAGTTTCTTACATATAATACATCATCCAGGTGTTCTTCTGCTCAACAGAAATAGAAGAATTAGAGGAAACACTCTAAGAAACCGAATAAGGGGTGACAACATCAGAACAAAATGTATCATTAGTAGAAGAAAGAAAGGACACAAGTCATTAAAATAGTAAGAAGCAAATCGCCAAGTAGTAGAAGTATTGGCCGACCGCATAAGACATGGAGTGACAATCTTTCATAGAGGCAATAACCCGCCATTGAACAAGCAAAATTGCTTATATAAAGGAAGAAGAAACATATAATAATTGTCCAGATTAAATTTAATTAAATCTGATTCATGGGATTTATGACCGGATAGCTCAGGCGGTAGAGGCTGAATATCTACAGACCCCAGGTCGACTCAGCCTGAATAAAATGATCATCTTGGGTAAAGCCAGTGGTAATAATAGGCGGTTGAAGTGTCGCCTTGGCCCTGTTACCTTCCTTGTATACCGTAGGCACAAGAGATAGCAGACTACCCTGATATAATCTCACGGTCGCGCTAGTGGTATAAAGGGAGACTATTATATTACAAATCTGATTTAATAATTATTAACAATGTGTGAATTGAAAAAATTGTTGATTTTAGTGCTGCGTTAATTTTATTTTCGAAAATATCGCTGCAAGCTTCCTATCGTATACGTAAGTTATTTTTATGGTAAGCAATAAATTTATCAGTTTCTCCCCGTAAATTAACTTTTCCTACATAAATAAAAATAGACTAAAAACGCCTATTCTAAAAATGTGTTGAGGCTAAAAATTAATAATAAAAAAGAAGCTTCACAACACTTTTTTAAAGATAGATACAACAACACAACACAACAATACAAGGCTACTTAAATAAAAAAATCATTGGTTTATATTATTAAAAATAGAATGGAGAACGTAGATAATTGTTAATCCGAGAGAATTAAATAAGTAAGCGGTTTATTTATTTGCACCAATAAATAATTTTTTGGTAAATAGAGTGTATTAAGGTAAAATATTTTTTTATGTTTTTGCAATGTTTTGTGTAAAAGTTTAAAATTGATATTCACTGAATTTTATTGATTAAAAATATAAATGTTTTAGGTACTGATCCAAACAACAACCAAAAATGTTCCAGATACATCTACAAATGAGGATGTAGTTTCTAAGATAGATTGGATAAATCATCTTCCTTGTTTAGACCGTATTGGGCTTTAGTGGTCCATTAAAGAATTCTCTTTGCCATTTCGTTGTAAAATAAAGGATAGACTTCGTCACGAAGACTCGTCGTCCTAATCTATTCAGGAACGAAACATGATGGTAATATGCCCCTTTAATTGTTAAGGGTGATTTTTGGTGGAAAGTGACTATCACCAATCTTTCAATTCACTTCTGTAAATAGATAGATATCTGAAAACGATTGCGAAGAGGTCTACAAAGTGAAATTTTTCCAATATGTCAATCCATCGAAAAGAAAAAGTCACGATCTCTGTAGAACTACAAACCCGATAACAACTCTACTTACTAAGATCCTTAATTGAAAAGGTATCTAAAGAAGTCTTTAGATATAGTAAGGAAAAGAAGAATTTCTATAAAAAACACGCATAAAATTATCGTACTTGATAACAAAACCTTCATTCAAGTAATTATAGACTATAAGTTAAAAATTCGCTACTTGTTAATAAAAAAATAATAACAATAATAATCATAACCCTCTATATACCAGCTATTGAACTTGAGTTAGTCAGATTTTAGCATCACATAAAAAATAACAGTGACTGTAGTAGCGAAGCTTAATTATCTATTCTATATGGATGATTTGAAATTAATGTCTTCCACCCGAAACCCGAAACAATCGTACTCTCCTCGTAGCTAAAGTAAAGCTCAAACTTAAAGCGCCCAAACAAACGGATAGAGACAAAGAGGATAAAACTAAAAAAAAGGACGACATACTACAAAAGATTGTAATTGCAAATAAGTATGTCTTTTAGGCATACTATTAAACAGGGAGACTATTAAACACTGTGTAACAACACTAATTAATCATCCACAGCTAAATAATTGTACGAAAAAGAACCACCTGATAACAGATAAAACCTTTAAAATAACTTAAGAGTAGAAGAAATCTCTGTCAAAGTGGTGTACATAGCTAAAGGGAAAATTTAGAGACATATATTTAGAAAATTTGCTACATAACAAGAGATCTTAAAGCCAGAACTTTAATGGACTGTTGAAGATCAAATATAAACCAACAGAGAATATATAGCAGATACATTAAGAATATATTGCCGGGATCTATATAAAGATGATCAACGACAGAAACGTTCACCAAGAAGAACCTAATATACTCGAGAATGAAATAAGCCTGGCGATCAGTGAACTCAATTATAACAAAGCATCAGGTTCAGATATGATAAGAGCAGAAATGCTCAAAGTTACAGAAGAAAACAGGAATAAAATTACTTCACTTGCTCTGAAACAAAATATGGCATTTCCAGCAATGGTCTGACGACTGAACAAAATCTAACATAACGATAATACATAAAAAAGGCAGCTTTCATAAATTCGACAATTATAGAATCACCTCCCATATCTCACCTAACAGTAAATAATGCTACACATAATCGATGAAAGACTGAAAACTTTCCTACAGAGAGAAATACTTCAAGAGTCAACTGGATTTACCAAAGGTAGAGGTACTCTAGAATACCTTCTGAACATAAGACAAATAAAAAAATGTAGGGAATTCAATATCCCTCTTTACATTTGTTTTAAAGATTATCACAAAGCGTTCGACAGACTCAAATGGCAACAATTATGGCAGATACTAAAAGAAGTAGGCACATCACAACACTTAAATTTCGCTTATAACTGAATTATACGAACACAATACTGTCGCAGTATAAGTGCTGACAGACTTTCAAACGAATTAAATTAAAAACAAGGTGTCAGACAAGGATGTATACTGTTCGGACACTTATTTATTATATGTGAGGAACATATTATGAGAAGAGTGCTTGAAGGGCGGAAAAATGACATCTCAATAAATGACCGAAAAATAAACAGTCGACGTTTTGCACAATTAATTCCTCTGATACGACTGGTTGAAAACGAAAGTCAAATATTTGATCTGCAGTTAAACATGTCAAAGACAAAGATCATGATAGTGGATAGACTACATAACAACCATCCACAAATAACCACGATTGACCGTTTTGAGGTTGTAAGCTCATACATACTTATATCTGGAATTATTAATTATAAACACAGGATCACTATAGAAAGATATTAAAATTAGATGCGATCTAGCCAAAGTCGCCGTAGCAAAAATGACCAAAATATGGAAGGACTCTCAAATTTCTCGAACTCTAAAAATAAGGTAGAACTGCTTAAAATTCCCAATATTGACATATGGATGTGAATCTTGGACCCTTGAAAAGGACAAAGATAGACGCCACTGAAATGTTCTGTTGAAGAAGAATGTTACGAATTCCATGGACCGTACAGTGGACAAATAATTTAATTTTATATTAATTAAAAATCAGCAAACAACTCTCGATGAATCTGTCATATCCAATGTAACCAACATATGGCAAAACATAATTTTGCAGGATATTTTGAACCTAAGGATCTGTCCAATCACTTCCACAAGTGCGGTGCTTACCTCCCAACTAATACCTCCCTAAAGCATTATGCCACCACTTCCAAAACTAACGGTCTGGGCAAGATTGCAGGTGGCGAATCGTTCTCCAACTCTTGGACGTGCTTTCGGCCATCTGGCTTATATAATAGGATTCTGGTCTCATCAGTGAAAAGACAAATTTTCCAGTTGTCGATATTCCAATGAATATGTCTTTTGCAAATTCTAAACGATGAGCGTTATGATTTTGGAGGAGAAGTGGAACTTTTGCAGGGCGTCAAGACTTTAAGTTTGCTTCGTTTAATCTTCGTCTAACTGTTTTTGAACTCACATTAACTTGTCTGACATTTAGTAGCTCATTTCTGAGGTGCACCGATGCACCTCAATATGCGATTTCTTGTAGAATTAAGAACCAAATAATGGTCATCAATTGCGGTTGTGCACCTTGGGCGTCTTTAACCAGGCCTTCGTACAAAATTGCCTGTCTCATGGTACCTTTTTAAAATATTCGAAACTGTAGATTGACTTCTCTTGAGATGCCGTGCGATATTTTTTGTGTACATCCTTCCTCGTACAAAATTACAACCTGTGGTGCTTGGGCTTCATCGCATTGTCGAATTGGTGGCATATTTGTTTAAAACTTACTTGAATCAAACAATATTTTATTAAACTTAATAGATTAAACTAAAAATAACCAAATTACTATGGTTTTTCCTTTACGTGAAGAAGGTTTTTTATGATAAAATGTATGAATGACACTAAACGCTGAATAAACGTCATAATATTTCAAACCAATTGAATACATCAGCCTACTTATATGAGTAAAATCAGTAATCTAGAATTATTTTGAAATAATAGTGACTACAAAAAAAGAATTGAAAAATTCCAAAATATTCGATATTTTTGTCCATGAGTTTATATTAAGTATGTGTAATTTATGTTATATTACCATATAAACTGTAAAATGTAACTCGTGCTAATGACCACAGATGTCACATATACCTTAATTAAACAAACATTAACAGTGATAAATCGCAATCCACTAAATATAATTCAGATCGTGCAAAGTGTGTTAACTATATTTCATTTGTTGTAATATTTGGAAGATAACGACAGGAACACCTATAGGAAGAAAAAGCAGAGGCCGACCGCAAATTAGGTGGTTAGATAGGGTTGAGGCCGAATTCGAGATACTAAAACAAGTAACACATCGTCAGAAACCGAACAAAATGGCGACGAATCTTAGAAGAATCCACAGAGGACTGTCGATCCAAAGATGATTATGATGTGATATTTTAAAAGAAGTGGCAATCCACGTACAAAAAAAAAACAAATGAAATTATTAAATAATATGTGAAATATTATTCTAGAGACAATTAATGGACAATTTAAGATTTACGAGACACGCAGAAGTTATTTTTTTGTAGAGATATAAATACAACAAAGAACGAGTACAATTGGACCAATTTCAAATTACTGTATTTTAACAAAATTGCATAGAAATGAGTTTAGTAAAGTTTAAAATGTTAGTTTTCTATTGTAATATAGACCTCATTATTCTACATTTTTTGATCTCATACTACCGAAAAATCTTTATAAAAAAATTCGATTGTTTGTTTACACCTAAATTGTAAACTTATATAACTTCGTCCGAAATTGATTAATTTTTTTTTTATTTAAAAAAAATTAAATTTAAAATGAGGTGCTTTAAATATTTTTTACGTTGAGCAAAAGCAAAGTTATAAGCAAAAATGTCTGATATAGTCGATAATTTATTATGTTTTAATAATAAATTTGCAATATCTCGGTTTCTAAATTAATTGGGCGATTTTAATTGTTCAATGGTTTTTTTGGTTTGTTTTTACAATAAACAAAATATGATCTGAAAAATGGGTATTACATTTATTAGTTTATTAGTTATAAGCATTTAAACAATTATATTGTTAATAACAAATTCCTGCCCAAAAATTTGGCTTATTATGTTGAAGATTCGGATTCAGCGGTTCAAATTAACATAAAAAGTTGTAAAATCGCATGGACCCCAATCGGCCGCGAAACCCCATTTTGCCCATAGACTAAGAATAAATACTAACTCGAAAATTAATTGAATATGCCACTACAAGTCTTTAGTGAATTATGTCGGTAATACAATACTGACAAATATAAATAATTATGTGAGATATGAGACAAACTAGTGCAAAATAAATTGAAGTAGTTAAAGAATTGTCGATTTTGTAAAAGACAATTATCAATATTGAATAATTGATATACGTCATAATATAATTGACATTGACTTGAAATTCGCAGAGACTATTTTATCGTCAATGTTGCTTTATTTATTGTTCGGAAGCTACTTTCTTGAATTATTTAAATTTTATTTATTATTTTTAATGGGAATTAATCACAATAACAGTAAAAAAACGTATTTTCAACTGAAGTTAATTCCCATTAAAAACAATAAATAACACTGTTTTATTAGACTGTGAACTTTACCATTTTTTTATGTTAATTAACAACATCAATTACTAAGGTTAATTAGCAGTATAGTAATTTTTAGAATTTTGAAAAAATTGTAGTGATCTACCTCTAATACTTTCCCAAATTTTTGATGTAAAGGCACTAACATCGGCAGAGATAGGAAGCGATGATAAGCTAGTATTACGCAAAATCCGAATGAAAGCACATAAGTAGGTACTTATAAATCATAAAAATAAAATTGCAGAATAGGTACGCCACAAAGATAAAAGTTGAAAATCTGCAGAACGACTCAACAAGGTAGTTACACCAAAAAAGAATAACAGAAAAATACAGAACCACATATATCATCCAAAGCGATGGGGTCGAGGAAAGCTGAGCAAAAATTAAAGCAAACATCTTAGACTAAACAGCTAAGGAAGCTTTGGGGGAAAGGAAGGTAAATAAAATCAAGTCTCTGTCAAAGCAAAAATCTCCGTGGTTATGTACAAAGGTGAAGGGAAAATGTAAGGAAAAGAAAAAAGTCACAACGTCAAACAAGTCACAACGAACATACGACGATTACAAGAAATGAAACACATGCATTTATAAATACCACAAAAAGGAATACAAGCGAGCCAATTCTATTATTCAAAGTGAAATAAATAGAAAACTACAGATGTATCGCTTTGATAAATACCATCCTGAAACTTACAATCAAAATTATGCAAGGACGAATAAATTAGCTCACAAACTTCAGCAGCATCAGCAAAAACGATTGCGTACGGGAAGGTCGTATGGAGATGCAATATTCATCATAAAGCAGATTACAGAAAAAGCATTAGAATAGACAATATACCCACATTCCTACGTTTGACCGACTTGAAGAAAGCATTTGACAGAGTAAGACTTGAAGATATTATTCTTCTTTTGGTGCCTATTCGTTTCGAATATTGTCGATAATTCTGGCTATAATTATTTTATTAACTGAAGCTTTAAATATATTAATTGTTGTTGTGGAGGGCCATTTCCTCAGGTTTTTTAACCATGATATTCTTCTTCTCCCAATTTCTCGCTTTCCGAATACTTTGCCTTGAATGATTATTTTCAGCAATATATATTTAGTGACGTTTCTCATTATGTGTTCGAGATAAATTCTAACTTTTTCCTTTTAATCGTATACATAAATCTTTCACTTACTTCGTTTACTTTGTTTATTAGTTGCTGTAAACTGTTTAAACTGTCTGCAAAAATAACGGTGTCATCTGCATAGCGGATGTTGTTTAGGCGTTCTCCATTTAAAATGATTCCATGTTCGCAATTTTACAAGGCTTCACTTAAAGATATAGTAAATCTTTTGTATTATATAATAACATGTATAATAGAGAGATCTCGTTGAATATTATAAAAATAATTGAAAACGTATATCAAAACAACAAGATGGAAGTCAGATTAGATAGAGAACTTACAGAGCTTATAGATCCGTGCAATGGAATAATTCTGCGAAATCCCTGTGTTAAAAATACAATAAATATTGGTACATGGAACGAGAGAAGCATGTACGAGCCTGGGAAAATTCACAACGTTATACAAGAGATGCAAAGATTAAACATCGATATCCTAGGCATCAGCGATACAAGATGGTCGGGTGCAGGCAACGTCTCGACAAGCAACGGTATGATCTATTTCTCAGGAAATGAATACCCACATCACAGATATGGTGTAGCAATTGTCGTTTCAAGAAGAATGACACAGTCTGTCACTAATTTTTCGCCAGTGTCAGACAGGATCCTGCTCCTACAACTGCATACAAAAACTGCAAAACTTAATATTATACAGGTATATGCCCCTACTGCAGATAAATCAGATGAAGAGATTGAGCAGTTTTATGAACAAATAAATCAAGTTCTAAAGTCTACAAAGCCAAAAGATGTTACACTTATCCTTGGAGACTTCAACTCCAAAATTGGCAAAGGAAAAAGCGGAAAAAATGTGGGAGAATATGGTTTAGGGGCAAGAAATGACAGAGGAGACAAACTTTTAGAGTTCTGTCAAGAGAATGATATGATAATTTCAAATACATTCTTTAAGCTACCCAAACGAAGACTGCACACATGGACGTCCCCTCAACACACTAGGGAAAAAACAATTAGGAATCAAATAGATTATATTTTAATAAATGAGCGATACAGAAATTGTATAAGATCAGTTAAGGCTTATCCAGGCGCAGATGTTTCTTCAGATCATAACCCCCTGATAGCGCGGGTACACATTAGATTCAAAAGACCTTCAAATAAAACAAAAATAGATCACATAGATACCAGCCGCTTACAAGATCCAACAATTAAAGAAGATTTAAAACAACATATCAATGATAACTTACGAATGCTTTCTACAAAGACAGAGAACACGCATGTAGAAGACAAGTGGCAAGATTTAAAAGACGCCATAATAAAACCTGCCCAGAAAATGCTTACCAAAGAGAAACAGAAAAGGAAATCAAACAAAGAGGAAATCGAAGAACTACATCTCAAACATGACACTTTTAACTTACATAAAAAGATAAAGGAACTGACAGGTACACAAAAACGAAAACATCCCAATCTCCTATGCAACGCAAATGGTGAAATAATAGCCGATCTACAAGAAAAGCTTAGGACCTGGAAGAACTATGTAGAAGAACTGTTCGACGATGAAAGACAAGAACCTAATATAGATAACTTGCAAGGCGACGAAGGACCAGAAATAACTAAAGAAGAACTATTATACGCTATAAAAATAATGAAAAATGGTAAATCACCGAGTCCAGACGGGCTCACATCAGAACTTCTTAAGCTTGTGGAAGGCGAATCAGTGAATATTCTACTCGACCTTTTTAACTGCATCTACAAAAGAGGAGAAATACCAAAGGAATGGCTACTTTCAACTTTCGTAACCTTACCAAAAAAGGCAAATGCAAAACAGTGCACTGACTACCGCACTATAAGCTTAATGGGGCATACATTAAAAGTATTCATCAAAGTAATCCACTCAAGAATTAACAGAAAACTAGATGCAGATATTAGTAATACTCAATTCGGATTTCGGAACGGGCTTGGAACAAGAGAAGCACTATTTGCACTCAACGTCATATGCCAAAGATGTCTAGATATAAACCAAGATATATATATGTGCTTCATTGATTACAACAAAGCGTTTGATAAAGTTCGTCACGATCACTTAATGTAACTGCTAGTAGAAAAAAACTTGGATAAAAGGGACATTAGAATTATCTCTAAGATTTACTATAACCAGAAAGCAAATATCCGAATAGAGCAAGAGACAACGGAGGAAATCGAGATCAAGAAAGGCGTAAGACAGGGTTGTATACTCTCACCGACCTTATTCAATCTATACTCCGAAGACATTATAAACACAGCACTTTCGGATCAAAATATAGGTATTAAGATAAATGGCATCCGAATAAACAACTTGAGATATGCCGATGACACGGTACTAATCGCAGAAACTTGGGAAGATCTTCAAATACTAATTAACAAAATAGTAGAATGCAGTGAAGAACACGGATTATCACTTAACATAAGCAAAACAAAAATAATGCTAATATCTAAATCACCACAAAACTTCCCGGACATAACCGTGCATGATCAAAGAATCGAACGTGTAAGAAGATATAATTACCTGGGAACTGTTATCAACGAAAATAATGATTGCTCTGGAGAAATCAGAACCAGAATAGAGAAAGCTAGAGCCACATTTACTAAATTGAAAAAGGTGTTCTGCGGAAGAGATCTAAGTCTAAAACTTAAAATTCGCCTTTTGAGATGTTACGTTATGTCAGTTCTCCTCTACGGGATGGAAACATGGACATTAAAAAAGATCGATACCAAAAAGATAGAAGCATTTGAGTTGTGGATGTATTATAGAATATTAAGAATACCCTGGACAGAGAAAGTAACAAATGTGGAGGTTTTGCGGAGAGTGCGGAAAGAGAAAGAGCTGATACTTACTGTTAAAAAGCGCAAACTACAATATTTGGGACATGTTATGAGGGGAGATAAATACCAGTTGCTGCAATTGATTATACAGGGGAAGATAATGGGAAAGAGATCTATAGGAAGAAGAAGGCATTCATGGTTGAAAAACTTGAGAGAATGGTACAATTGCACCAATTACCAACTGTTTAGATCTGCAGCATCAAAAATACGCATAGCTTTGATGATAGCCAAACTTCGGAACGAAGACGGCACTTGAAGAAGAAGAAGAATGGAATAAGACAGGAAAATTGATTAAGCTTTATTCTATTCAATCTAATCATGGATGAAGTCATAAAGAACGTCAACAAAGAAGAGGATACATAATGAGGAATAATGAAATAAAGATTCTCTGTTCGGTAGACGATGCAATATTGATAGCTCAAAACGAAGACAGTCTTCAAAGACTAGTTCACAGATTGAACACAAGAGCAAAAGAATTTAACATGACGATTTTCTCAGAAAACTGGAATAAAAGTAATCAGTAAAGATCCAATAAAATGTAAACTCGATGGAGTCGATGGAGTTAGCATTGAATAAGCAATGGAAATAAAGTACCTAAGGATTACAATATCCAGCTCTGAAGACGTTGAAAAAGAAGTAAGAGATCAAGTACAAAGTGCAAATAGATTGGCAGGTCTTATATACACAGGCATGTCTTAATAACACTATAAGGTGTAACCGACACATTACCATTAAGGTGAAATAAAGAATGCGTCAATGTAAGAACAGTAATGACGTACGAATCAGAAACAAGACCCGACACAGAGAAAACACAGAGCCTGCTAGATACAGCAGAAATCAAAATACTCAACAGAAAGGGACAAATCATCAAGTATTGTATAGAAGAATTCCCCGATCGCGCAAGAGATGGAGTAACAATCTTCCGTAGTGTCAATAATCTGCAAATGAACAAACAAAATTGCTTATATAAAGGAAGAAGAAGATTAACAAACAAAATAGCTAGCCATTTTTTAAATGAATTTGAAATGTACCCGATAGCTCTGCTACTTCAAAGAGGTTGTTTTCTTGTGAGAGGGGGTTGATGGAAGCGTAAATACTAGGTTATTATCCGATAATTTGGACAAATTATTATTTTTGAACACCAACTACGATTTGGGTTTGTAATTTGTAATTTTACTGAAAAGTTTTTTAAAATATTTCATTTGTTATCGATATTATTTTTGAAATTATATAATTACCTACAGTTCCAAAAGAAAGAAAAAAATCATGTGTATTAGATTTAAAGAAAAACTTTCCGATATACGTCGGTTTTTTTGTTTACATTTGCATTACTTAAATTTAAATTGTGCATTTTATGACGTCGCTCGTGAATCACGTGTAGGAACTCAAGTGAGTGAGTAAAATTAACTAATCGTGAGCGGGCGTGAACCAGAATACGTTTCACCCATTCCTTCCCGAGACAGGTATCATAACAATCCAATATAACAGCATGTAAGATAACAATTTCCTAATTGTTATGTTACCTGTTTGGGGTAATAATCTCATTCAAATAGAAATACCTTTATAAGCAGCCTTTTATAAATCGTCTAAAATTAGGTATCAAAAGTACTAGTTATTTAAGAAAACTAGTTGAGAGGGGCTGAAGATCACTCACAAAAAATGAAATATTAAATTAAATGTTATAAATATATATATATATATATATATATATATATATATATATATATATATATATATATATATATATATATAAAGGGCATGTTCGATGGAGTTAGCTAACATGGTAACAATATAAATATGAATAACATAAGAAGAGAAATTATTGAGTGAATTATTGGGTAAATTTAAGCAAGACAATAATAAAAATCAGTAGGACCATTAAAATGAAATATGCAGAACATTTCGTAGACTAATCACAACAAAAGATTAAATTAATATAAGTATATGAAATTTCACAAAAAACGATCGAACGATCTTATTAGCTGAAAAAATAAGAGAACAACAATACTAAAAATTAAATATTAAAGAAATTTAAAAAAAAAAACTTGAATAGTGAGAGTATTGTAAATGACTAATGAGTAATTGTAAATAAATATTAAAGATATAAGAAATGGGCAAGACTATCAAATAATAACTAGAAGAAAAAATACGAAATTCTGACCAAAAAAAAAAAAAGTCTAAATATGATGTTAAGGGAGCAAAATATGAATTGTTAAAATTAGTGACTGATGTTCAATTAAGTCGTGATGTAGAAAAGAATTTACAATAAATATGTGATAAAAAATATTTTATATATTTAAGAACATAATTTGTTTATTGAAAGAAATTGAATTTAAAAGTTTGGTGTATGTGTAAAAAAACACTAAAATATGTGAAAAAAAAAAATAACAGCCAAGCAAATTTTGACAAAAATATAGGAGAAATATAATGCACATGCAATTTGAAAAAAAAAATTAAATCAAACGACAATCTAATTGTTTTCAAAACGGTATCGGTACCTTTAAGGCTTTTGCCAAAATAGCCCAACGACGTCGAGCTACTACCCTCTTTTCATTTGGAAACCGCAAAACTTCATGGAAATCAATACTGCATTTAGAATTTAATCCAAATATGTCTTTACTTTGGTCCATAGAAGGAGCATGTTAATAATGAGACTTGCAGATTGTTTGTCTTAGCTGTAAGACAGTTTAAACAAAATCAATAAATAATATGTCAAATTTTAATCCTTCATGCTTTTAAAAATTGAAAATTTAATGATTTTATTGACATAAGCAACTAAAAAACTCAATTATTAGGAGCGTTTCCAAACATATCACAAACTTACCTATAACTCTCACAGATTTTTTGATACTGGCAAGTTCGCAACTCGCGTTAAAAATTATTTAAATCCTAACGTTAAGTACAAAATTTTGGACGAATTACAAAACATGACCTTTCTGTTATTGACAATCAATACGTCAACTTCACTTCTGTGGGTACGGTTAGTATTCAAATAACCAACATTAGAATCATATAACTACTAGCTGTTACTTTTGAAGTAACAGCTCCGGAACTTAATATGTGCAATAACAGCAGCGCAAAATAGTTGAGGCATAGTGTTGAGGTTTGAAAGATAATTGAACAAATTTAATTCCACAAATTATATGAATCACATATTGATTAATATTTAATTATAGAAATTCACTTAATTATTGCAAAATTGGATATTTTGAAGTGAATACTTCTTACCGCTCGGTATGATGTTTTGGACAGGCTCAAAATCCTATTTAATTTAGGGTGTCTTGAAAAATCGAGACGGGTGTAGTAAGGTTCCATAAACCATAATATACATACATAGTATACGCACATACAATATACACTTATTATAATTTTATATAATATATTTTTTTTATAATATCTCTAGAAGGACTGGATCGATTTGGATATATTTTTTTAATATTTGTATAAAAGAAAATTAAATAAAATGAAATACTATTAAATAAAATTAATTAAAATAAACACTTTTAAAAATTTCATAAATTATTTTAGAAATTTTATAGTCGTTTGTAGAATTACTACAAACCTTAGTATTTACATATTGAAAGTTTATAATGAAAATTAATTAATATACCCTCCCATTATTCATGATTATTTTTAGAATACAATGATGATAATCAAAATGAAATTATTAAGCATCAACACAAGATAATAATGAAAATCCATATGATGAATAAATTCTATAGGAATTATATTTAACAAATTTTGAAAATAACTAAAACGCATATTTAAATATAATTAAGATTTTTTTATTTTAAAGATTTTAAATGTGTACTTAGTGTTAAAAAAAAATAAAAAATATTAACAATTTAGTAATAAACAGATATAAAATTTCATTAACCTACATTATAGTAATAACAAGCTATAAGAAGTATTCAGTTCTGTTGGCACTCTTTTTTAAATTTCTTAATTATAATAAAATATAACTGTATTAAAAAAGGTATTTATTTATTTTATATATTGACATTCCCTTTTGAAATATCAAAACTAAAAGAAAAAATCAATATTGAAAGTGTAATTGCTTAAGACTAGTTTTTGATGCTGGCAACATTTATAACAGAAAATTATTTTGTTTGTTAAAAGTAGTATAGGTACTCATAATGTTCCATTAATCTCTGGATGCAAATAAGAAGGATTGCACAACTTAAAACAAGAAGAAAGCACACTTTCTTCCTCATCCTAGAAAACTATTGTAGGCTAACCAAATTTCAGGTAAAATTGGTAATCTGTGTCTGGAATACAATCAATTACTATATCACTGTATTATAAAATGTCTCAGTGTCCTCTCAAAATGAGCAAAAAAGAAATTAAATTAGCAAAAGGTCTTCTTACTGGAAACTGCACTTTTAAATATCACCTCAATAACATGGGCAAGTGAGAACTGCTCTTTCTAGAAAGTTAAAAAAGAAACTGCAGAACATGTACTATGCAAATACAGAACAGAACACCCTAGAAAGTTTTAGTCTTAAACACTTACAAAAATAAGGGTCACACCCCTTACAAAGCTGATCAACTTTACCATAAGTACATATTGGCATTCTAGAGTTGCAGTTCATATTGAATAGCAACATCATTCATGAAATACTTTTACTAACCTTAGCTAATTTGCCAAACTAGCTATTTGTGTAATATATGTGATGAATATCTTGAAGCTCTCAAAAAGAAAATAACATTCACTTCCGAATATATTGTTTTGACTGTGCTAGTCAAATTGTTTCACTGTAGTGCATAAAATATGTGACTATGGTAAAATATAAATGTCACAGTAGTTGCCATATTTGTCTACAGAATTTTTTCAAATTCGCAAATTTAAATTTATTAAACCAAGAATTAGTATCAAAAATATTTAGGGGGAAATTAGAATCAAATAAATGATATACGAAATAAAAAATGAGCAGTTACAAAAATTGTACATGTGAATAATATTAATATAAAACAGTCTATCATGTGATCTAAATCAACAAGAGGAGGATAGTAAGGGCATATTAAAAAAATCAGAACTACAAAATAAAGAAAATTAGAAACTGGAACTATACAGCCATGTAGTTTAGAAGGTTGATGAAAAATGTTAAATAACAATTTAAAAGAAATAAATAGGTATAAAGTAATATTATAACAAATTAATGACAATTCATGAGAAGAAAATAAGTTTTCCATAACAAAATGTTTTGAAAAGTTACCACAGAGTAGCTTCATTTCAGTATACTACTTTAAAACCATTCATGTGTAAATTATTTCAATAAATACAGTATTCATTTATGTACATATTTTATTTAGTTGTGTATTAAAAATACAAAAGTTCATTGGGTATAGACTTTCAAGATATAAAAATTATATTGTAAATAATATTTTAGCCTCACATGATAATCTGAGGTTCTGGAACGGAAGTAGCAATATTTTTATGAGGTAACACTTGACCTCCATTAATGTATGTTTCATCTTTAACTATAACATCTTCTCCTAGTACTGTGGAACCCTCCATTCTTACCCATCTTCCAACACAACACTTCCATCCAACAATACAGCTTTCTAACCAAGAATTTGAGCTAATCGTAGCATCTTTAAGTATTGTAGATCGTTTTATACATACTCCATCTTCTATAACAACACCTGGTCCTATTGTAACATTAGGCCCAATTTGACAATTGTTTCCAATTTTAGCAGTAGGATCTACTAAGACATTGCCAACAGCACCTGGTCCGTTATAAAGTTTTTCGTCATTTGTTTGCCTTAAATGTTTCAGATATAAACACATTCCAGTTAGAAAATCTTTTGGTTGACCAACATCCATCCAAAAACCTTCCAATTCAAAGGCATACAATTGTTTATCAGCAGCCATGTAAGGAAATACTTCTTTCTCGATAGAAGTTGGTTTTAATTCTATCCTGTTAATGACACTTGGATTTAAAATGTACAAACCAGCATTAATTTTATTAGAAATAAATTCTTGAGGTTTTTCTACAAAACTTTGGATGCTGTTGTCTTTGTCATATACTACTACACCATATTTTGATGGTTCTTCCACTTTAGTAACCACTATTGTACCTTCTTTTCCATGATTTTTATGGAATTCAGCCAATGCTTTAAATGGGAAATCGCAAATAATATCTGAATTTAGCACAAAGAATGGTTTAGTGCTTTTGGAAAGGTGTTCTCTGGCTAATGCAATTGGTCCTGCTGTACCTAAAGGTTCTGTTTCATGGGAAAATATTATACTAATACCCAATTTTGTGGCTTCCACCGTCAATTCCTCTTCCATTTGTTTAGCACGATATGACACTGCTAATATAACTTCAGTAACTCCGGCATCTACAAGAGCTTCTATTTGATGAAGCAGAATGGGTTTATTTGCAAATTCTACAAGAGGTTTGGGTCTACTCAAAGTTAGAGGTCTCAATCTGGTACCATAACCTCCAACCAAAATTAATGCCCTTTTTCCTTCTTCTGGCATATTTTCGTTACTGATTTATGATCAATATCACTATGTACAGATAATTATAAGTCTTCTTACAATGTTGATATCTTTACCTTTACAATTTTCTTTATTCACTGGCACATATGTTTTGTATAATTCACAAGTTCATTACAAATACATGAATCATTTAATTTATAACAAAAAATAACACGTCAACAAAAAACGTTAATCTTCTAACCCCTTGATAAGAAACGTCGCCACGATCTCATTGGTTATGTTTACATGTTTTTTTGACACTTCATGTATTTTGTAGTGGTGGAAAATTGAAGCACAAATTTCCTTCAACAAAAATAAGTTTCATTTGTCACACAATATAGTTAACCGGTTAAAATGTAAATATACTGCAGGGCCGGTTTAAGTAAAGTAAAATATTTTATTATTTAGAAGGTCAGGTATACTCCATTCCACGAATATACGACTGTTTTACATTCGCTTTAAGGTGTCGACTTAAATGGTCCAATGTGCTGCATTGTACAATAGTAAATTCTCCCCATTTTTAAAATACTGTTACGACAGATATGAACCTTAGATTTAAATATGAAGTCATGATATAAAAAATATAGAGTTGATAGTTTATATAATAGTTGTAATTCAGAATTTAAATTATATAATTACTATTATTGAGTTTAGTATTTTAAACAAGTTGGTGTTTTAATTAAGTGATTTAAACGAATTGATTAAATACTTAAGTGATTAAATAGTGTACTTTATTTAGTCGAATATTCAATTAGTATTAAAAAAAAAAAACAAAAAAACTTACTTATTCTCTTATTCACCTAATCTCCTAAAACTATTATCAACCATCAGATTCACAGCCATAATCACTGTCGTCGCTATTCTCATTTGGATGGTAATTTACAACAGGATTAACTGCTTCGATGCGACCTTCACGGATCCACCATTCTTTAATTAAGTCTTCACATTTTTTTACACTTTTTCCCCAAATTTCAGGAGTGGCAATATCCAATGCTTGTTGCCATGTTTCCAAGACTGCCTCGTCACTGCAAACCTTGTATCTAATATGGTTATCATAATATGTTTTGCAAATCCCCCAAATATATTCAATTGGATTGAATTGGCAGTGATGGGGCGGTAGTCTTAACACACAATGTCCAAAGCTATGTATAATTTCGTCTACTATATATATATATGTTTGGTTGTGCATGACTTTTAGCTAACGTTAGTAATTGAGGCTTAAAACAGTATTGAGGAAATGTAATAGTTTTATTCGTTAACAATTCTTTTATTTTATCTACAGTCCAGGTATTTGTTGGTTGCTTATTTAAAATTTCCGAATGATACGCAGCATTATCCAGTACTATAACGGATGGTTCATGTAAACTTGGCAACCGTTTTTCTTTCAACCATTTAACAAACATCTCCGTATTCATATTGTCATGATAATCGGCTGATTTTGATTTTGATGAAAACACAAGATCTGCTCCCTCAATAAAACCATATTTTCTACCTGCATGTACTATAATATATCTCTTTCCCTCGTTATCGATGTATTTTATGGATTTTATACTCTCGTCCTGCCACATTCGTTCGATACCGCCTTTAGCAAAAATCCATGTTTCGTCGAAATAAACGAACTAAGAACATTCTTTAAATTTGTTGTAATTTCTTAAAAATTCTATTCTTTTGTGAACGACACTAGCTCTTTCACACAAATCATTTCTATTGTCTTCCTTTTCGAACTCAAAGCCAAACATGTTCTTTCTTTTCGCGCATTTTATATATTGTCTCACGGATTTCAAGTTTGCAACCTTCGGGAAGATCTATAGTCTTTGGTTGTCGGCGAGATTTATATTGTGCGACATTTTGTTCACTTTGTCCACTTTTTTTTTCTTTTTGCAAAACCGACTTTAGTTTTGTTTCACTAATACAGAGTGCATCACACACACGTTTATGTACGGACAGAACAGGTCGCAAAGGGCCCCCGTTGGTTTTCTCAGCAGTAAAATAAGAAAGTACATTAATTATAAACTTGTCTACATCTAAAACACGTCTCGGCATTTTTGGCTTCAATAAACAAATACACTACACTAAACTCTATCTTAACGGACACCTCTCTTCACCGGAAACCTCTATACGGACGGTTTTTAAAACTAAAATCAGTCGGCGATATATGAAACTGTATGTAAATTTTCGTTACTTTTTAATATCTGTAACGACTCGCTACTTTAACTATCAATAGCCGGTATATTATACCCGTTATAAAAAAACTTTCGGAACTTAAGAGTACATCCACTCAAACCAAACAAATATTTAAAATTAACAAAGTGAACTATTATATAGATTCTATTTCTGGTTTCTGAACCATCGTTCTGCCAATTTCTTTTCATTTATAATAAAAATAGTATATTTATTTTTATTACAGTTCTAGTACCTAATAAAGTAATAAAATAAAATATCAAAGAAACCCGGCACGCCTGTTTGCATTTATTTACAAATGTTTACATTTCAAATGTACTTTGTTTATATTTCACCGAAATTTAACCCAAATGTCTGATGAACACATTTTCGTAAAAATGAGCGTTTGCGTAAAAATTTTTGTTATTTTCGGATTAAATTTCCCAATAAATTTTGCGTCTATTTGTACATCTATTAACTGAAATCATTTTAGTTCAGATGTAATACTAACAGTAGATGCTTTTTATTGGAATAATAATTAGACCAATTTACTTTCATACTTCTACTTGCACAGTAAAATATTCGTTGTCGCAATAATCCCAAACAGTCGTATATTCGTGGAATAACCTATAAATGCTTTTTTAGTATATTACCATGGACGTATAAATAAAGATGTATAAATAAAGACGTATCTTTATTTATACGTCCATGTATAATACAGTAACTAGTTAACTGTTACATATTATGATAAACTGTGCAAGCCTATATCTACTACATCATTTGCCGCTGTCTTCGTGTGGCTCGACGCTGCGCACAAAATTTAGTATGTTATGAAGTTGCAAAGAGTGAGAAATGTCCTGGTCCATCTCACATTAATTCTCAATCATTATCTAATGGTTGTTCCCAGCCATTTCCCAAAAATCCTAGAGACTCTCATATTTTTTCAGCGTCAATTCTCAATAACGCTGAGTCATCTCAGCCGATACCTCCTCTAACTAGTGGTATACATGTTGTTCAGGCTAAATATTCGTCTTCAACTTTTCTTATCTCAATTGAAGATATAACTCCTCTTCCAGATATTAAAAACTTACAAACAGCCACGAAGTCAAATACAAGAAAATTCCTATATTCTGAGAGATTAACATCAACTCCAATGAAAGAAGAAGTGAAGGATGTTGAAGAAAAAAGGTAGAAGAGAACGATAACTAAACAAAATAAAGGACGCTGGTTCTCTTCGTCTTTCTAAGTATATGGCCAATGGCAAGTATAACTTATGAAGTTCAAAATCTGGCATAGCTTTGAAATATGACATATAAGTTAAATTTTGTTTTTAATGTAGATGTAAAGATTAATGTACCACAGAGTAGGTACCTATTTAAAATATTTTATTTCATATTTAAATAAAAATTAAAATATATCAATTTATTAGGTATTTATTTCCAAAAATATATGAATTTTTATACAGCATTGGACATAATTCCATTCTTTCCACATGTCTGTCTGTTAACTGTTTTTTACATTCAGATAAAATTTGCTTTTGGCAATATTAGGAATAAGCCACAATTTCACTTTAAAATAAGTTTATTTTGACGTTTCATTTATTCTCCGTTTTGGTACTTACCGGCTCCTGGCTCTCGAGAAAAAAGAAACAAGATTTCAGATCCCTGGTTAAATTTCCTCCTCTCTCCTCCTACTTCTTCTACTTCATTACTCCAGAGATCAGACAGTGCACTTTTCTCCATTCTCTCTATCATCTCATCATCATGTTTACCATGTTTCTTTCATTCAGCCTGAAACCCATTTGTCTCTTGAAGTCTTCCCTCTCATTTGCCCACCTCTTTCTGTTGAAAAGGTGGGCTGGAGTGTTCAGCACCCTACAAACAGCACAGTATACCGAGGCAGATTTCCTAACCTATTTTTAAAGTGCCAAAATTACCATGTCCGGTCATAAACTGCGTCAGGAAGTAGTCCAGTTTCACCACGGTCTCAGATCATGAATAAGCATTTACGTCCACCTTGGCGTTCTATCACTCGTTCATTCCCACTGCTCTCCTCTATTGTTCTCCCTCTAACTCTCTTCGCATACTCGGTTATCACCGAGTGTAAAACTTCACTTAGCATCCCTCTGTTGGTGCTTCCTGGGCCTACAATGTTCGAAATTAGTCGTATCGAACCTTAGTTCTTACGACAACCAGACTCCGAGGTACTTAACCGATTTAACCGGTGTAACCTCCACACACTTCCACTCTAAAGCGACGAGAGGATTTGTTCCAGTTCCCCTTGAGAACTACTAGCTCAGTTTTCTGAGGTGCTAGCATACTATATTATTTATCTATGGTGCTAGGTGTAGATCTTTCTCTTTGATCCACCTACTAATACTACGCAGGGTAATATTGGTAGCATGTTAGTTAATATTTTCAGCTGTCTTTATAACATTGACATAAGCTGACGTCATTATTAGTATGACCTAATGAAATGTAAATTGTCATGCTAACAGTTTCTAACAAAATCTGATTCTTGCTTCTCCTATAAAATTTGAAACATGGCAATAAGTGAAATATTACCCGAATTCACAATTGTTTTTGTTTAAAACTAATCTATTTAAAAACACCCATAATATTTACAATGTTAATGACATAATTCTCATAATTGATTCTTGAAATGGCTTTATTGTCAACCAGTTTCTAATAAATGGAAAATGGACAACCTACTCTAATTACGATTGTTTTGGACGGCTTGGTATAACAAAACATTAAACAATAATTGATTGACGTCATAATAGGATCATTAAAAACAAAAGCAAAGATGAAGTAAAAATATTATGAAAAAGACAGCAAATATTTGATTTCACGCAAACAGCACGAAATGTATCTGTTGATACGTATTTCGACCTAATAGGTCTCATCAGAACAGTTATTTATAGGTATGAATATATATTACATAAAAATATTATATGTATATCACTATGTTTTTGACAATCCTGAATTTTTCAGCAATAATGACAGTATATTACGAGCCCTAACAATTATATATATATATATATATATATATATATATATATATATATATATATATATATATATATATATATATATATATATATATATCATTTTTTATGATATTGTCCTGAAGCTATTTTCTTGTGGCATTTTAAATTAATTACTATTTAACTGGGCATAAGCCACAATTAAAGATAAAAATACGTTTATTGACGTTTCAATTTCCATTTCGGAAATCGTTCTCAAAATACAAACAGTAAATTAAACAAATTTTGTTAAAAAAAAATAAAAAATAAAAATTGTGTAATTTACTATTTGTATTTTGAGAACGATTTCCGAAGTGGAAATTAAAACGTCAATAAACGTATTTTTATCTTTAATTGTGACTTATTCCCAATTAAATAGTAATTACTTTTTTATGATGTATGGAATTATTTTTGCGGCTTAATTATATATTTTATATTGAATACTATGTAATTAATTGTTTGATAATCGAAAACTGCTGACAATTAAATGTTGGAACAGAACAAAGAAGGCTTTGAAATAAAACATACGAGTAGGTAGTGCGTAACATAATTGCCATGGCTCATTTGAGTATAAATAAAGACTACTGTCAGTTTTCTTATGAGTAAAATATAATAACGGAACGTGGAAACAATACTGATCCAAAAGTTCGAGAAATTATTATTCATCAGTACCATGAAGGGAAAACAATGCGTGAAATTTCCAGTGAATTGACTGTAGCAACAACTACGGTGTTTAATATAATTAATAAATATGGTGAAACTGCCAGTATTGATGTTTGCAGAAAAAGCTCAAGCCCTCCAAAAGCTGTTTGTCAACGAAGTGCATTTAATTCGAATATGTAAGTCGGGAAGAAGAAATACGCTCCGAGAAGTAACTGTTAGAAGGAATAGAGAAACTGTAATGAATGTTTCCAGATAATCCTGTTGCAAATATATCCACCAAAGCGGTCTTAGTTTTTATAAGGTATGCTTGATAAGTTCTTCTTTGCAATATAAATTTTCTGTTTTTTGATTTATTCGAGTAATCCAAAGAAAAACCATTGCTGACGGAAACTCAAAAAAGGAATCATTATATTTGGGCTAAATCAAAACTTTCGTGGATCAAACATAACTGTTTGATTATCGAAAGCGTGTGATTCGGCAAAACGTGTAATTCGAGAAGCATTCTATAAGTATTTTCTCTAAAGAACCTCAAAGTTTCCACAGGGCATCATGGTGGGGTTGTATGTCGGTAAAAGAGTTGGGAACATTACATTTTATTGAGGACATAGTAAATGCAGCTAAATATCAGTAATATGTATATCCTTGAATATTGGCCTCTACCAAGTGCAGCATAGTTATATCCATTCGGAGATCTTATCTTTCAGCAGGACGGAGCCTCCTGCCATACGGCTAAATCTACCAAATAGGGTTGGGATAACAGGACATTAAAGTTTTGTCACATCCTTCTAGCAGCCCGAATCTTAATTCAATAAAGGCACTTTGACATAAAATGAAACAACGCCTAAGAAATAACCCTTAGGGTACTTTGCTACAACTACGTGCTAAATTACAAGAAATATGAGATAGTTTCACCCCTGAATTCTGTGAAGGCCTAGTTGGTACAATCCCTAATAGAGTTCAGGCTGTTTTCAATCTAAGGGCGGCATTACAAATTATTATTTATTTTAATATGTTAAAATCCTCTTGTTCCAAAATTTAGTTGTCAGCATGTTTTGGCTGACAACTAATTCAATAGTAATCAACAAAAGTTACATAATTAAACTGTAAAGATAATTCCATATATCATAAAAAATGATGTTAATTTCATATTTACAATTAAAAAAAAATAACTTAAAAGAATTTCAATAAATTGGTATTTTATTTGCAAAATAAGTGCTTGTTCCAACATACATTGTTTGTAGTTCCAACATACATTCAGTAACTTGGGTGGTTAAAGTCTTCAAGACTAATGTCTCTGACTAATTAAGAATTCTTACTTCAATAAAAGAAATATTATTTTTAAGAATATACAATATAAAAATAGTAATAATAATCAATAAATAATAAAAATAAAACAAACCTAAACAATTTGAAGCCACCTCTGCTTACACAAAGTGGTAGAGACGGACTAGAGAGAATCTAAAATATGTTTGTGGCTTTGTTTAACCAATATCCCCATCTCTACTCACCGAAACTCGCCATTATCGTCAGAACAGTACTAAAATTTGATTGGTTTATAATAAACCCAATATTCGTTTTTGTGTGCGATTTCAAATCACATAGAAAGTCAAAAAGATTCCTGTCCTGATAAAAGACTGCATAAATTATTTTGTCAGTGTCAGTTTCGGTGTTGTCAGTAATATTTTTCTGATTTGTGTTGTTTTTGTGTCAAAATTTAATATTTTCGCGATTTGTAAATATCGGTTATCGGTTGTCATCCCGCGAGTAAAAATAAATGACTGTGTAAAAGTTGTACCTGAACTTTTTTCTTGACATGGCTTCACTTTCTTTACCTAGAGTACTTCATCCAAGGAAAACTAGCTTAGAAATTGAAAGAGAAATCTTTGAAAAATCTCAGGTATAGTTATATCAATAATAGTCTTATATCGCATTTTGCTTGTTTGGCAACTAACAGGAAGTAGTCTATAATTGATAAAATTAATCTAATTTCCACCGAAAAAGGATGTTACACTTTTGCAAATATAAATGTTTTTATAACGATATCCTTTTATGTAACTAGGTTGATTCATCTCATATGGTACGCCCATTCGGTTCTAAACACTCTTTCTTAGAAGAATGACGTATTTGATCTGTTTATATATTTTCCAAGCATATAAAAACATTGTAAATTATATACATAGATGTTAATTTGCAAATAGTCAGTTCTCACTTTGAAAAGACAAAGTAAATTTTGAATTTTTTTGTTTATATATACTTCAACATTAAATATTAGATTTAATGGAAATGAGCCAAAATTTTAATTGAAAATGACGTTTCGTTTCATATTAAAAATTAAACCATTTAATTTATATTGCTAATTTAGTTTTGTTTAGTTTTAAATTTTTAATAGTAAAACTATTAAAAATTTTATATTGCTAACATAATGAAAACTAAGTAAAATAACCATGCAGTCATAGCGCAATTTGCAAGCTCTTTTGGCAAATATGATTCTCTAGATTCTTTCATATAAATACATTTTTAATTACCCATTTAGACTGGAATCCATTATGTAAACACTGAAGTTTTGCACTAATTTCTTTCACATAAAAAATGTAGGTACCCCAGGATAAACAATAAATTTGTATTCAAATATTAGGGAATAAGATGCTAAAATAAGTTTAAAATAGAGAATGTATATTAGGTACTATTTTTAATTAATAAAATACTATAACTTACAGTTACATTGCCTCATAATAGATATGACTAAGTTTCATAAAAATAAATTAGTATTACTTAGATCTATTTTTTAATACAATGTAAAATGTTTATTCCAACTTCAGGTTGCCTCACAATACTTTTTTGTATTTATAACTTTTGGTATTATGTTTATGACAAAAATTACTATTCTACTTGATTCAGAGTACTTCCATATAGTGATTAAAATTGCATAAGAATAAATTTATTATGAATAAAATTAGAGTGTATTTAAATTTTAGAAAACCACATTTATTTCGTAACCTCTCTGCTATAAACTGCTCATACTTAGGGTAATTGGCTTATTTGTAAACTTGCTTCTTTTACTTTACGTTTTGAAGTCCAGACTTCTCTCTAATTCACATTGAAGTTCTTGGTGCAGTAATGGCTAAGATTGATTGCTGCATCACTTACCAAGCATTCAATGTCAAGAGTACAGGTTGGGGAACACCTAGGGCATGGCAGAAGATATGCTATATTTTGCTGTTCTCCACATTCACACAGATAATCATTGGTCACCATATTTTCATACTTCTAAAGTTTATTTAAAGTGTTTTTAAACATTTTATTTATTTATTTATATACAGCATCCATTTACTTACAATTTTTATAAAGTTACATCTTAAAAACAATAAATTATTAAAATAACAATCACAAATTTTACAAAGTTACACCTTAACAAAAATAAATTATTAAAATAACAAACACGTCAGAATAATACAGAAAAATATTTAAAAGTTGCAAAGTGTTCTTTGGAATAAGCCAGCTGATTTGGATAAGAAGTGAAGTGGGATAAGTTTCATACATTAGGTTACTATCTAACATATGTTATTTCTGGCTCAGCCTCACTCACTTAAGTTAACAGTTAACTTTAATTTTATGTGTCAACTGCTCTTTCTCTAATTGGCAACAATATTGATCTAAGACTGAAAGATTAAGTATGAGAGGGAAAATTGTACTTCTTTTGGGAGATGATAATAGAAACTAGGGGGAGGATTTTAGATTATTTAATAAAAAAACATGTGTATTGTCCTTCTATTATTTGTGGATAAAATAAATTAAATATTCAATGAATCCTATACAATATCAAAACTGTTTTAAAAATTAATGAATAGGAATAATATATTAAGTAATAAAGAGGAATGATCAAATAATGTATTTTTTTCTAATAAAAATTATTTTTTCCGTTCATTTTTGATATCCTTTTTATGAACTACTTAGAATTTTATTATTTTTGTCTCCAATACATCAATGTAATTTGATTACAATCTTTTGATTTTTTTGCTATGTGTGGATTTTTATAGTTGTTTGCTTTAGCTTTTGCTGCTGCTTTTACTTCCTTTGTAGTAACCATATAGTTTTGAAGATGAATTTGGTTCCACTGCTTTATTTTTTCTTGAATTTCATTTGACAAACACCAGGTCTCTTTATTCTCAAAGTTCTCTCTTGAGGTTTTTCCAAGTATTTGAATTTTAATATCTCTAATCATACTAGCCATATTTTCCCAAATTGTAGTATGACTTCCTTTCATGTACCTAATTTTTTCTAATATTTTTGCCTTGAATAAATTTTCTTTTCTTTTAACATCCATCATTTAATTTTTATCATCCTGTGTGATATTTTGGTTTAGTTTCGCTTCTTACTTCAACATCCTGTATAAACAACTTATATTTTTTGCTTAGTTTCACTCCCTATTACCTTGCAGTCTTTACATTTACATGTATCTTCTTTTCTTGTAGTGAAATAGTTTGACAATGATTTTGCCTAGTCTTTTTTGTGATAGGTAGACTCCACCTTTTGAAAGAAGGTGTTAACAATCACCACATCTAGTACTATGACATTTTATTTATTACATGATTACATTTTTTCACTGTTTATTAATATGTAAAGGCTATACTGGGATAAGATTCTTATTTGAGAATCGGCACTCGAAAGTACATATTTAGAAACCCAGTAGCCAAATTTTTAGCTCTCTAGGTGGCACCAGATGTCCCCTATTGTAAAAAAAAATTTCGTGCTAAAAATTTGGCTACAGGAATTTCTAAATATGTACTTTCGAGTGCCTAATCCCTAATAAGAATACAGCGAGTGCAGATTTTACCATCTTATCCCACTATAGCCTTTGACTTATTAACTTGGATAAATTATAAACACCTGTTAGTTTTATCGTGGAAGAATGGAATATTTTCTATTCCAAAGTTTTGGCTGTCACTTTCTTATATATTAGTAACACATATAATAAATGGCAGATCTAAGTATTATCACAGTAAGTTAATATACCACATTACTATAATAGTAATTAATTATTGGATAACAACTATTATTCTTAGTCTATATTTGCTACATTCTATTCGGGAACAATATTATTCCATTTTTAAATTTAAATTAACAATGTACTTATTTATGTGGAACATGGCCTTGAAAATTGTGAATTAAAAATAAGTAGTGGACTTCATTAATACTTATCTTTTTTTTTTGAAGTCAATTTACAAACTTTTTTGTACACACTTACCCTTATATTGAATCATTTTAGTATTCACACAAGTAATCCTACAAATATCAAAATTTGAATGATGTTATTTATCATAATTAAATAGTGTATAAAATGTACAGATATAAAAAAAAAATAAGATGCCATGACTTCTCTTTCGTTAAAGTAACAATTGCCTAATCAAATTATCAATAGCTTCCCATATTAGCGACATATAGAGTGATCATTTAAAACTGTTGAAAATGATAGGGTTACATATCGACACCTGTTATGTAAAACATTGTAACTCACTTTTGTTATACACTTTAAACTTCCTTTTATAATATAACAATTATAAGTATCTCTGAGTAGGGTGTAGTTATTATTTTTTGCAAAACAAAGCAGGCAGTTACTGTTGCTATTTTGTTATAAACATCTTCCCGTTTTCTTATAAACTGTTTTTGGCTTCACATGCAACACATTTGTTTGCAATCTATTTCTCTCTCTCTCTCTCTCTCTCTCTCTCTCTCTCTCTCTCTCTCTCTCTCTCTCTGTGTCTCTCTCATGCATAGGTCTTTTGCCTGCAATTTGATTGATTCATCTTGTTAGAGATCTTGCTCATGATCTTCGGCCTTCTACCTTTCTTTGGATAAAAAGTCTTTCCATGTTTTCTGTATCTGTTCTCAAAACATGTCCAAAGTATTTTAATTGTTGGAGATGGATCTTTGCTGAATACCCGTTTGCTGACATTTAGTTCATTTAAAAATGAAATATTTGTCCTGTGGTCGGTCCACGGAATTCGTAACATTTTTCTTCAACATATTCTTTTTCTATTTGGCCTTTCTCTGCTTTAGTCGTATGTAGACTACAAGTGACACACTGATATTTTTCGGTACAAAGAGCCGCCATTAAACTCAGTATTGAATATGTGTCTGTACTGACTTTTGGTGGCTGGCTTATCCCATAGGTGATTCGGTAAGATCCATTCATTATACAGTGAATACAATTTGGGAAACGTTAAAGACTCGTCAAAATATATCTTAGTTATTTTTTTCTTGTGCAGTGGGATTTTTTGCTGCATAGAGTTTGTATGCACATGAATGGAATTTTTAATATTTTCATCTACAGCATTTGTTCTGTTTTTATGGCGACCACGCAAATATCGCGGCACGCAAAGCCTCCACTTTACTGACTATCAATTTTTTGAATTGAGTAGTTAACCACATATCTGTTATGTTAAAAGTGTCCAAAAATGTTATTTTACAAACTTAAGTCGGTGTTCTGCTAACTGCAAATCATATTCATATGTGCAGTTTCTTCTGGACTCTTTTAAGTTTGAAATCTTTCTCTCTTGTCTAATAACATATCTACATAAATATTCGCTATATTTGTCATGATCAGCCATTTCCCAAAAATTATTAAATAAATTGAGTCTATAATTTTCAGATAATTTCTATTTACATTTTCTGTTATTTAATGTTACAACCAGACCCCAATTTTTTCATTTTCGTTATATCCTAGTTGTACTAGTATATTCTTGACCAGAGAAACATTCATTTTAAAAACACTTAGCTACCTCTGTCTCTCCATCCCCAGATTTTTCTTCTTTGGGTATTGTTTTTTTTAACAGACAAATGTAATGATGAACTTGTACCTTTGGTGCATGTAGAAGTTTCTGCTGTCGATGTACTGCGAACATTTGGTACTTAAGTACCTGATTTTTATTAGTAGAAGTTAAAAAGCTATTACACTAAAATAAAGGTTATCCTGCATAGATGTTTTTTAATCCATAGTTGAAAAACATTGTAAATAGAGTTACAATGTTATTTATATCAGGTGTCGACATCTTCTTTATTGAGAAGAACTTACATAAAAATTTAAAAGGGAAATTCCCAGTGGTTGACTGTATCCTGTAATTCAAAAAACTGAAAATAAAGTAAAAACCAAACTTTATACCATTTTTCAAAAAAGTTTTTACTTCATAGTTAGTTTTTTAATATATATATATATATATATATATATATATATATATATATATATATATATATATATATATATATATATATATATATATTGGAATTTTTTATAGATATATTATGAACGGGTTCAGTGGCGCACAAGGAAATTGTTTTGGGTGTCTCACTAAGGAAATATAAGAACAACTTGTTTTTTTATATGGGACACCCTATTATTTTGACGCTTTTTGTATAAATTTTTAATTCACTTTCTCCTGATATGACATATTATATATCTATTTTCAGTGTTCTATCTATTCTGCAAATAAAATGTTTATATTAGTTGATTTCATGTTAATGCCACTTATAAATAAAACACGTAATAACGTGTTTTAACATTTTATTATGAGAATACTAATCCCTGGACTTACTTACTTACTTAGTACTTACCTAACTTGAAAATAAAGTAAATACTTAATTTGTTATTGTTGGTTCAAAGTGAATTATTAATTTTTAATTAGTGATTCCATATTTTATAAATAAAATTGTCACGAAATAGAACACACTGCATTTTATTCCTTTTTTTGTTTTCATTTATAATTTTTCATCCGATGTAATATTACTGACTTCTATCTTTTTTTATCGAAAACGACATCTACTACACTAATGTTCATTTCATAGTAGGCTTTGATAATGTTATTATTGAAGATAAAACAAAACTTGTATTGTCTATTAAACAATTACTGTTTCGAAGTAAAGTGTGTAAAGCAACAAAAGCATGAATTTTGAAAATATGAAAAATATGATATGCATTTGGCATATACTAATATATTGAATAGATAGAATAGGTCGAAATAGACAGCAAGGACAGATAAAAGACAAAAAAGGAGTACTACTAGTAGATTTACCAGAGAAGTTAAGGCGATGGGAGGAGTACGTTAGAGAACTTTTCCAAGATGAAAGAGGTGAAATGCAGAAAATACAAGAATTAAATCCTTTAGAGATACAAAAGATCACGATAGATGAAATCAAATATGCTATCAAAAACTCTAAAGACAATAAGGCAGCTGGATTAGATAAAATACCAGTAGAACTCTTAAAACTAGTGGAAGAGGACAACTTGGAAGTATTGGCAGATTTATTCAACACGGTGTACGATACGGGAATAATACCACAGGAGTGGCTAAAGTCAGCATTTATAACCATCCCTAAAAAACAAGCAGCAAAAGAGTGCTCTGATTATCGAACACTGAGCCTCATGAGTCATACTTTAAAAGTTCTGCTAAAATAATACATAAGAGAATATACGAAAGGCTAGAGGAGGATATTAGCGAGACGCAGTTCGGGTTCCGAAATGGAATGGGTACTCGAGAAGGACTATTTGCCATCAACATATTAATTCAGCGATGTCGGGATGTGAATGTTGATCTACACTTGTGCTTCGTTGACTACGAAAAAGCTTTCGATAAAGTAAGACATGAAAAACTAATATCAATACTTATGAACAAGCGCATTGACAGTAAAATCATAAATATAGTGCAAACATTATATTGGAACCAAAGTGCCATAGTTCAAATTGATGGGCAACACTCAGAAGAAATGAGGATCTGTAGAGGAGTTAGACAGGGATGTGTGTTATCACCACTTTTGTTTAACTTATATTCTGAAGAAATTTTCCAAAACACGCTCAATAATATCGAAGCGGGAGTCACCGTTAACGGAAAATTAATTAATAATTTAAGATATGCAGACGACACTGTGATCATAGCAACGAGTATAGAGGATCTACAACATCTTATCGAAAGCTTGAGTATAAATAGTGCTGAGATGGGAATTACTATAAACGCCAAAAAAAACGAAGTACATGCTGATTACAAAAAGGCCACAAAATATACATCACCTATTGACAATAAATGGTAACGTGATAGAACAAGTAGAAAAATATCAGTATTTGGGAACTTTGATCAATGAAACCAATGATCATACTGTAGAAATAAACAGACGAATAGAGATTGCCAGATCAGCATTTATACGAATGAAGCCACTCCTAACGTGCAAAAATCTAAATTTGGAGATCAGACTACGTACCATTCGCTGTTATATATTTTCAATATTATTATATGGAGCTGAGACTTGGACATTAAAAAAATGTAATTTAAAAAGAATCGAGGCCTTCGAACTCTGGTTATACCGCAGAGTATTGAAAATATCATGGACTGATAGAATTACAAATAAAGAAGTACTGGAGAGGGTTGGTAAAGAAACAGAACTAATCACCACTATACAAACCAGAAAACTGGAATACCTAGGCCACGTGATGAGGGGACCAAAATATGAAATTTTGAGACTGATAATACAGGGAAAGATTCAAGGAAGAAGATCTGTTGGCCGAAGGCAGAACTCATGGTTAAAGAATCTACGTGATTGGTATCAATGCAGATCGATTGATTTGTTTAGAGCAGCAAGTTCTAAAATAAAAATAGCCATTATGATTGCCAACCTCCGTAGGGAGACGGCACTCTAAGAAGAAGAAGAATATATTGAATGCCAAAAGAATGTTATTGCTACGATATTGTTATTTAAATTATATTTTCAACAATATCCAGAAAGGGGACAACCAGACAAGATAATTTTTAAAAACTTGACTTTACGCCATATTATTAAACGAAATTGCTATTCCAATGATAGATGCTGGGAACATTTTAAGAAATCATAAATTTAGGACTGAGCTTACATCTGCCTGGCAAATATTATACCCAAACGATTAGTTGAGAAAGATATAATTTGCAGAATAGTAAATAGGAAAAGGTATGGAAAATCCTAATTGTTATTGAAATGTAATATATTTAGCGATGAAGCTCGCCATATCCAGTGCAGAAATTCGGTTTTAACGTTAGTTGTTTTGCTAAGCATAATAAATTAGTTAATCACGTATTTGATGATAACCTAACTGCTGCCGGATATAGCTAACTTAGAAAAAAATTTAAACATGTTTTATAAGGAATATTTGGCTGGGAGGAATACATTTTGGTTTCAACAAGATGAAGCACCTGCCCATAATGCTGTTCAATGGAAATTATTAAAATGAAAAATTTCATAATCAGTAGATTGGAACTTATGGTCCTCGTTTACCAGAACTATCCTGATTTTTTTATTTGTGGGTTTTTAAAAAATATCATTTATTTATAAAACTGACTTTAAGGCTGTTTTATTGGTGCACCAAAACCTAGGGACTGTTATTTACCGACAAAATGTCTCGAAATTTGGACACAATATTCGAAATTATGTTGCTTTTAAAATGATGGTTTTACTTTTTTTTATTTTTTTGAAACATCTGTTGAAAAATTGGATTATACTGTTTAACGTTCTATTATAACCAATAGTTAGACCCAAAAAAAAATTTTGTTCGCCACTGAACCCTTCCATAATAATTTCTATCAAAAGTTCCAATATTTTAAAATTTTTCTTAATAAAGGAGATATACCTAACACTGTCGTCTTTGACAATTTTCAATAATCGCCCTGTATCTCGTTAATGAGGGAGCTATTGAGGATTTGATTAGGGAATCGTTAATGAAAAAAGAATCATGACATCTTAGCTACTTTTTCTCCTCTAGTTTTCGGTATACCCTGCAAAATACACCAATTTGGGACACCATGTACATTGCTAATCAAATGCTTGGCTAAAATATTATTATTTTTTGCCCGGTATATAATCTATTTTTCATTTTTGTGTCATATCTGTCCCAGTGTTAAGTAATTTACTGTAATACATTTCTGCCACATAAGTCTTAGAAATTTAAATGTATAATTACATTTATATATTGAAAATATTATATACATTGAAGTGACTAAAAAATAAGCTACGAAAAGAAGGAGCAAAGACTTATTTTAGTGAACCAAAAAAATTTGAAGTGTACTAAAAACCTGTATAGAGAAGGATGTCTGGAATTGGAAACATGAACTTAGGGTATCATACTAGGAAACCAAGACTAGTAAAAATACTCACTTTGCAAAAGTACCCTGGAGCTTCAGAAGACTGAACTCAAAACTGTGGAAAGCATTATAAAGAGAATCAAATCCAAGCAAAAATAAACGGAAAATTTACCAATTCAACACCAGCTAGAAATGGCATTCGTCAGGGTGATTTACTGAGCCAGTTACTCTTTAACATTATTATGGATGAGATAATGAGGAAAATCTGCAAAATGAGAGGATATAGGATAGGAGATAAGGAGATTGTAATCTTGTGTTATGCAGATAATGTGGCGTTGGTTGCCGAAAACGAGGACTACCATCAGCAACTACATCAATTTAACCTCACAGGACATGACACATAGTAGCAAAATAGCATGGAACCTTGTAAAAAAACTCAGCGGTGATCCAAAAGAGCATAAACCACCTTGCAAGGTTACAGCAAACCAAGTCGCTACTCAACTCCTTACTAATGGAAGAACTACTAACCGATATAAGGACCCCAACACTAGGAGAAGATTGGATTCGGAGACAAACTACCTAGGAACTCCTTTTACACTAAAAGAACTCCACGACGGTCTGAACAGGTTAAAAAACGGGAAAGCTGCAGGTGTGGATGATATATGCAGTGAACAAATAAAGCATTTAGGCCAAGGAGCAAAAAACTGGATCTTGCAATTATATAACACGTGCTGCAAAACCTGCAAAATTCCAAAATCATGGAGGAAATCTAAAGTAATAGCCTTGTTAAAACCAGGAAAGGACCCGAAGACCCCAGTAGCTACAGACCTATTTCGCTATTGTGCCACTTTTTTAAACTATACGAGAGACTCATACTCGACAGAATAGAAAAAAATGTCGACAAGCACCTCATCCCACAACAAGGAGGATTCAGACCTGGCAAATCTTGCACCGGTCAAGTCCTCGCATTAACAGAACACATTGAAGAGGGCTTTGAAGAAAAACTTATAACAGAGGCTGCTTTTGTAGATCTGACAGCAGCCTATGACACAGTAAGGCACAAAACATTGCTTTGTAAATTATACGACACTCTCAATGACCACCATCTGGGAAAGGTCGTATATTCCTTACTGCAAAATAGACGTTTTTTCGTTATGCTGGAGGGTAAAGTAAGTAGGTGGAGAGTTAAAAAAAACTGCCTCCCACAGGGAAGTGTTTTAGCACCAATGCTCTTCAATATATACACAAACGACCAACCTACTCCGACCGAAACCAAGCACTTCCTCTATGCTGACGATCTTGCAATATGTGCTCAAGGAAATTGTTTTGAAGAAGTGGAGGAGAAACTCGAAACTGCCTTACAAACAATGACAGCGTACTACCTGCAGAATTCTCTGAGACCCAATCCCTCTAAAACCCAAGTCTGCGCTTTCCACCTTCGCACAAAGGAAGCCAAGCGAAAACTCCAAATTGTGTGGAATGGTAATGCATTAGAACACACAAATCAACCTATATTACTTGGAGTAACTCTGGACCGGTCCCTCACCTACAGACAACATTACATAAAAACAAGAGGGAAAGTAACAACTAGGAACAGCATACTCAGAAAGCTAACGGGAAGTAAATGGGGCGCACGTCCTGGCGTTTTAAGAACAACGGCACAGGCACTGTGTTTCTCAACTGCTGAATATGCGTGCCCCGTTTGGAGCAGATCTGCCCACACCAAACAAGTTGATACTGCGCTAAATGAGACATGCAGGATAATAACGGGGTGCATGAAACTAACGCCACTTTCAAATCTATTATAGAGCAGCGGGTTTTGCAGAACCCTCAACACGCAGAGGCGCTGCAGAACACATAGAGAAAATTAAACAGATCGTGGACGATCGGCATGCCCTATACAAAGCTCGAACACCACGAAAGCGACTAAAATCTAGGAAAAGCTTCCTTGGAACAGTGCAGGATGAACCGCCTGAGTATTTTCCACTTCCCCAGGTTCAATGGACCGGCCAGACCATAGACTTTAAAACGTGGAAAACCTTGAATAGGATAAGAACGGGGGTTGCTACAGTAAAATCAAACATGGCAAAATGGGGAAAAATAGACCAAGATGATGTGATCTGTGACTGTGGAGAAACACAGAATGTGGAACATCTTCTTACATGCAGAAACTGTCCTCATCGATGTACCCTTGAAGATTTGTGGCTCGCCAACAAAGATGGAACCGACGTAGCCCGATACTGGGCCGAAATTTTATGACATGTCCGGACACGATAAAGTAAAGTAAGTAACCTCACGGCCAAATTGTTCAGCATTCTGATATCAGCCGCTAAAACAAAATGTGTGACAACATCAAAGACACCTGTCAGATGTAAACTGGAGGTGAATGGATCGATTACACAGCCAGAAATGAAGTTTAAATATTTCGGCATATAAATATCAGCAGAAGTAAGAGAATAAACAAGGAGAGCAACAAGAATTCTAAAAAATACGGAATGAAAAACATAAGGAATACATGTGAGATAGACGATATTAATGGTTGGGTGTTAAACCGGAAAAAGAGTGAAATGAACGTATTAGCAGAATGGAATAGAGAAGAATGGTAGAAATCGCCAACGGGACGGAAAAGTATATTTTCAGAATGATTCTACTTTTCTTGTTGTAATTTCATTATGTTTCCAAGTTATTATAGTTTTTTCAACGGATTTTTTTGTTTCGGATGTGTCACATTTTTCACAAATTTTAATGAATGCGTTGCTTGTTGCATGTTATTTCTTAGTTCAGTGCATGGATCGTCGTCTTGAATTCAGTCCGGCTTTACTGGCTTGAAATTTCGCAACAATAGGTTTTTATGGGATGAGGGAGTTAGCCTCATGCCTGACCCCCCAACCTGAAGAGCCAGCGACACTTCTGTTGTCCAGTCCTTCAGTTGTTGTTGTAAGATGGTCCAGATTTAAGGCGCTGGACCTCGTCTTCACCCATCCATTCGTGGGTAGGATTTGCTAGTGGCATCGTCAAGTGTAGACTTGGCAATTACGTGGCATTTATTGTCAACATTCAATTTTCATGTATACTATCACCAATACCTGTCACACTAGCCGTTTCCCCTCCTCATTTCTCAGCCGGGCTTGGGACCGGCAGTGGCGGAGTTGACACAAGTCTAATTGTCAAGGACCAAAACTCTGAAACGGTCAAAGAGTTCATATATCTAGGGACATCGATTAACCCCAATAATAGCACGTTACGAGAAATAAAAAGACGAATCATAATTGCAAACAGGTATTGTCATGGCCTATCAGAGTACTTAGCTAACAAACCCCTGTTTCAAAAAACTCATATAAGACACTGATAGTTTAAGTTCTCACACATGGATTAGAGGTATCAGATGAAACATCTCTATCGATTTTTGCAAGAAATGTACTATGCAAGATATTCGGAGCGTCTGTGAGAACGGAATATGGAGTCTTAGATATAACTTTGAACTGCAGAATATCTACAAGTATAAGTTTTGTGAAAAAGATATTTCTACTATAATCAAGCGAAACCATCTGCAGTTGGCAGGACATGTAGACCGGGCCCTGGAATCGAACATGATAAAAAAGATTCTAACAGCACAACCGGTGACAATCAGAAGACAAGGCAGACCAAAGCTGAGGTGGATAGACACATAGGTGGATAGGGGTGTAACACAGGATGCTGAGAAGAACGGTTTTGCGAACTGTAAAATACAAGCAAGGGACAGAGCAGAATGGCGAAGAAAGCTTGAGAAGGTCGAGGCTCTTTAAGGGTTGTAGCACCATGATGATGATAATCCATGTTATTCCTTTTTATTCTCGTCTGCACATCCTTGTTGTAAACAATTGTGTTTGTCATAATTGATCCCAAATATATAAATTCAAGCACTTCTTCTATATCCTTTCCACTTATTTCTATTTTCTTATTTTGATGTTTAATGCTTGTTAAACTTTAGATTTTCTCTGCTTTATTTGGAGAACAATCATGTCACAGTAATATAAATAATAAAGAGGTGTAAGTATTGTAGTACTCAATCTATGAAAAGTGACATATAAATCATGATATTGAGATCCCCAGCATTAAAGAAAAAATATAAAGCACAATTTCAAAATAAAAGTTATTTTGCGTTGGTATAAAGCAAATCTAAATTATCTATTATAGTATTATACCAAATTTCTAAATTATCTGTAATTTTTTATCTAATCTAGTTGCTACTTTTCCTGTGATCATTTTAAAAGTAATATAATTTTTTAAACTACTTGATAATTGTGTGTAATACAGGATATTTTATTTTATTATTCTCGATGACTAAAACTTGATAAAAAGTCTGTCATTGCTACTAAAAAAGTCAAGATTGTGCCCAGCATTCAAGGCTTTTTTTTAATGTTCTTTTATCCCGTCTTCACGAAAATTTAAATAATAAAACTATTTATTCCTGATTAGATATGAGTTTAGCTAGAGAACTGAATAATAGTCGCATCAATCTTACGTTATCATATTTTTAGGTCTTTGCAAAATACATCTATAAATTTCATTGCTCATGTCGGATTTTAAAAAAGGTTACCTTTTTATCTGTAATCCTACAAAATGGTCTATCGAAGCGAAGCTTTTAAACTGGCGTTGTATTAATTTTTCTCTATAGTAAAATGAAGAGCGGATCGTCATGGCACGAACGAGTTCGTGCCTTAACGATCCGCCACTACACGAAAACGTCAATTAATTTATACTTTCTGTTTTGTGTAAAACTTAGAGCTCGCTGGTTAAATGAAATTGGAATAATAATGAAGAAAAATTGCAATATTCTGATTGTTAATAAATTAGCAATTAATTTAAATATTACGAAAATTAGCTGGCTTAACTCATTGCTGTTATCTGTACAAAGAAAAAGACTAACCCTTGAAATTGCTTTATTAATTGTAGCAAGCAGCACATTAAACCTTAAAATTAGATTAATACGTTGCTACATATTTTCCACATTGCTGTATGGTATGGAGAGCTGGACCCTTACAGAGACATTAATGAAAAAATTAGAGGCCTTTGAGATGTGGATTTATCGACGAGTATTGCGGATAAGTTGGGTTGATCGAATAAGAAATGAAATAGTTTTACATCGAATGAAAAACAGCACAGAAATAACAAAAACGGTAAAAATTCGAAAGTTACAATATTTCGGTCATGTAATGAGACATCCAGAGAGGTATAACCTTCTACACCTCATAATACAGGGTAAGATCGCCGGAAGGAGAGGCCCAGGCCGACGAAGAACATCTTGGCTCCGAAATCTCCGAGAATGGTATCAAGAGACCACCGCTAATTTATTTAGAGTCGCCGTAAACAAAGTTATTATTGCCAATATATTATGTCATTTATTATAACCAACGTTCGATAATCGGACAGGGTACTGAAAGAAGAAGAAGCAAGCAGTAGAATAATAGCAACTGCGCGTCGCAACGCCGAGGCACAAAAAGGGACGTGCCCGATATACTTGAATATTTTTAGTACGTTGTCTCGACTTTAAGTGTGTTGAGATGAGCATAAAGCTCTCTGGCCACATTTCCAGGCGGTCCGTAGGGCAAGTGAGTCAAGTGCATGCCCATAAATCGACTCCATTGTATGGCGCCTTTGAATGCCGATAATTTAACTAAATGGTCGCAGAAATATGATACTTTACAGGGTTTTTGTGCTCTGTGCAACATAATTTGAAAATAAAAAAAAAGTCAGTTTCTTTGAACTTAAAAACAGACTACATGTGTAAACATTTGTTATTACCAATTTTACTTTAAAATTGTCTCGATGAATGATTCTTTAATTCAAGTCTTGGAATTCCTAGCCAGTTTCAACGTCTGGCTCCCTACTTATTTTGTAGAAAGGAGACAATTCACATCATATCTGGCTATGTAATTAGCACAATATCATTATCTCGGTGTTTCTAATCTTGTGTCTCCGTGATAGTCCAAGCATGTTACGTTTCATTGCCTTTTGCGTTGTTTCTAGTTTTTAACAGATATTTTGGTAAGGTAACAACTGGTACAAGAATGCGCAAGTTTCAGGATGTGTGTGTTATACACCTTTTTCTTTAAGTTTATAGGAATGGATTTATTGTTCAAAATATGTGCTAGTTTAACGAAAGGGGCCCATGTCAGTTGTGTTCTTCTTTTAATTTCAGCATCTTGATTCGGTTTTCACAGTTTGATGGCATGGCCTAGGTATAGGTACAAAATGTAAAATTTTCTCTGGTATAGGTTTGTATTATTACATTTGTCTGGTCGTGGTTCATTATTTTTGTTTTACCGTAGTTCATTTTTAAGCCTTTTTTTAATTGTCTTATTGCGAGATTCCAGTAAGAGCCTAAGAAGGTATCCATTGAATTCTGACAGGCAACGGTGGGGGAAAGCTTTTTTGGGCATCTACGTCACGGAACACCCTGGAACACCCTGGCATATTTCGGCCGAGTAGGATACTAAGCCAGAAGACCCAAAGGTAGTGCCGGATTAACCGTGTTCCGGCTAAAACCTTAACCACCGTTCCAAAGAGGTGGTCTTGCCACTCAATAAACAACTAAAATAAAAAAGAAACTAAAAGTTTATAAATATCCATACCTATTACCATAAATCAGAAAATGTTAGGCCATAAACTAATAAATAATATTAACTATAAATTTTTAGATCCCTGGCTCAATTTCCTCATCTGTCCTCTTGCTCCTCTTTTTTCATTATCCCAGAAATCAGATAGTGTACTTCTCTCCATTCTTTCTCTCCTCTCAACATTATGTTAACAATGTATCTTTCATCCAGCCCGAAATCCATTCGCCTCTCGAAATCTCCAATCTCATTTGCCCATCTCTGGCAGTTAAAAATGTAGGCGGGAGCGTCCGATACCCCACAAACAGTACAGTCTGCCGAGGCAGATTTGTCTATTCTATTTGTGAAGGCGCCAAAACTACCATGTCCGGTCAGAAACTGCGTCAGGAAGTAGTCTAGTTTCCTGAACTTACATTCCCACCACAGTCTCAGATCGGGAATAAGCTCCTTCGTCCACCTTGCCTTTCCACTATCATTCGCCCATTCGCCACTCAACTATCGTTCTTTCTCTCTCATTCTCATGTATATTTACATCCATCCTGCTCGCATACATATAATGACATATAGAGCTTCATTCGAGACTGCCCTATATGCGCTAGATATTCTCTGGGTAGCGGGTAGGAACTCCTTCGGACAGTCCTACTAGGGAAAATGAATTAATCCCTGCCCTCCGCAGATTCCACGAGTTTCCTGACCCGGGAAACTAGTACCTGCTTAGGGTCCCTTGTCCAGGGTCACGGATGAAGACCACAACGGTATCCACGGCGGAGAAGAACTTCTTCAGTACGGTGTGTATAGCGGAAGTGGCAAATCCCGATTTTAGGGTTAGTATAAAATTAGATCACCGCAGCGTCTGTCCCAGAATGGGCGGCTTGCAACAGCGTCTGACCCTGAAAGGGCGGCTGATCCACGAACTCGCCAACCCGTTTGACAAGCGTGGCGTTTTAATGTCAAAACACCCCCTAAAAATGTCGAGTTACAAAACAAATGGAAAAATACCCCAGGTGGGTAGAGTAAACAGCTCAAACTCCCACACCGCGAAAATGGTCAGCCTCAAGGATTCTGGGGGAGGCAGATATTCGACAAAATTGAACATTGGAACATACAACATAAGATCAATGAGCGACGACATAAAGGTACATGAGCTAGAAGAGGAAATATCCAAGATATCATGGGACATAATCGGGCTAACAGAGATAAGAAGAAAAGGAGAAAACAGAATTCAACTAATATCTGGTAATATACTGTACTCCAAGGACAACCCAGATGATACAAAAAACGGAGTAGGATTTATAATCAATAAAAGAATTGGTAAACATGTACAAACTATCAAAGGAATATCAGATAGAGTGGCATATATGATAATTAAATTTAAAAGAACAACTTTGAAACTAATTCAGATATACGCACCAACCAGTACATACTCAGATGAAGACATTGAAACATTCTATGAAGAAATATCAAAAGCATTGGATGAAGAAAAGACCCGACTAATAATTGTGATGGGAGATTTCAACGCCAAGCTAGGACAAAGACTAAATGACGAAGAAACAAAAATAGGAAAATATGGATATGGTGTACGAAACGAAAGAGGGACAACCCTGATGAACTACATGGAGGAAAGGAAACTCTACGGCATGAACTCCTTTTTCAACAAGAAGCCACAGAGAAAATGGACCTGGATAAGCCCTGACACCAAAACTAAGAACGAGATCGACTACATATTATCAACACAAAAATACGTAGTCAAGGATGTCACAGTGCTAAACCGTTTCACAACAGGCAGCGATCACCGAATGGTGAGGGCTAAGATACAAATTAACAGCCAATTTGAAACCAGAAAGAAAATCAAAAACGTACAAAAACTAGATATGGAGAAACTTAGCCAAAACGAAGAAAAGTACAAAGAAGAAATAAAAAAATGCATCCCAAATACAACCGACTTAATAAATAAAGAAACAAACGAAATAAATGAAATACTAACAACTACATTGCTACAGGCCGGGAAAGAATTGCAAAATCGACGACAAAAAAGGACAATTATATCTCAGAAGAAGTAGAAAACCTGATGAAGACAAGAAGAAGCCTACTTGAACAGGGCAAAAGAAACACAGTAGAATATACTGAAATCAATAAAACAATTAGAAAAAACATAAAATAAACCAAGAGAAAAACGCAGGAAGCAAATATTGAAAGAGTAATCCAGCAGAACAAAAATATGAAATGCTTAAAACAACGACTCGGTAAAACTCAGATAAATGAAATGACAAAAAGCGAAGGAACAACCATTAATGATATGAAACAAATAATAAAGTTGACACAAGTATACTATACGCACCTATACAGAACAAGATATAAACCACAGCAAGAAATTCTTAAACAATTAAACACAAAAATAAAAAATATAAACTCTGACCTACAACCAGAAATAAGTAAAACAGAAATCAAGAAAGCAATTCAAGAAGTAACAAACCATAAGTCACCTGGAAAAGATGGAATAACTGCAGAGATGCTGAAGAGAGGAGGGAAAACAACTAGAGAAGTCCTACATATCCTCATGAACAAAATATTGAACACAAAAGAAATACCCGATAGCTGGAACGATGCGGAGACACTATTAATGTTCAAAAAAGGTGACCGAAAGAACTTATAAAACTATAGACCTATAACATTACTAAGTGTTGTATTTAAACTACTAACGAAGATCATGATAAATAGACTAACACCTAAGCTTGACGAATACCAAGCAAGAGAACAAGCGGGATTCAGAAAGGGTTTTAGTACTAGCGACCATCTGCTAACAGTAAAAATACTGATTGAAAAGTCGAACGAGTATCAAATCCCATTATATATGGCATTCATAGACTTCCGAAAGGTGTTTGACAGCATAGAACATGGGCCATCAAAAACTCACTACAGAACGGCAGAATTGATTACAGGTACACGGACCTAATAACAAATATACAGAAATGCGAGTACCACAATAAAATTGACGAACGAACACGCTACAGAACCAATAAAATTCGAAAGAGGAATCAGGCAGGGAGACACAATATCGCCAAAATTGTTCAATCAGGCTATGGAAGACATATTTAAAAAATTAGAATGGGATACATACGGAATAAGAATAAATGGAGAGCTCTTGAACCACTTGAGATATGCAGACGATATAGTCCTGATAACAGATAAGAAGGAAGAGTTACAGAAGATGGTTGAGGAACTAGATAGAAAAGCGACAGAGGTAGGTCTAGAGATGAACTATAGTAAAAACAAGACTATGACAAACCAAGAAGACCAATTAGAAATAGTAGTCAAACAGAATAAATTAGAGCAGGTGGCAGAATACATATACCTAGGACAGATAATAAAGCTGAACAGGGACAATCAAACAGAAGAAATAAAAAGAAGAACTAGACTAGCATGGGCCTCATTTGGTAAACTAAATATTTATATTCTAAAAAATAAAAAGTTCCCTCAATATATGCGAACGAAAATATTTAACCAGTGCATTTTACCAGTTATCACATATGACTCACAAACATGGACTTTCACAAAGGAGAACATCGACAGGATATCCAAAAAACACAAAGAGCAATGGAAAGACAGATGCTGGGTATCGGTCTTAAAGACAGGAAAAAAAACTCATGGATCAGAGAAAAAGCAAAGGTGAACGATGTATCAAGACAGGTTGCAAAACTTAAATGGAACTTCGCCGGTTACACTCTCCGGCAAAAAGATGGAAGATGGAATAAGCGAATTCTACACTGGAGACCATGGGAAAAGAAAAGAAAAAGAGGAAGACCACAGCCGAGATGGACTGACGATCTTAAGAGAACGGCAGGAAAGGACTGGATGCAGATCACCCAAAATAGAGACCAATGGAGATTAACAGGGGAGGCCTATGCCCAAGAGAGGGCGTTTAAGGCTGATTAGATAGATAGATAGATAAACTCTGAGGAGCATTCGCCTTTGCGAAGTCTCTATCAGCTTAGCGTATTTCGCAGTGTTTAGTACACTACACCACACAGGGGCAGCGTAGGTTATTACCGACTGAAAAACTCCATTTAGCACCTTTCTTTTGGTGCTTCCTGGGCCTCCAATGTTTGGCATCAATCGTATCAACTCTCCAGATTTCGGTTCGCCTTCTCTACTGTCTTTTGGATGTGTACTCCGAACCTTAGACCTTCCGACAACCAGACTCCCAGATATTTAATTGATTTAACCGTTGCAACCTCCACACCTTCCACTATAAAGTGAAGAGAGGATTTCTCCCGGTTCCCTTTGAGAACTAACACCTCATTTGTATGAGGCGCTTGCTGTAGATCGTTCTCTCTGATCCACCTACTAATGCGACGCAGTGCTGTGTGAGCCGCATTAGCCATGTCCGTTTTCTGACTCGCCTTCGCAACGAAGTGCGAGATCATCGGCATAAGCTACAAGAGTGCATTCCCTTGGCATCTGTAGCCTCAACACCCCGTCCTACAGGACATTTCACAGGATGGGACCTGGTACTGAATGTACCTTTTTTAGGCCTACCGCTCAGGAAACTTCATTTAATTGTTGTAACATTTCATTTAGTTCTTTGATAATATCTGCTATTAAAACTGTCATCTGCAAATCACAAAAAGTTTAAGTATGATCCGTCGATGTTTATACCATTTTTGCCCCAATCTAATTTCTTAAAAATGTCTTTTAGAGCAAGGATGAATAGCGAATAGTTTGAGAGAAATATTCGTGAATATATTTTATTATTAATTTAAAATTTAGTCTGATTTGACGGGTCTGTCAGAAATAATCAGCGTAACTTTGTTGAAACGTTAGCAGGTGGCGTTGGGGGCAAACATAATAATTTATTAAAATATTTTAATATTTAAATATTTGGTTTAAAGTATAAAGAATAAATAAATAATAAAATTACTTTGTTCAATTTTAAAAATAATATTTAAATTTTAAAAATACACCAATTTGTCCACTATATTTAGTGGGAATTGCCCACAATTCTTATTGAAAATACGTTTTTTTACCTTTCAGTTTCAATTTACTGTCACATACTGTATTGTATGTAGATACCATATAGATACTGAATAAGATAATTTATTTTAATGTATCAGTAATAAAAGCTTCTGATCTGTACTTAAATTGGTACAATTTTAGATTTCAGTAGGAAAATGGAGTATAGAGCGGCTAGGTTTTGAAAAAATAACCTATAAGAAAATCAATATGGCAACTCAAAATCTCTCGTCCAAATAAAAATGCAATGTTTAAACAAATCTAATTCTGAAAGAGCTGGAAGACTGACGGGCTGAAGGTCTGAGATTCGATGGTTGGATGACGAGAATATTCCACGGGTGTGATAGACTGTACCCTTTTATAGACAAGAAATATTAACCTTGATAATGGTAGGCATATATTCATTTCTATTGTAATATATCTGAGATATAGTTCGTTGCTCTTATCTTTTAATTATAAAATGTCAAGTTTATAATTATACATAAATAATATTTTGATTAAACAATATTAAATGTTTACACGGAGTTTGTTCCATTTATATATTTTTTTAAACAAAAAGATATAATTGATCAATGAAACTGGAATATAATTACATGGTACATGTAACTAGACATGCAAGGGGAACACTGACAAACATATTGCAAAATAAAACATGAAAACCCCCAAAAATGATAGCAAAAAATTTATTAAATTTGTGATATACTTGTGTTTAAGAGCGAATACAAATTTACTAATAGACATGAAGACATATAATAAACAATGGAAATAGTGTGTACCAAATGTAGCGTTGTCAAAATTGCTATGGACCAGAGGAAAAACAAGAAAACTAGGATCGAATATATTTAACTAAATCTGAAAAACGAAAAATTAAAAAATCCTGGAACCGCTAAAAGAAAATAATAATGTGAAGGAAGGCCTGTAGGGAGATGCTTAGGCAGGACTTATAAAGGTCTATAAAGGAGATTAATATTGGTATGGCCCAAGATAGAAACTTATGAAGAAGTTTAATTAAGGAAGCCGATCCCGCATAGGGATTTTTACATTTTTTACATAAATTATATTCATTGAAAACATATAATTAAAAGTATAAAATATGTGCATTAAATTTAATAGCCCTTTAAAAACACATTTAATTTATTTCTTTTGACATTTTTTTAAAATTTGGTGAATAATTGAGCACTTCTCAGTAATTCTTTAGGATGCTGGCTAGTTAATACTGATCAGTGTTTGAATTTTATAAACATGAAAGTCAAATAAAATTGATCGTCTTGCTTCTCTACTAATTCTAATGTACCAGATGTGTTTTGGGTCATTTCTTTATATATTCGTTAAGTTTTTCTTGTTTAATGTTGGAACATTTTTTTTTAATTCAAGGAAAATGACATTTTTTTTATTTTTAATGTTGTTTTGAAAAAGTTGTAATTTAGTTTAAAAACTTAACATAAACTGTGGAGGACAGATGTCCTCCACACTTGTCTATTTTCTGTTAACGTTTTCGATACTTCTGTAATAGTACTTGCTTTCTTTGTTTTAAAAGTCGGTAAATATTGGCTTTCCCAATTCCGGTCATGGTTAAACACTCTAAAACTATACTCCGAACAGTAGGGTGTTCATGTATAAGAGCGTCATGTACATTTAACACTACAGTCTTAGTTACAGTGTTAAATGACACTTTAATTTCACATGAGTAAAATTAGGTGTTTGTTCCATTTTTATTGCACGGGTTCACATATTGTGGCTTTTTGTCGCTATAAGAATAAAACTAACAATTTCATACGTTATTTTTAAAGCTGACTTGTAAAACTGGTATGGGAGGAGATTCTCACAGGCAAAAGACCACTCGGACGCCCCAGAATGCGATGGAGAGATAACATCCAAGCAGATCTCGTAAAAATGAACATTCCATTTGACCCTAGGTTGATGAAAGACCGAACAAATTGGAAAAAAGTTGTACAGTCAGCCAAGACCCACCCAGGGTTGTAGCGCTACGTGATGATGATGATGATGATTTTTAAAGCTCTAAATATGCCAAAATGAAATCTTAATTTTGGAGAAGAAAATTTGATATGATTTTGAAATTCTTCGGTCACTGGTTTATGGCATTACGTTCGGGATTCTTAGCTGTCATAAAAACTGTGCTATCAATAATTTTCAAACGTAGTGTAGTTGTACGATTTTCGAATCATTGCCGTACATTATGAATAAATATGATTGTAATTGCATATAAGAATGTTTCTGAAATCTTTCGTTGTTTTAGTTTCGGATATAAATCTGTTTTAAAATATTTTTATGTCATATTGTAGTAAAAAAACTGGTTATAACAAACATAATATGTTTAAATCATTCAATCTTAGTTTTATTTTCAATGAGTCAAGGCTGTAAAACATCATAATCGTTTGATAGTGATTATTTCTAATGTAATGTTTCCAATGTAAGTACAACTTTTTAAGTAAATTTTAGTATCATTTGAAAAGTGTAATGCGTTAAGTTGTTGGGTTTTCATAACACTACCAGAAACCTTATTGTACGTTAGTTGGTAATCTTAGGTAAGATGTATATTACATTATCAATATCAAGTATAACTATATTATATATATATATATATATATATATATTCAAACCCAGTTAAGAAAAAGTTGACCTTGGTCACAGATGTTTTTAAATTGGCACATTAATGTAAAAAATGTGCTACAATTTCAAATTTGACTTTTATAATCTGTAAATTGCATTCTTGTTGATTTTCTGATTAATCAATGGACTGATGAACGAGTTCATATTTTGTTAATGACATATGAGACACTTTTTAATTAAACCATCGAGCAATAAGACAAAAGAGGGAATGTAAAGGTAGTGGGGGTAAACATATTGATAGACAGGAAGTGCCATCTTGAGAGGCCACTTTAGACAAGGATAGAGAGTCTCTTTCCTTGTTTAAGAAGTCAAATTTAGTTAGGTTATGTTATTGTTTGTCCCAACTGTCACATGAAATTTTATTTATATTGAAATCTTTTACCAATTGTGTCACTTTTTAGACTATTATAGTTAATATTTAATTAAAACTTTCTCGTCTGAAAAATATTTTATAGCTATTGTTAATAAGTGTTGGAAAATTTAAATTTAGCGCCTTTGCATTTCCGGATATGTCCGCCATCAGAGGCCACTTTTTTGGTCTCCTTTTCATAACGATTAGATTCCCTCTTTTATCTTTTTGCTCGATGAATTAAACATTCATTTTATAACGAAAATATTGAAATTATGTATATTTTTTTATTTTCACAAAGAGTTAATCAATTCAAGACAGTTCATTAGACAGAATTATTTGTTATTCGTCTCAAATTAAGAGTTGTGTGTATATTTGTCTCAACTTTCGGAATTTTCGAATGAGTTAAACCGATAACATTCCGATAATTTGGAAAATACTAATTCTTTCATTGTTAGATTCTTTGAAGATTTTAGAAACTTGTGTCTAGAAAGTTATTTGAATGCAAGCTATCGGCGCCATACAGATTATTAGATGGTACAAAGGAATTTTATAAATCTAAACTAATATACAGTGTGCTATAATAATATGATACAAAATAATAATTAATAATAATATTAAATATTGTTGTTACGCAACAAGTTATTCTCGTGTTGGATAGTTGGATGGTCACACAACTCATTCCAAAAATCTTGATGCCATTGAATATGCCGGGAATCATGGTATTATATTGTTACAACTTCCAGGACATACATCGACTTCGGACTCTAGACAGAAGCTTTTTCAGCCCCTTAAAGACCTACTTTAAGCAAGCAGTTGAAAAGTGGCTGAGGACTAATCCTAGGCTATGTGTCACACAATATCAAATCTCTGGATTAGCTACAGAGGCATATGGCAAGGCTACAACTATTGAAAATGTAGTCAGTGGTTTTCGTGTCAGTGGTGTATGGCCAGTAGACCGTACTGTCTTTAAAGAGAGTGTAGGCCTACTTCTAATGTAGGCCTAACTTGCCCTAAGATCAACATTTTAATTGACACTATATCTGCTATTCCGAAACCACACACTAAATCTAAGAAGGCTTCGGGGATTCAAAAAGCTGCCGTGTTGACAAGCAGTCCATACAAAAACAAACTTGAGATGGCCAGTGAACTGAAAATGGCGATGGAACTAAAAGAACTTTTTTCTAAAATCCGCCTGTCCTAGGTTGGTAAAAATTTAATTTTGTTTCTATTCTTTTTAGTATTCTTGTGAATAGACTGTGACTAGGTAGTTTAACAGGTTTATGGGTCGGTTATTTTTGAGATCTATTGGATCGCTGTTTTTATATCATAAAATGGTAAGTGCACTATGTCATCTTGTAGGTATTTCGCTTTGGTGCAGACATAACTTTATTAACAACAGTTAACACTTAATTTAAGAAGAGTTCCTTTTTATTCTCTAAAAGTCTTTCTCCTCCAATTTTTGCGGCTTCTTAAACGATATTGTCTTCTGTCGGATCTTTATTTCTTTTCACTTTCTTCAGTCCGTTCCTTATTCCGTCTGTTGATATATCAGTCATCACTTCCGATCCTTGATTGACTACTATTTTTTTTAATCTTTTAATTTTTCTGTTCGTTCCTCATCATGGTTTTGTTGAAATAATAAAAATAATAAAAAAAAGGTACAGTAGATAGCGCGAAGCTTCATACTATATTTTCTGTATTTTTGAAATTTAAATGTTTTTAAAATTGAATAAAGTAATTTTATTATTTATTAATTTTATAGATTTTAATACAATTGATAGTTTACATGTTGTATAACGGACTCTCCTCGTGGTTCTCGTAAATGGACTGTTTAAACTGTTTTCTGTGATGGCTATTTGGTAATAAGGCATATTCAATATGTGCTGCTTTAGAAATCTCTTCCAAAGTAGAGATATGAAAATTCAACTTAAATGTTTTACTAATAGCTCTTTTTGTCGCACTTTAATACAATAAGTCGAACTGATACTTCCGACAAAAAATCTGGAAGTGTCTGGAATAAAAATTTAAACAGATGATTCAGTATTGTTGTTAATTGCATGACATTTCCGATGCCTTTTATATTTTGACCTTTCGAGAATCGTTACGGATCGAATTCTAGTACAGATCTTTTATTTTTGTGTTTGTTTTACTACATCTTTTATTGGCAGATTTTCTTTTAATTGTTTACTTCTCAAACCTGCTTAGAATAAATATATAACTTGAAAGGAATAATTCATCAAGAGTAGTGAACTGATGCGAAAAAATGCTGTTTTGTGATCCTACTCGTGATGCTTCTCGTGGCGCTAGTTTCGTGACGCTCGCCTAAGTATTTTACTATAGAGAAAAAGTAATATGACAGCTTCGCTTTAATAATAAATAATACATATGTATTTTTATGAATTATTAATCTCATGTAAGTTTTTATTGCTCATTTTATAGTGTGCTTACGTCTTAACCACAGCCACCTTTACTTCCTCTTAACCCATTCATGCCCAGCGTAGCGTTTTCGCAACAGTTGATATAGCCCACTATGGCGTTATCTTTTGAAAAATGGAATGACTTATTCGGGCAGTCAAGGTTTAGATTTATTTCACAACAGTTTCCTATGTATGTTTTAGTGGGAATTGGTCTCAAAATTTAGGTTTCTATTGACAGATGGCGTATTGAAAGTGGTAGGTTAATTTTGACTTCTATACACATGTGTTTTGAGTTAGTAGTAAGTCGTTTGTGTATAAATTAACTGTGTAAATATTTTATTTTTAATAGCAAAGTATTGTTAAATCATTGAAGAGGATATATCTATCAAGTAAGTGCTACTATTTTGTCTGTCCTAGTTGGTACAACCACAGAATAATAAACACACAGAATGCCCACTCTTCACGGAAAATTAAGTACGCGCATCTCCTTCGCGCAGACGTTCCGCCATGTTTTACGAGGATTTTAAAGGGAACCAGTGTTGTTTATGTGGTGTGCATGGAAAAAAAACCAGGTTTATTTGACTTACGGCAATACTATACAATTATATTAACAGTTTTAAATATAATAACATAAATATAATATAATTAAACATAAATGTAAACAATTGCATAATCTCACAAATCATATGTTTGTGTCCTCCTAAAACATGGCGCGCGTGCTGAAAAACTTCAAAGACGGCATCTGAGAGTGGCCCTTCTGATTGTTTATTATTCTGTGGTACAACTGCCCAGCTATCAGTGTTGCGTTTTGCCAACACTGGGCACAAGGCATATTTTTAGTAGGTACAAAAGATCGTTTTTGTTCTAGAAGAAAATGTCTTCATCTTATTTTGTGGAAATAAGATGTCAAGTCAACTTGGCTCGACCAGTTTCGGTCGTAATAGTAATAGGTTCTAAAAACATTTTTTACCAATCAAGAGCACATAAAATTATGTCCATGCTGGAAGAATCGAATCTTATGGAGGCGACTTCCAGTGCAGATGTTTTCCTAGCACTTCCTGACCCCACTGAATCGACTGCTGAAGATATTGGAGATGAAGACTGTGGAGGAACATTCAATAACCTAAATAAAAATATGTTGGATGCGGAATCAGAAGTTGTAAGTTCATCAAGAAGAAGAAAGAAGGATCGACGAAGAAAATATAAATCTATATGAAAAAGAGGCCGATCTTCAAAGTGTGACACAAATTCAGGAAGAAGAAGATACGGAAGAGATTAAGACAGAAATGGATTCAGGGAGATAAAAATTCCGTTTGTTTGGATATTGAAAATAAAAATACTCAAGAAACAGACACTCCTTCATTTTATTTACGACCACTCACTCCTTTACAGATTTTTTTTCAATAAAGAGCTTTTAACAAATATTCGTTAGTTCTTTATACAAAGTTCGTCAGGCTCTTCAAAAAGGTACTACTTTAGAATTTGGAGTAGACGAGTTAAAAGCCTTTATAGTGATTTTACTAGTTCGTGGGTACAGCACGAATCCAAGAAGACGCTTGTACTGGGAAGAATATGATATATATATATATATATATATATATATATATATATATATATATATATATATATATATATATATATATGTATATATATATATATATATATATATATATATATATAAGAGATAGCAGTTTGAATTCGTCTAAAAAGAGTTTATTATCATTAAAATTCTACAATATAAATTATTAACAATAATATTATAACTAACATAACTTAACAAATATACAAACCTAAAAAGAGAATCAAGAACAATGCTATTTCTTACGCCATTAAGTAATTTGACAATACAATTTAAAATATGTCAATGTCAATAAAACTTAAACAGTCATACAACCTAAAATTTTAATTAACTAAAAATAACTAAACCCTGCTGTTTAATTTAAAATAAACATAGGTTTACTTTTACATCCCCCTACCAAAAAGGTATGATAAACCATCTAAGTATATGGTTTATCACAAGGCATCAATTTTGAAATATGGAAATAATTCATATCATTCTTTTTGTATCCAATATCTACTTCATATAATGTATTTGAAATTTGTTTTTTTATTTGAAATGGACCTACTCTTACTTCGTCAAGTTTTTTTCTATTTAGTTTTGATTTATTTTCTACATATGCCCAATCTCCCTCTTTGAATTCATAGGATTTTCTATTTTTGTCATACAGTTTTTTATTATATTCATGATGTCGTACCGAATTTTTATAGGCTATTTCTTTATCTTTTGATAGATTTGTTGTCTCACACAGTTCCTCGGGAACAATCGGATCTGCTTTTCCAAAAAGCAAATATTCTGGGCTATATCCGGTTACAGAATGATCTGTTTTATTGTATTCCTCTATACATTCTTCAGCTATTTTTGTCCATGCTCGAATTCTAGTTTCATTTTGTTTGCATCTTATTCTGTTAACTAATGTCTGATTAAGTCTTTCATTTAATCCATTCGAGAATGGACAGTCTACTGCTGTAAAAATTAATTGAATATTTAAATGTTTCATATGATTTCTAAATATTTTGGAATTAATTCCTGGATACTGATCTGTTAATAATGTTTTTATGGGGTGTTTATCTTGAATTTTGGCGATTAATTTTATGAAATCATCTGTGGTCTGATTTTTAGAAGTAACTGCAAACGCATATCTGGTGAAGTGATCTACAAGTAAGTGGAGGTATTTTTTTGTCGAACGATTGCCACCAAGTCGTCCTATTGTATCTAAGGACATTATCTGAAAAGGTTCTTTTGCTGGACCCAATTGTGACAAAAGACCATATTTTGGACCTATTCTTGTTTTATTTTTACAGCAGATCTCGCATTTTTTACAGATATCCTTTGCTAGTGAATCTATATTCTTAATGTAGTAAAAATTTCTAATTTTGTTTGTTACTTTACCAGCACAAATATGACCATAAAATTTGTGAACTTTTGTTATTAACTCTTTTCCAAAATCTTTGGATAAAATTATTTTTTTTTCATTCTTCCTTAATTTATAAAATATATCTTGGTTCAAAATTGTTTCTCTCATTGTATCTATAACTTGTCGATTATTATTTTGGTCTTGTTTTATCTCAGTTAATGTGACTAGGTTTACTGTTCTTATGAATGTTTCTGCATTTTTAATATTTTCCAAAACTGGGTTTCTAGAAAGGCAGTCTGCTTCTACATTTTCTTTTCCAGGTTCATATTTAATGTCGAAGTCAAATTGTGAAAGAAAATGTGTCATATCTCCTAATTCTTCATCTGGTCTTGTACGAAGTTCTCTTCCCTCAAGGGGTTTATGATCAGTAATAACGAGAAATTTTCTTCCCATTAGCCAGTATTGCCAAAATTTAATTGCTTCTTTAATTGCCAGGCATTCTAAAAAAATAGCCTTTTTATTTTTTTGATATTTGTTCAATTTTTTTGAAAAGTATGCTACGGGTTTCATTTCTTCATCTCTTTGTTTTTGTTTCAGAACCGCACCAATTCCTAGAACACTAGCATCTGTATATATAGTTGTAGGAGCATTTGGGTTAAAAATGGCTAGTATAGGTTCAGAACAGAGGATATTCTTTGCCCCATCAAAAGCTGTTTGGCAGCTTAAAGACCAGTGGAATTTGATATCTTTTCTAAGTAAATTATGTAGTGGCTCTAATAACCTAGCTGAATCTTTTATATATTTGTGGTAAAAATTTACTTTTCCCAAAAACTGTCGTACTTTTTTTCTCGTATCTGGTGCTGGAAAATCTCTGATCGATATTAAATTATCATGTAACGGACGAACTGAATTGTTTCCCACAATGTGTCCCAAATATTTAACCTCTTCTCTTGCAAAATTACATTTTAGAAGTTTGAGTCTAAATCCCTCTTCAATAATTGCTTTCATAAGTCTTTCTATATGGTCTAAGTGTTCTTCAAATGATAATGAGAATATTAAAATGTCATCTATGTAGTTTATACAAAATGAATTTAAATTATGCTTCCTGATGATATTACTTAAAATTCTTTGAAATATTGCAGGAGATGTTTTAAGCCCAAAAGGTAAGCATTTCCATTGCCAATGACCACTTTGGGTAACGAAGGCTGTCTTGTATTTATCTTTTAGCCGAACTGGAATACACCAAAAAACAGAATTTATATCTAAAGTAGTAAAGAACCTATCATTCCTTGTTTTGGTCAAAATCTCGTCAATTAAAGGAAAAGGTTGGGGTTCAGGAATAATTAATTTGTTTAACTCACGAAAGTCAATGCACAATCTTGTTTTAGATCCTTCATCTTTTTTAAAAGCCAATGTAACAGGTGCTGCAAAAGGTGAAGATGATTCTTCTATTAAATTTGCTTTTAATAATTGTCCTATTTGAAATTCTATCTCTTTTTGGTCTTCTATCGAGCATCTATAGGGCCTTTTTGCAACAAATTTATGTTCTAAAAGTTTAATTTGAGCTTCATTATTTTGAACCTGCCCAATGTCAAATTTATGTTTTGCAAAAATATTGTCATATTTATTTAGTAATATTTCTATTTTATTTTTCTGATATGGCAATAAATGCTCTAATTTTGCTTCAAAAAGTTCTGTGGGAATTCCCTCATTAAAGTTTATGGAGTATTCTGTAATATTAATATTATAATTAAATTTTTCGATTTTTTCTTCAATTCTTCCGTATAATCTTTGATAAATTTCTAAATCAAAATCTTGTTTCATTTGAAAATTTAAAATGGAATCTAATCCGAGTAGAATATCATACTCAAAATATTCATCATTAACTACAAAAAGATTAATATTTTTCTCAATTTTATTAATTTTCAGTTTTGCAATTAGTTTTCCTGTAAAATTAGTTCTGCCATTTATCGTTTTAAAAATATTCCTATCTTCTTGAATATCTAATCCTAACTTTCTTGCCACCTTCGAATTCAGAAGAGTAACATTTGAGCCTGGGTCATAAACTCCACATAATTCTTTATTATTTAGGAATACTTTTAATTTGATCAATGGCAGCAAATCTAGTTTTTTTGGTCAGTTACTGTTTCATTTAATGTCTCCTGTATAGCAATATTATTAATATATTTAATATCATTTGATTTGCTTTCTTTTATTACCTTTTTATCTTTTTGCTTTAAACGGCATATTGCCTCTGGATGAAACCTCCCAGGGAATTCTTTTTTATCACAATATTGACAAGTAGTTTTCTGTTCTTCTGGTATTATAGTAGTTTTTTGATAAAAATTTGGTTTTGTCTCCAATTTATTCTTCTTTTTTATAACTAAACTTTCCAATTTTCGTAATTCACCTACCAACTTTTCCATTGTTGTAACGTCAGCTCTATTAATATTATCTTGTATATAAATTGGCAAATTTGTTACAATTAAATCAATTAGTATATCAATGGGAAAATCATTCTTAATATTTAGCAATAAATTTTCTTTACGAAACGCATAATCAACAATACTACCACCTATATACCTAAAAGAATAAGCTTGCCTATGATTATGCCAACCTGTTTCACAAAAACTATCTAAAAAATTAATTTTCCATACCTCAAAACTGTTATCTAAGCCTAATGTTATTATTTTTGATTCAAACCATTCTTTTGCTATTCCATCAAGAAACAAACGTAGAATCAAAATCTTGTCTTCATCAGCGACCACCTCACATCGCAAACATTCTGATTCGAAGGTCTTGAGCCATGAATTCGTTGGAACATTATTTCCATCAAAATTTCTAAGTACAAAATCATCTTTTATTTTTTTTAAATTTTTCTTTTCAACTTTAGGTAAATTTGTGTCATTAAATTTCTGAAGCAACTCAGCAAATGATGGAAATTGTTCAGTTGTTTCTATCTTCTCATACACTGGTAATAAGGTCTGTTGTAAGTACTCACTTTGATAAACCACATCACCATCTGAATCAAAATAAATCCCCTTCAAATTGTCTTCTAATGCTATAGTACCTGTTCTAAAGGATCCTCTTGTTTTCATAGATGCTAACATATTCTTCACTTTTTTCAGATGAAATAGTTCAGAATGATCAATTTGAAGTTGTTTTTCAAAGGGAATTTCATAATAAAAACGGGAACCTGTTGGCTGCAGCCACTTAAATTTATATACATTTTTCTTACTATCACTACTGTTTGCTTCTATAGCCATGCAAATTCTCATTGATGTAAAATTCATTCTTCATATATTTGTTTTTTCAGCTTAAGTTCTTGATTTATAAGAGATAGCAGTTTGAATTCGTCTAAAAAGAGTTTATTATCATTAAAATTCTACAATATAAATTATTAACAATAATATTATAACTAACATAACTTAACAAATATACAAACCTAAAAAGAGAATCAAGAACAATGCTATACCCGGTTCGCTATTCCCAGTCCGAACTGTCTAGTGATTTTAGTAATTATTTTTTTGCGAAGTTAGTTACTTTTTGACAGACTCGAAGTGGCTGGAAATTACTATACAACCAAGCATACATGCTCTTAGTCAATATTAATGTAAACAAAAGTAAATAAAATAGAACTTTGCCGACAATCAATATTTATTTATTTACACCGTATAATGTATTGATAACAAATAATAAAATTATTTATTGTACAAAATAAAAAAAGTGGGAATAAATTCTACAAAATTAAAAAGTCAAAGTGAGGTTAAATAAGACACAGCAAGTTCCTTATGTTGTGACTAGGATGGAATCAATGATTAAAGATTAACAGTTCATTGGATAGCATTAACATAAACTGTTGTTTTATTATCTTACAAAATAAGTGTACCTCCATATGCTAAAAGCAAATATTAGTAATTTGACTAGGCAAATTCGTGGTTCAATAGTAATTTTTGCTCATTAGCATATTTGAGGATGTTAAAATCTTCCACATATGGTGAATGAATTCAGTGTCCTGGCCGCAGTCTGCAGTCATATAAACCCAAACAAACAACAAAAACCTCCATGTCAGGCACGTAGCCAGGATTTGGTTTTGTGGGGGGCTAATTTGATGGGTTGATTTCGGGTCTGCCTCATATGTAAACTTAAATGTAGACTATTCCAAGAATAAATAGTGTATACTTATAATAAAAAATAATGACGATGACGGGAAGAAATAAATAACATGAAAGACTTTAACTTTTAAAATATGTATAATTGAACAACATATATATAAAAGTGTACTTATTTACAAATTAAACATACAATTTACAGATAGTTTATTTAACTCCTGCTTAATTTACAGTATTGTGGTTCAATTCAATTAAATTATAGTAGCAGTCTCCTTTTCTTCGCGCCTGCCATTTTGTCAATTATATGATCGGGTTTTATATTTATATCTCGATGAGTGGCTACCATAACTAGTGCGCTCAACTTTTTATCTGACATTAAACTTCTGTGAACACTTTTCACCCTTTTCATTGTTGAAAAAGTCCTTTCCACACTGCAAGTGGTCACTGGCATAGTAGCTAATACCGTCAGGAGGTAATGTATTGTCCGGTAGTACGTTTTGTCACATAGTTCAAGAACTTTCAAAACTTCAGTCTCCTTTTTCAGTTCTCCTTTTGTACTGTTACACCACAGTATATACTCAGCTTTTACAGCAGCTAGAGATAGATTCCCCTCAAAATATTGAGTTAGATTTTCCAACAGATTTACTTTTTCAGGACTTGTAAATCCCGGAAGGAGGATTTGAAAACTAGATAAAATGTCTTCATTCGCTAAAAACCTTTCTGTTAAATTTTGAATAAGTGAGTCAACACATGGTATGTACATTGTTACTCTGAAATAATCTTCAATTGAATTAGTCTCTGGATTTGAACGATGTGGCTGACGTGAAATCAGTCTGGGAATTGCCAATGGACACTCAAATATTTCCCGACTTAGTGTTTCAGCTGAAGTAAACATGTCTCTAAAATCATTCATTGCATTATTTCTCATAGATTTCAAAGACTCCAATAATGTTTCTGCATGGTTAATAGTAGACACCATATCTAGATTTTTTTCCTGAAGTGATACAGACAGGGCAAAGTAAGGCTAAAGAGTTTTTCACACACAAACAGGCTCACGATGAAGTCACTTTTTCCAACTGTAGCCAAGAAGCTTGCTGCTGAAGTAAAGATGGGCGTTATATAACGTATTCGGATAAATAACACTATTACCAATAAGTATTCGTTTTCTAAATAATAGGTTACAGCAAACTGCCTATTACTTTTGTCACAGTGTTACTGTAACGTAAAACGCACTGGTATTAATGGTATTCGAATCGGCATTTGGTATTTTAACGTGACAATATCGGTAATCGGTAGCTTAATAGGTAACAGAATAGGATGGTCATTGTCACCAAATTTATGATGGGCCTTATGTGATATGAAATATGATAACACAACGTCAACCAACGTTCAACCAAACGAGCTCAACAACTTTTATTTTTAAATTCCAACCGTTATTTAATAGAATAATCTTATAAACTAATATTTTTTCCTCTCGCCTTAATATATATATATATATATATATATATATATATATATATATATATATATAGAAATTTAAAAATAGATGATTTAACTACTATACTATACTATAAATCATAAAGAAAATATTATTGATATACATATCTTGAAACAAAAATAAACTATAAACAGTAGAAAGTATTCGTTTTTATTGAAAAATACATATTATATTATGATTACTGGTAATAGGTGACAAAAGTAATAGGTTACCGGAACCTATTACCTGTCTGTCACCGGAACGATGGAATCTATTACTACAAAGTAACTGTATTTTCCATGGCTATGCTGAAGAAGATATTTTCTGGGTGTCTGTGATATTTCTTCTAAGCTTACAACAATAGGATGCAATAGCTCCGCAAATGTTAACACACTGTTGTGTCTTTCAACGAAACGTGTTTCGCATAGACGTGTTAGCCTTTTTTTCTTTGAATCAGCGGCATGAATGTTAATATTGTGTTGTAAAATATTGTTAGCGTGTGTACTGTTTCTGAAGAAATTTGTAATCTCTTTTATTGCTCCTAAGCAGTTTCTAACACAAGAATTTGAAAATGTATCACCCAATACAAGGTTTAATCTATGGCTGGCACAATGGAAGTACCTTGCTTTTGGGTATTCCTCTCTGATCCTGGTTTGAACTCCAGTAAGATGGCCAGACATGGTGGCAACTCCATCATACCCTTGTCCTACACACTTGTTCAAATTTAAATTCAAATTGTTACATTTTTCCAAAATTACTTTCGTAATATGCTCTGCACTTTGACTGTATATTGGTACAAATCCAACAAAATCTTCTCGTATTACGGGTGTTTCATTCTTATAATCTACGTAACGGATACATATTGAGAGTTGTTCAGTTGCTGAGATATCCATTGTTTCATCGGCCAGGATAGCGAAGCAATCTGATTTTTGGATTCTAGAAACAATCTCTTGTGTCACTAAATTTGAGCAGGTTTGAATAATCTCGTTCTGAATCTCAGGACTTACATATGTAGCGTTCTTACCACAGTTAATAATATGCCTCTTTAAATTTTCGTCTCCAGCACATGCTCTAAACCGAAGTAAAGCACGAAATTTACCATCTTTTTTATCTGGTTTTTCTAACGTGAGTGGCCCACTGTCTTCATCTCCTCTTAACGGCAGCTCTTGCTCGGCACAAAAAAGTATTGTTTCAATTATAGGCCTTAGTGCCGACCTATTCTCCTCTCTTTCTCTCGCGTGTTGAGTGTGTAGCTGTGAATGTACATCCTTTTGTTTTCCTGACATGACCATCATGAATTGTTCTGCAGATACTACACACGCCTTATGATAATCTGTCATGGAATGTTTCATGAAGGTTTCCTTAGCTTTTTTCCAATCTCTAAATCCACTACTGACCAATTTTCCAGGAGCCTCATGACCTCCTTTGCCCACGCCCGTATTAAAGAATAAAAAGCACGGTTTGCAATAAACTGCATCTTCTTTTTTCGAATATCCTAAAAAAGCAAATCCTAAAGTTGGGTCTGTCACCCAGTTTTCTTGGAATTTCCTTTTTTGCTTTTTGCCTTCACTTGAAGGATACACGTACGGCTGTTTTGGAAGCAATACTGACTTAAGAATATTTTTTTTTAAGTTGTCATCAATATCTTGTTTAATGTTACCTATATCAAAAAAATCCGGAAGCCATATTGATTGTTCACAAGTTTTTGGAACATGTCCCGAAACTAGTTCCTCATCAACTTCCTCTTGGCTTGAACAGGGGATAACTTGTACTTGTGTCAATGCACTGGTTGTACAGGACATGGAACTGGAACTGCACGCATCAGCATCTGAAAGAAAACACAAATAATCGTAATTTTTATCACTACTAACAAAAAGTGATTCGGGCATTCACCATTTTATAGAAAGAATTAATTAACTTCAGTTACATAATGGCCGAGGTTTCAACTATACTATATTCACTTTAAAGAAAAGTAGCATGTCAACAAATGCATGCACAGAACACGTGAAACCTGATGTTTATATAATTGTACAGGGTTTTATTAAGATTATATAAGTCTATAAGTCTTCAGCACCTCTAAAGACTGTGTATGAATTGGTCACGCGTTTTTTTTGTTTACAGTTTACTTTTCTTTAAAGTGAATATAGTATAGCTTCTTAATTTATTGATAGACACGCTTACCTATTGACAAATTAGTTTCCTGTTTCAGTTTTTTGATGAATGATGTGATGCTGGCTTGAGTTGTTCGTTTCATCTTTTATCCCGTCCGACACAAACTGACCACAACGTCAAACAACAACACAGATTCAAAAATGAAAAATACAGCCAGATCGTCTGTCGTCTGACACTGTCTGAATGCTACTGCTAGCCTAGCGACACTAGCGAGGTGGGTGGCCCGCGGCCAGGCCTGCGTCACTCATGATGCACCATTTCTCCCACGAACTGCACAATGCTGCCAATTGTGTTGTTATAACAAGTTGTAAAACCCTCTATTTCAAAATTTGATAACATAATTTTGATCGAGCTTACATTGCTTGTTCATTTATTGATATTGTACTAAAATATAGAATAACTCTGTATAGTTATCCTTTAATGCTTAATGCCAATATGTTTTGTAAATCTAAAAAAATTTTGGTCCATTCTCTGAAAATTTCGGGGGGGGGGCTGAAGCCCCTCAAGCCCCCTCCCTGGCTACGTGCCTGCTCCATGTAGGTATAAACAAGTTTATATTAAATTAGAAACAACTAATCTAAAAATATTAACTTTTAAAAAAATTTTATCATATTTATTAAGAAAAACTTACCAACGCATTAGCTGATGGAACAAATGGAAATCTTTGACTATCCATAATAATAAAATTTAAAATATAAATAACTAATTAACTGAATAGAACTAACACAAGAATTAAACAAAGATAATAAAACAATAAAACTATATTAAATTAAATAAACAACGCGAATAATACAAATAATTACTACAATATTTTAAATTGTAACAATTCAAATATTATATTTTAAATATACAGGGAAAATTTGATGGGTTTAGTATACACTTCCACTATTTAGAATAATTCTTCTTTTTTTCAAAGAAACAAGTCTGCAATAGTAGTATACTTGAGCTATTAATACTGAGAAGTAGGAATTGTTGTGTTGTAGGTTTCCTACAATGAGTCTGTCAAAATATGCCCTAGCTAAGCGAATAGACAATATTTCTTACGCCATTAAGTAATTTGACAATACAATTTAAAATATGTCAATGTCAATAAAACTTAAACAGTCATACAACCTAAAACTTTAATTAACTAAAAATAACTAAACCCTGCTGTTTAATTTAAAATAAACATAGGTTTACTTTTACATATATATATATATATATATATATATATATATATATATATATATATATATATATATAATATTATTATTTATGTGATATGTTTTGTATTATTTATTAAAAGTTTATAATTATTTTAGGCTTTTGTATTTCAAAATAATCACTGTTTGACCGAGCACTGTCTATTTTGAAATCCGTTAGTGTCATGTCTAATTGGATAAATCCTTTACGTGTTTGGTTCATACGCTGGTGTTTGTGAGTTCGAATCCTAATTATGAATTTCCTTTTTTATTTTTGAAATATTTAAAAACATCACGTTAATCTTATTAAATATATGTAATATATGCAAAAATTCTAAATTTTAAAATAAAATGAAAATTTACAACATAATCCGAGTTGTTGGTTTATTATTTTTATCTTCGTAAAGTAAGTTATGTATATTGGCAGTTTTAAATACTTATGAATATTACATTTTAATTTATATTGTATTATTATATTGAATTATTTTGCAGTGTATTTATTGTATTGTAATTTTTATATTAATAACAAAATAAACGATGAATTTTACTGCAGAGTATGTGTAAAAATTTTTTTTGCAATCAACTCCTTTTATACATATATGAAAATAAAAATATATATTTTCATTAAAATATTGATACAATCCTTCATTTACTATACTCCTATTATTGGTCAAATGTTTATATAAAGAAAACGATGAATCATATACCTATATAACTAATTTTTTTCTCTTTCTGCTCTCTCTTACCTATAGTAATGTACATATGTAATGATTGTGCATATTGACTCCCATATAATTTTTTAACGGCGAACGCGTGTATAGAAGTATAACTTCTACCGGCAGTCCCGCTGGACTACCACACCCGTTTTTTTATATTGTTTTCATTCAGTTTATTTAAAACTCTTTTATATAATTTAATAAAATCTTCCAAACAACGTATTATTAAAATTTATTTTACATCCTAACTGCCCAGTGTTGCGTATTCGCAACAGCCAATTGTCAAAAAACAAGAAGTTTTTCATTTTTTAAACATATATTTTTGTTAATTTTGTGACTTAGAACATAAATTTTTCAGAAATTAAAAAAAAAAATAAGCATAAATAGTTCTGGGCATTAATGGGTTTATTTCATTGTATTTACTGTAAAAATAATTTTAAACTTATTTTAGCATATCGTAATGAAGCAAATAAATGTTGTGAAAGCTAGGTTCTAACAACGAGTTTCTCTTATCCTGCTTATAATTTAGGATAGTTTAGTATATTCGTTATAAACATGGTAACTATCTATATTTTCTTTATTCTTTAATTCTAATATATTATTTGTTACTGTAACCATAATAGTCCGGCAGCAGGGTACCTTTCTGTGTGCATGGAAAGGTGGATTGTTGAAAACTATTTTCTTATGTAAAATTTTTTGCTGAATACGAATATGTAGGTCCCTCATCTCAAAAAGTGATAATAATTTTTGTAAGCAATTTTTTTATAAATAAATTTTCAAATTTGAATATTTTAATTTACAATTAATCGCTCAAGAGTAAAATACCTTTTTATTTCACAATATCGAAAATTGTTATTATGAAAAGTTGTTTGGAATTAAAAACTGTGCTTTAATATGAAATTACATTCTTCTAATTGAAAAAAATTGCAAATTTTTCTCAGATTACCGATACCCAACATAATTTTTATTTATTACAAATATGATAACTCTTCCGTTCCGATAAAAAATGATAACAAAATTTTCAAAAAACAAAATAAGTACACTAAAAATCGAATGACCATTAAAGGTTTATTAACCTTTTTTTCGATCGGAATGGAGAGTTATCATATTTGAAATAAATAAAAATGATGTTCGGTATCGGTAATCTGAGAAAAATTTACAAAAAAATTTTATCCATTTGAAGGATATAATTGCGTATTAACGCATCGTTTTTAATTTCAAACAAGTTTTCATAACAACAATTTTCGATATTGTGAAATATAAAGGTACTTTACTCCTCAGTGAAATTAATATTTTTTGACATACCTACCTCTATCTATCTATCATATAAGATTGATAAAATTTGATATCTGATAGTTGCAATCTAGGTTTTAGACAATTATCGGTAATTTGAGAAATTTTTTAGGATATAATTGCATATTAAAACATAATTTTAAAATCATGAATGTGTTGCATGTGTGAGTCCATTTCAAATAGGTAAAAAGAAATAAATAAGACTTACAATCAGTTTAATTTTACTACTAAGACGACCGGTTTCGCTTCCTACAATTTGCAAAGCATCTTCAGGTCAGTCGGTACAAAGTAAATTAAACGCTGAAATTATAAAAAATCCCATATTAGGGTGTTGTCTTATAAAGATAAAAATAAAATAAGATAATATAAAATTACAGTAATTACGCCAATATTACACGTCTGTGTTTTTAATATGAATAAATTGTTTAAGCGGACAAAGTAAAACCCACAAATTGGTATAAAAGAATCTATTGAATTGTAATAAATTAGTAAATAAACAAATCATTAGTTAAATGCCGGTACAAGAATTACTAATTAATGATTTGCAGAACATAGTGCAAACTATCCTGTAATTGCTGATGATGGGGGATCTTCGGTTTGACTATTGTAACTGTTTGATAATTAGTGAAGAAATTTCTTGAGGGGATAGATATTAACCAATAAAGTAGGAATAAGGTATAATGTGATTGTTTGTTAAATAAATAAATTTTATTCCGTTTCAGTAACTATTTGTAATCCACAGTTAGTTATACGTCGAATAAGTTCAAAGTGTAATGATTTTCCACAGACTGTACTCGTTGACACCTCTCTTGGCCTCCACCTCTTAGGTTTTTGGCCAGGCACATCGCCCTATTTTTCACTGTAATCATATACATAACCTATAATATTTGATATTCTTTGATTAATTTGTCAAAATAATAATAATTATCAATGCCAATGGTCAATACATATTTGAAACGATCCTGTTGCAAAAAACGAAGAGCAATTGACAATTGATTTCGCACATCTATGGGTCTATTTTTGTTGCTTACAGGATGCAATTGGTTACTGATCAAATTTAATAAATGATCTACTGAATTTTTTGATAATCTAAACCTAGTTTTAAAGTCAACATCATCAAATTCAGCAAAAGGGTTTCTTCTTTGCAGCCTTCAGAGGATGATGATGAAGATACTATTCGAAAATAAATATATATGTATACAAAATTAAATTGTCTGATATAATTACGTTTACCTGCAATACATTGTTGATAATTTCAAGTTAAACTAATGAATTTTCTTTATTATTGATATTTAAAGTGAGGTTAGCTGCCAACTTATTCGAAGAATAAATGTTTATTGGGCCGATTTTGGACCGATAACTTATTTGGAGTTTATTCATAGAATACGTCTTATATGACGTTGGTGAAACGCAGATATGTCAGTTTTATTGGTCGAATAACTTTATTCATTGAATAGACTGCTATTTGTCGTTGGTGAAACCGGCCCTAAAAGTTATTTATATTTATTCAAGAGATATATTTTAGAAATGTGTGTTAATTTATTGAAATTTTTATTTAGGTGATAGTTGTATGGCAATGAATGAAATTAGATGTACAATTGTGTTGGCGTGCAATTTCTTTAACTTGTAATTATCAAATTTCTTTGAAGTTGAATTTGATTACTGTTTTTCGCAGATAATTGGAATACCAGATTTGTGAAAATTATTAAAACTAATACATTTAAGGATTAAAAAAAAATAAATTTAAAGTCTGTTTTGTCCTTTTAATTTCATTCTGTTTGTCCCTAAGTGTCCTTAATTGTTTTAGTTTTAATAATTTTAACAAATTTGACATTCCAGTTATCTGACTAAAACAGTAATCAAATTAAACTTTATCAAAGAAATTTGATAACTACAAGTTAAAGGGATTGCACACCCACACATTTGTACATCTAATCTCATTCATTGGGATACAACTATCGCCTTAATAAAAATTTCAATAAATTAATACATCATCATCATCAGTGGTGCTACAGCTCTAGTTGAGCCTTGACCTTCCCCAGTCTATTTCGCCAGTCGTTTCTGTTCATCGCCAACCGTTGCCAATTTGCTGCGCCGATTTTCCTTGCGTCCTCGTCCACACCGTCCCTCCATCTCAGTCGTGGTCTGCCTCTACTCCTATTTCCCACTGGGACCGATAATAGAGTTCGTCTGGGTGGGTAATTTTCATTTGCTCAATAAATTAATACACATTTCTAAAATATGTCTCTTGAATAAATATACATTATAAATAACTTTTAATGAAATAATAATACAGAACATCACTTTCATTTAACAAACAATCACGTTATACCTTATCCCTACTTCATTGGTTAATCTCTATCTATCAATCTATCTACTCAAGAAACTTCCCCACTAATTATCAAACAGTTACAATAGTAAAACCGAAGATCCCCCATCATCAGCAATTACAGGATAGTTTGAACTATGTTCTCCAAATCATTAATTATTAATTCTTGTATTTTCATGTAAGTAATGTTTTGTTTATTTACTAATTTATTACAATTCAATAGACTATTTTATACCAATTTGTGGGTTTTACTTTGTCCGCTTAAACAATTTATTCATATTAAAAACACAGACATGTAATATTGGCATAATTACTGTAATTTTATATTATTTTATTTAATCTTTATAAGACAGCACCCTAATATGGGATTTTTTGTAGTTTCAGCATTTAATTTACTTTGTACCGACTGACCTGAAGATGCTTTGCAAATTGTAGAAAGCGAAACCGGTCGTCTTGATAGTAAAATTAAACTGATTGTGAGTAAGTCTTATTTATTTTTTTTTACCTACATAATTTTTAATTACAAACAACGTTTTATAATAACAATTTTCAATATTGTGAAGTATCAAAGTACTTTACTGTTGAGTAAAATTCATATTTTTTTATATACCCCTTATAAGATTGATAAAATTTGATATCTGATGATTACATCTTAGGGAGAGCGCCCACCAAAGTGGCGTGGCAGTGGCAAGTAGCAAGTAGGACGCGTCTAGCATAATGTAACCAATCCTAACGAATGATTAGAATGAATGACGTTACTGTTATTTTGGTGTAAACTGAATCATTCGTTTTCATTGGTTACATTATGCTAGACGCGTGCTACTTGCTACTTGCCACTGCCACGCCACTTTGGTGGGCGCTCGCCCTTAGGTTTTAGATCATGCACGACTTTTTATAAAGAATAACTTTTTTTCTTAAAATTAATAATAAAAAGTTTTAATTATGATGAACACTTAATTGAACCCACTGTATAAAAAGTTTATAGAATAAAAGTTATTAAAAATTTTAAGTTGAGAAATCGAAGATACATCCTAACTGTTAATTTTGATAACTTTTTACATGGTGCATATTTCTCTAAAATCTGCGCATAAATAGGAAGTTTGAATTTATTTTGAGAATTTACTGTCAACAAAATGAAAGAAACTTTCTTTTTCAATGAGTTAACATGCAATAAACAAATAGCTTCTCAACCTTGTAGAACCACAAGCACACATCAGGCTAGTACGTTGTCGACGATATGCCTCCCTCGAGCAGATATTGAAATTTTAAAATAGCTACTCTTTAGCACGCGTAATGTCAGCACGTCCTAGCCCGCTGTGTGCTTGTGATTCTGCAAGGGCGAAAATGTATTCATTTATTGCTTGTTAACTCGATGAAAAAGAAATTTCTTCTATTTTTATTAATAGTGAATAGTCAAAATAGTTTCAAATTTTCTATTTATGTGCAGCTTTTAGAGAAATATGCTCCATGTTAAAATAAGGAGGGCTGAAAGTTATTCTAAGTCTTTTATTTCCTGACTTAAAGCTTTTAATATATTTTAAACTATAAACTTTTTCTATAAATATAAATTGTAATATTCAAATTTGAAAATTTATTTATAAAAAAATTGTTGTTATTTATACAAAATCGTACCATTTTTTGAGATAGGGGCCTACATAATCGTATCCAGCGAAAAATTTTAAATACGAGAATAGTTTTTAACTATCCACCCTTCCTTGCATACAGAAAAGTACCCTGCTGCCGGACTAACGGTGTAAAGTATAATATTATATGATACGAATTGCACCCTGATTGAGGTAAATTAACAGTTAAATAAATTCAATTTCTACAAGTTACATCCAATATTACCATTTTGTTACACCATTTTTACATTCAATTAATTTGACTATATCAGCATAAAAAACAGTCCAATGTAAATATAAACGGCTGTAATACTGCTAGCTTATTAAAACAGTGTGCAGCACGAAAAAATAAAGCTAATTAATTTTTAACTTTGTTACATTATTTTTGCAAAAGAAAAACGTTCTAATTCCCCTCCTGTTCGGTTATCATTACTTTATCAGTTAGTCTACATAATTTAATACCTGAATCTAATTGCCCCGTCAAACATTTTATTTTCAGATCTTGCATGCGTATTGATAGACTTAACAACATATTTTTTTAAAAAAACTATTAGCTGAGTTGCATGACCTTTAGAAGAGAAAACATACCCAAATATGGCAAAGGAGTATACCTATCGGGATTTAGAAAAATACGTGAGTAATATAGGTTGTATTTGATTTTCTGTTATCTATTTGTTTAGAAGTATTGCTTTATTTTAGAATCATTTGTCACGTCTGTGTAAACAATAATATATTGTGACAAAGTGTTGCTAGGTTATAGGGTTATAGGATAGGATATTTTTAATAAGCAGGATTAGAAAGTAAAATATATTTTGCCTTTTTGCTTTGTTTGCACTTACCGCTTTGCTTTTTATCTAATAATTCATATTAATATTAGTATTAATGCAGGTTTATTAAGTAATGATCTTTAGAAAGTAATTGTTGAAATTAAAAGTAAACTGCATGCTTAAAACATAAATATATGTAGTTTTAAGTACTGGTACTGATTAAGATTATTTGAGACAAAATAATATGCACACGTTCATGGCCTTTTGATGGTGCTTAATATAAGCAGTAACTGTTTTATTTATTTAGCTATTTTCTGCACTAATCCTTATTTTTCACCAGTCATCATTTATAATCTTTCTTTTTAAGCTTATCTGTGTAGTGTCATCTCGTTTTGTTATTTGCACTGGAAAGCTTTCATTATTTAAAACATATGTATAGATATATATATATATATATATATATATATATATATATATATATATATATATGTGTGTGTGTGTGTGTGTATAATTCCATTCCAAAATTCCACAGAAAATCGTTCTTTTTTTGATGCCAAAATAACGCTTTTTCAAATTTGAAGGCACCTCCTCAGACCAATTTTTTTCGTTCCTTATAGCTTAAAAGTGAAGAAAAAAAGAATGCCGTCTGCCGGACGGAGGGTACCCATTGCGTTTTTAAGTGATTTTTTTTTAAATCATGAATGTGTAGCTTGTGTGAGTCCATTTCAAATAGGTAAAGAAATAATAAATAAGACTTACTCACAATCAATTTAATTTAACTATCAGACGACCGGTTTCGCTTTCTACAATATGCAAAGCATCTTCAGGTCTCGATACAAAGTTAAATAAATGCTGAAATGATAAAAACCCATATTAGGGTGTTGTCTAATAAAGATAAACAAAGTAGATGTTGGAAATTACAATAATTATGCCAATATTACATGTCTGTGGTTTTATTTCAAAAAGAGTAAGTTGAATAAAAAGGTATAAAAGTTTTAAAAGTTTAAACAGACAAGGTAAGGCCCACAAATTGTCATAAAATAGTCTATTAGATTGTAATAAATTAATAAATGAGCAAATAAATAAACATTACTTACATGCCGGTACTCTATTAATTGATGGATGGTAGAACATGGTTGAAACTACTATGTATTGTTGTACTACAATCTCCTGAAAATACGGTAAAATTTCGATGATCAAATTTTAAAAAATCATTTAAAAAGCGACGGGTACCCTCCGTCCGGCGGACAGCATTCTTTTTGTCATCACTTTTAAGCTATAAGGAATGAAACAAAATTGGTCTGAGGAGTGTGAATTCAAATTTGAAAAAGTGTTTTTTTGTCATCAAAGTAGTAGTAGTGGTCCAAAACTAAATACTGTAATTTCAGAAATCTCTTTGCGCCCAGGATAGCAATAGAGTGAGCTGCGTGCAAAAACATAGGAGGGATGCAGAATCGACTATCTAAGTCTGACGTCATAATGAACGGGGATTTTAAAAAGGTTTACAAACACGTCTAATTTGTGTGTATTTGTCTCATAAAAAGTTGGAAATATTGGTTTTTAATTGTTTGAAGAATTATTAAGCACTTTTGGTTATGAATATCTATTCATTCTGTTCACACTGATTAGTATTATTTGTTGTTCATGAATTTGTGGGGTAAGAATATCAAAATATTAAGATATTTACTATGTTTGTTCATATTTTAAGGTTATGGTATTGTTTGATTAAACCTTTAATTATTTTTTTACGATATTTCAAGGTATTGTGTTGTTGTTTTTATCAGGATTATTTTAAAATAAATCAATAAATCACTGAATTTATTTACAAGGTTGAAAAATATTTAAATTTATATGTTTTATTATTTTTTCGTTGACAGTGATTTTATCTTGTAAATGACTAAAGATATTTGTTTTCCCGTAGTTTAAGTTGTAATATAACATTCTGTGGAAACCTTTCTATCAAATTTCCATAATGGGTGTTTAAAAAAATGTTTTCTGAATTTTGTAATAGTTTTTGAGTTTATTTTTTAGATCTGTTCATATAATGGCTAATAAACATCTATTGAAGATATCCATTATTACTGAATTTTTCAGTAATGACAACAAAACTGCTAGGAACTATTTAAACTACGAGAAAACTATATTTAGTCTTTGAGGAGATAAAATCACTAGCACTTAAAAAATAATAAAACAATAATTTAAATATTTTTTAACTTTGTAAATAAATTCAATGATTTATTGTTTAATTTTGAAATAAGCCCGATAAAAACAAAAACAAAATACCTTGAAATACAGTAAAAAATAATTTAAGTTTTAATCAAACAATACCTCAAAATGAACATTAATAGTAAATATCTTAATACTTACCTCACATATTCCCGAACAACAAATAATACCAATCGCACAGAATGAATGTTCATAACCAAAGGTCCTTATTTATTCTTAAAACATTAAAAAAAAATTAATATTTCCAACTTCTTATGGGACAAATACAGACAAATTAGAAAAGTTTTTTAAGAGTTTGACGTCAGAGCTTAGGTAGTTCATTCATTTGTGCCTTAAATTACACGGTTGCCACGATTCCTATAAATATTGACTGGTTTCTTTGTAGGTATAGAAATGTTGTTTACACGATCCATTATTTTGCAACATAATGACTGTATAATAAGTGGCGTTTAATTATTTAAAATTTGCAAGTTTTAAATGGTTATTTAACGATGTTAATGATAAAATAAATGTATTGTGATGGTTTGAGAATAATTACACTTACCCGAGTACGGTAATTTCTATCGTATGCCGTACACCATAATATGAAGTATAAAAAGGACGGACTCAGAATAAAAAGTATAATTTCCAATACATAAAAATTAAAAAAACACAAATTCTTAAATAATAAAATTGAAATTATTTGTTTTAAAGTTAATAGCATACAAAATTTTATTGTACAAGTAATAATGTTTAAATTGTTTTTATTTATTTGATTTTTTTAGTAGTAAGTGTTACTAACCCTATGTCGTATACAAGCACCAATTCGCGTGGTCATGCTTCTAAACAAATTGTCAACATTTTATTGTTGTAGGTTGTTTTCTTTTTTTAAGAGCAACTTGTACTAAATAGCTGTACGGTGTTTTGTGGACTATCCCGGCGAAGTCTAATTCTTTTTTAAATCATATCCCACAAATGTTCGATAGGGTTAAGGTCGGGTGAGCAAGCAGGTTACTACAAAATAGCCATATCTTCTGCTTCAAGGAAGTCTATAGTGGCTTTGCTGGTATGTGGAGATGTATTATAATACATGAAAATTATATTTTTTTCAATTGCACTTTTTCAGAGTCCAACTAGGGATTCTAGAACCAAATCAGCATACCTTTGAGCTAATAAAGTTGGTTGAATGGAAATTAAAGCAATTTTTTCACCGACCATATCACGTTCCCAGAACATAACAATTTATCCTTTAGGTCTGTGAACAGATCTGGCTGTTTCCTTTCTTGCTTGTCTTCCTCGTCCTCTAAATACACGAATGCATCGGTAATATGTTTTTACGCAAATCCTGGTTTCGCCAGAAAAAAAGCACATTTTGCTATTTTCCAATGTTCCAGTTTTAGTATTGAAGACACCAATTTAGGCGATCAATCTTGTGCTGTCTAGTTAACCCGGGAATTCATAACTGTCTACTGTTGTATAGCCCCTGGGTACGAAGTTTTCTTCTTATCGTTTTAACTGAAACACTTACATCTGTAACTTCCAAAAGCTGCTTTTGAGGAGTTGTGGGTGAGAAATTGTTCGTCAGTGAGTTTATTCATTTTCGTTCAATTTACAACTAAAACAAAAATAATCTATACTGTGCCGGGCAGAGTTATCTGATTGTTTTATTGGTTTATTTATTTTTAATAAAAATCTTTATTATTTGCAACCATAACAAGTTTTTTCAAAAGAAATAAATATTAGTTTGAAATACACGGTGATTCCATATAAGTTTGGTGGTGTGTATATGCCAGCAGCAAATAATGTCTCATTTGAAGTGAAATCATCCTCAATAATTTTAACTTTAGCTACAATTTTTTTAAACTCTTCTACGGAAAATATTTCAAAAATTTATTCTTAACTTTTGAATAAAATTAAAAGTGAAATTTACATAACTTTTTAGTGCTGCTCTACTAGTGCTAAACAAGCTCTATCTGGATGATATTGTGGGGGCCTTCATCAGGTCTAGCTAAAGGAATATTTCTAGCTTTTAGCCAATCTATCATTTTCCATATTTTACATGTTGATACGGATGTTGGTGCTTTATTCTCTTAAATATTATGATAAGGCGCATTGTCCATCACGATGACACTACTGTGAGGTGGATTACCTGATATTGTTTGGGACTTCTCTCTCATTAGATCCACCGACAAAAGGTGCTTCTTTCCCTGCACATACAATGATCTAACGTTGTCCTTCGATTTTTAAGCCCACTATTCGTTTTATTAGTACAACGATTACTGCGACTATGGCTTGAATAAATCTTTTTCATTTCTAAATTGTTGAATCTGTCTTAAATATTGTAATCGTATGTGTCTTATATTATGTTTTCCAGTTTTCCAACAAAAGTTTTCGATTATTTGTTGTTTTTGTTCCAACGCAATTAGAGATTCCTAATATCCAAACGCCTTCTTTATATTCAAATTCTACAACAAATCTCACATGAATTTTCTTTGCAGTGGGTATAGTACTACCATATTTATAAGAAAACAGGTTTATGGAATTTGATACCACGAGCAAGAGCACCCCTCTGAGCTGAATATTAATGAGTCTCTTAAAAATATGGTAGTAGTATACTTGTTTTTCACTAATATGAAAATTAATAATCTGCCGCAGAAACTCCTGAAAGGGTAACCCAAAAATCTCAGCTTTTTCTGTAGAATGAACCATCCTCTCAGAAACAACGCTTGAAGCAACCAGCAATTTTGAATTTCAGTTGCGCACGCGATATCAATGTAAATGTTTTTTTTTTGTAGTCAATAATAGGTTTATCAGTAGCTGCTTTTTGTTGAGCGAATTTTAACAGTCTATTACTTCACGAGTTTGGGCTTCAAATTCAAATTCAAAATTTTCGCTTCGCTTTATACAGTTGATCCATGTTTAGATTAAATGACCAGTTATTATAAGATTAAAAAGCACTAGTGGTAAAAATTAAGTTTTAACGCAAAACTTTTTTTTACAATAGTAAAACTTCCTTAGTAAAACTATCCAAATAAACAGCTCAACGGTTCCCGATCAACTGAACTTTCTGTGACGTAATCTGGGACAGTATTTCCACGTCTATTTGTATTTTGGTTATATTTCTAAGACTACGAAGATAGTAGTTGTTGAATTAGACGTTTCTCACTTCATAGTTAAAGAATGAGATTTTGCTATTGGGTTTTAACGGGAAACGTGGACATTTGGGCGAAAGAAAATTCTCACACAAAAAGTCTCACATCACCAAACGACTTTTAAAGTGCAAGCCACGTTTCTTCTTTACTCGGTTCACTGATCCTAGTCCTAACTGTTTAGTAAATTTAGTAATGAAGTTTTTGCTATGTTGGACTAATTTTGACTTCGACTGGAAGTGTTTTAAAGTTCCTATACAACCAAGAACACATACTCATAGTCAGTAATAAATGTACTTTATCAAGAAAATAAAACTAAATCTATTAAAAAAGGTTTAAATTTTTTTACGATTTTTACACCTTTAATGGTGAAACTTATTTTCAGTTTTTACAAAACATATTAGCAGAAAACCAAACGATGTTAATTAGAGAAACCAAAATGTACCCCCATGCTTCATAATTAAGATAACAACGTTTTTAAATCAATACAAATACTTGAGCTATTAGATAGATAACCAACTGAATCCAAAAAAATAGCTTCCAGAATTGCCCAGGTCAGGAATCAGGGGCTTCCTTGCGATCCATATCCTTATATAAATCTTAGAGTAAGCCTAACAAAATGGTACATAAAGTCAGTCTTACTGTACGGAGAAAAGACCTGTACCTTAAAAACAACAAGTCTGATAGAAGCCTTGAGATAAGGCATAAGTGTGGTAGATAATTTATCTTATCAATCAAATTCAGGAAGTCAGCTTACCTACCCCATCTATTGCGTAATTCAAAGTATTATAGTCCTTATGTAATAATAAAGGGGCAAATAAATCGAAAGAATCATGAAAAAAAACACTCATGGTTTCGTAATATTAGAAAGAGGACAGGATTATGCTTCGAATAATTACGTCACAAGCAGATGTGTTTTTACGACAGTGCTCTAGCTCATTAAAATAACGAAGTTGGAATTCCTTTTCGGAGAGCTGAATCTCCGAATGGAAGGTCTGCTACACTTACTTCTTGGCCACCAGATGTCCAGATCTTCACTCTATTAACTTTGATTGTGAAGTGTTAAAATTTCCTGGTTAAAAAGATACAGAATGTACGTTAAAAGAAATAGAAGATATTTTGAACATTTGTAAAATACATTATACATTTGACATAATGAAAAATAGGCTGTATATCGATAAAAACAGACGTTTCGTAAAAATATCAACAGGAAAAAAAAGTTAGAAAATAGCGTCCTAAACTAAGGGAGTCACATTAATAATTTAATTGTACACCAACTTTTCAGTCGTGGATCACAACTACTATAAAATTTTTGTGGGGTTCACACATTACCTTACTTTCTTTTTGCAATATGCTCTTACCATAAGAAATATGACAGAAAAAACTTAGTAAATCAGAGCCATATTTTCCTATGTAATGTATCGAGAGAGAATGTAATCCTATATCTGTAGCGAGAGAATTATGCAATAAGATCGCCTTATTACATTACCTTTTTTGCCGTTCGACCTTTTGTATGTACCTACATTAATATTATATTATCCAAATTAGTCTGCCAATTAAGCTAATTGGCGCAATTATCCGTTCAGGTATCCTTAAAAGTGTTACCAAGAAATTGTACTAAAATGAGCTATTACACTCCATAATATTTATACCGAAAATAGATACACATCTACGAGTGTTTTTGAACGATCCTTATGTCATAATTTAATAACATCCATAAAGCCTAAGAGTATTTATAAGAATTTTCAGTTTTTTTATGTCTTTTTATATTACATTTAAATTTTTGGTTATACCTGTCGCCATTTTTCTGAGAGAAACAACGATCTAAGTGGCCTGAATATATTTTTGTATCGACGAAAGGGTTCGAGGTACAGAAAGAACAAATGTGCTGTCTAGTTATTTACGATATAGATTTATATTTGGTTCTAATCCGATTTAGTTTATGAGTTATCCTCACTGTTTGTTGTGGATCCAATTAAGTTCTAGAGCATATTTCTGGCGCCAAAGAATTGTTGTTAATGTGCTTGAATGTAATATATATCCAACGAACAGTATTAGGGACTATGATTATATGGTGGCGCATATTTGACTGCGCCACATTAAAAAGGTAAACACGTATACCTTTTATTTTGTTGTGAATAGAAGAAACACCTATGAGTTTTATACACAAATTCGCATTTATTCATTTCATATACCAATTAAGTGATTTATCTTACCCAAAAATTATAATTATACATATATATATATATATATATATATATATATATATATATATATATATATATATATATATATATATATATTGTAAAAGCTACGACCGTCAATTTATATTAATAAAGTATTCAACTAGTGAATTCAGAGGTTTATTCGGTCAGTCAGGTTGGCAAAATAAAAAACAGAAGTCAACTACTTCATAAGTTTATCGAAGACGTTTCGCTTTATATTTCTAAAGCTTCATCAGTTCTCTAAAATACAAAGATGACATAGAGTTTATAAGAAATACAGATCTAATAATTAATTACTTACAACTCAATATGTAGTATTAAAGATGTTATAAGATATGTACTTAAGTTTACTCATAAAGTTAGTTCTAAATTTATGAGTAAACTTAAGTACATATCTTATAACATCTTTAATACTACATATTGAGTTGTAAGTAATTAATTATTAGATCTGTATTTCTTATAAACTCTATGTCATCTTTGTATTTTAGAGAACTGATGAAGCTTTAGAAATATAAAGCGAAACGTCTTCGATAAACTTATGAAGTAGTTGACTTCTGTTTTTTATTTTGCCAACCTGACTGACCGAATAAACCTCTGAATTCACTAGTTGAATACTTTATTAATATATATATATATATATATATATATATATATATATATATATATATATATATATATATATATATATAATGAACCAGAAGTATTTGCTGACCACGTAAGGAAGTAAACTTTAAATATTGGGTATGCAGCAATAAAAATGAAAGGTGTACTCTTTTAAATTTTTATTCCAAGCTTTCGGACATTGGTTATGTCCTTCATCAGGGAGCTACAAATGTGATGAATAATTTTTACAAATTTGTATAATAAATTAAAAATTCGATACTTACAAACTTAATGAGGTTGTATCATAAATGATTTTATAAAAATTGTTGATAAAATTTATCTCAGTCTGTTGAACTAAAACCTATTCCTATATTTAAAATTTTAAAAAATTACTTAACATTCACACAAACTTAATTATTTATACACAAATCTATGACATTGATATTGACATTGGCAAGTGAAAATCTCACATCCCTAATATCAAGCAACTGCTAGTACAACAAATTATAGGCTTATTATTAGGTATATCGTGGAAATATAAATTATTTTATATTTGTTAATATCATTAGGAAGTGAAACTTCAACTTGTCAATGTTTTAAAACAAAGCCTATTAAATTAACATAACATAAATAAGGTCGTAATTCTAAAAACGTTACAATTTATTGTGATTTTGTTTTGTATGACCCCAGTATCTGTGTGTAATTAAAAATTATTAAATTTAAACAAACTAACTTTGTAAAAAAATAAATTCCTCAAAAATGAACTTTTTAATTACTTAAATGTCAATTGATAAATTATTGTTTGTCTTATTGTTGCATTTATCTTGTAGTAACAAATAGGAGAACATTTCATTTAGATGGCCAATATCTGTTCTATGATTCATTTCATTATTATTTTGTCAAATGTAGGCCATTTCCAGAAAAAGTCTTTTGGTGATGTTACTTTCCTGTTCTACTACTTTGATGTTATTGTAGTTTATCCGATTGGGTGAACATGCATTTAAAAATGGGCAAAGGTAAAATATTATGGTCTGTATGGTAAAATTTAACAGGAGATCTAACACAGATATAAAATCATATTTTCAGCGAATAGACAAAGATAGCAATCATATTTCCCCTTGTTCTCCCCTCCATAAATCTTATTGACGCCCATTGCCCATTAGTGAGTTACATATCTCTGGTTCCGATCCTAATACAGTTAAGAAACTAAAGGTGGGTCATTGACATTTTTATCGGAACCGTTTCTCGTAAACTCTAACTAGTTGATTTTTTACCAGTATTCAAATAAGCGAGTACACAAACATATTGGCTATTATCGTTTATGTGTATAAGCATTGTAGTGAAAGAAACTAACGAAGGATATATTTATTATAACTTGAAAAATAAACTAAACAATACAAAATTTGTATTAGAATAAACAAAAAATGTTTTGAATGAGATATTTGAAATTAAAAATCACACTAAATTTTCTGTTTTTTTTCACCCCTGTAACTTATTAAAATAAACATTATAGAAGTTTTTAGGGACTTTCGGCCCTCGGTAATAATGTATTCTTTCATTCTGCGTTTAAATGTTTCAAAAATATTTATTATTTTTCTCAGGATTCAAAAAAAATGAATGCATTTAAAAAGCATTGGCCCGAAATTTTGCGCCTACGCTCTTAACGATAAAAACCTCAACGACCCACCTCTACTACTCATTACCCTACTTTGATTCGGTGCTTTGACCAGACAGACTTTGCCAAATAATTTTGTTAAGATTTTTTAATGTGGCGTTATTGTATGCAGTTTATTATATTATATTGGGAATAAGGCACAATGTGACTTTTAAATAAGCTTATTTTGATGTTTAGATTTTTAGTTCGGAAATCGTACTTAAAATACGAAAAAACAATTTCCGAAGTGGAAATCAAAATTTTATATTACACTTATTGTAAAGTAAAATTGTGGCATATTCAAAATAAAAAACAGTAAGCTGCCATTTAAATCCATTTCGCCCAAATTTGATTATCTTAGAACATTGTTCAAATGCTAAAAGACAACAGGTCAAATAAAACCAGTAAGTTTGGCAACGTTGAACTTCCCCTTTTTTATTATATCCACGCATGCATGTTCGGCGATATAAAGGGCGGACCAATATACCTCTCTTTTTAAACAGGTGTTTCTCACTCCATCTCACGTAAGGTCCATACCGACCATAAACTTTTACCTTTACTGAGTATATATACCGTTATCGTAAAAAATATAAAATATATGTAGGTATATTTTAATGTAAGTTTTCGTAGCCGGTATTTCGTAATTGTACATTAATTTCGAAGTTTATAGGCCATGGTTTGGAATTATTTCTTCCCGACTTTTCTTCTGCAATCTATGAGGCAATGATCGTTTACAGTACCCGAAACTTCGGGAAAGAATAATTCCTTACCGGGTATTTAATAATAAAACTATTTAATTAAAAGTAAAACTCACAATTAATTATGTTTTTTTTTATTTTTAGGCTCAAGCGCTTCAGAAAGCTATTAACAGTAACGAAACGCCAGTAAAACAAAAGCATGTCCGCTCAGCAATCATCGGTACTTTCCACACCCAAAGTGCCAAAATATTTTGGTCCTATGCTCTTCGTCTTCCTGCCATGGATGACAGGATCGTAGCGTGGAAACTCTGTCACGTGGTTCACAAAGTATTAAGAGAAGGACATCCACTTTGCTTGGTCGATAGTCAAAGGCATAGAAATGATCTGGACGAGATAGGAAAGTTGTGGGGTCATTTAAAAGAGGGATACGGAAAGATGATCCGATTGTATACGTCATTGTTAATATACAAGTTGGAATTTCACATGAGAAATCCAAGGTTTCCTGGAAATTTAGGAGTTACTGCGGAAGAGCTGGAATCTATCGCTGGAAATGATATTAATAATTAGTAAGTATCAACTATTATTATAACTTTGAGAGCATGTGTTGATATGTGTAAATTAATTTAATTAACTACGGTTTAAACGAATATTCGAGCCCAATGCAAGTAGTTTTAAAAATTTTTTATTTTAATATGTACTAATTGAGCTGAATTTCCATTAAATGTTGGCCGGATCCCCAATAAAAAGTGGAAACATGAAAGATTTACTTAAAATGCAGTTAAAAAATTCTGTACTGCTTCCCTAATAAATACTCTTATTTAAAAATAGAGATAAAAGTTGCATGCTGAGTGGCAATAAAGTAACAGATTTATGTGCTCCGCTATACAAATTAGTACTCTCATAAAAACTGAGTTTACTTTGCATGTCACCGTGAAAATCTCAAACAAAGGGATTATAAAGGTCTCGCAAGGTGAAGGTCTTATCAACGTTCAACGTAAAACGGATGTTATAGAGCTTTAAATAATTATATTTTTTTTCTTCTGAATATAAACTCAACAACATTCCTACACCGCTTTAATTAAGTTATATTATTAAGTGTATGAAAATTAAATTATAGCAAACCATTTCAAATCATTTGGTACAGAAAACATCGTAAGGCAAACTTATTTGAAATAATTAAATGATTAGTTATTTGAATTGAGCAATAAAAACAACAATTAAAATGAAAAGCTTTTAAAACATTGAAAGAAATATAATAAACGATAAAATATTACTTGCGAATGAGTTTAAATCTAGTCGGATATCTTAAATAATATGATCTACTTGTAGTCAAAGAAGAGAAAATAATTAAAGTTTCAAATAACAAACGCAAGAGGACAAACTGTAACAAATAGAAAAGAAATCAAAACATCAAGAAATCACGACAAATACTAAAATATCCCGAGTAATTAATCTAAGATCAGAGAATATCTCTGAAATGACTTTGTCGGAGATAAGAAAAACACATGATGGCATAAAAGAACAACAAAGCACCCGGTGAAGATAAAATACAAATCGAAGGCATAAAAGTACCTTCTGTAATAATTACTACGAGCATTAAAAGTACTATTCAATTAATGTATCGTGAAAGGAATATCACCGGACCAGTGGAATATTGCAATTATATTATACTCACACTTATAAAAGGATATCAACTGACTAAATTACAAGCTAGATCTACACCAATCACGTAAGAAGGTTGGTTTGGGCCTTATAAATAAAACTATGGAGTACAATAAACCCTAATATTTGTGGACCATGTCAAAGCATTGCAGTCAACTAGCATATTTTGCTTGAAGCTTTAGCAGACTATACCGGGTGGTGAATCGACAAACGGGCCATAGGAAACTCAATGGGAAATTTTAAATTGTTGAATTGCTGCTTCCCTAATTATTTTAGCTCAAAAGTCATAAAAAACTATTTGTAGAGGACTAAATTCTGAATTAAAAACAAATGTTAAAACCGTTCTACGAATCAAATGTACTTCAAAATTTTGCAAAAATATAATAGATTTTTCAGACCACCCCTAAAAGTTAGGCCACACGTAATACAAGAATATTATGTGTGTGTTTTATCATATTGATGCATCGAGCAATAAGACAAAAGAGGGAATCTAATCCTTATGAAAAGGAGACCAAAAAAGTGGCCTCTGATGGCGGACATATCCGGAAATGCGAATGCGCGAAATTTAAATTTTCCGACACTTATCAACAGTAGCTATATAATATTTTTCAGAATGTGTCTTAGACGAGAAAGTTTTAATTAATTATTAATGATAAGAGTCTAAAATGCGACACAATTGTTAAAAAACTTCAATATAAATAAGATTTCATGTGACATTTGGGACAAACAATAACATAACCCAACTAAATTTGATGCCAAACAAGGAGAGAGACTCTCTATCCTTGTTTAAAGTGGCCTCTAAAGATCGCACTTCCTGTCTAACAATATGTTTGCCACCACTACCTTTACATTCCCTCTATTGTCTTTTTGCTCGATGTATTGATGTAAGATGTTTGTCAATTTGAATTGTCATTTTTTTTTATTTTACGATTAAATTATAAACAATGAATTTTACTAAATACTACTACTACTGAACAATATTACTTTGTGAACAATAAATTAAGTATATTGTTTACAAATCGATCAATATAATGAAATGTACTCAGTTGACGAAAAATCGCATAATGTTGTATTCAGGCAATAGCGCGAACCTTTTCCTGTCACTACCGGATCTTTATTTAATGTAAGATATTCTAATACACTAAAATTTAATTTCATGTTAAGTAAAGTTATACAACAATTCAATGAATTCCAATATACTGTTACTGTGATCTTTATTCCTATTAATAATATATGATAATTTCTAAACATAAAACTATAACAAATGTTATAATAAAACATGAATAAAGCATTTTTATTATTGCTCTTTTCTCCTTAACTGAGTACATTTTTTACTCAACTTAATTTTTCTTTTAAATAATAAATCACAAAATTTTGGCCATTTAAATCATAGATAAATATAATATAGTTGATTTAAATATTGTCAAATATTAGAAACGTCAATATGACAAAACGCAACACGTAATACACATTCTTTTCACGGCGTCTGGCCTGACTTTTTAGGGGTGGCCTGAAAAATGTATTATATTTTAGCAAAATTTTGGAATACGTTTAAGTCGTAGAACAATTTTAACAATTGTTTTCGATACATATTTGAGTCCTCTACAAATAGTTTCCCATGACTTTTGGTGTAAAATAATTAGGGAAGCAGGAATTTAACAATTTAGAATTTCTCATTGAGTTTCCTATGGCCCGTTTGACGATTCACGACCCTGTAGAATAGATCACCGATATACTACAATAATCAAACGTATCCATCAAAACGCACCAGCAAATGTTAAACCCCAGGAAGACACTAAGAAATTTCGAATTAAAAGAGGTGTACATAATCTACCATAAGTTATTTACCACAATACTCGAATATATCTGCATAAATATCAATGGATCAATGCTGGAAAGACTGTCAGCCTCGCGACAAGCAGACCTAAAAATAGATTTCTCCAAAATCAGAGCTAATGACAAACTTGGTTTCCAACGAAGATATCGATACCGATGGAACTGGCTACAAACTAAATAACATAGAAAGCTGAAGAAGCATTCAAGAGAGAATCATAATCAACATAACAACTTAGCTCTGATGATGACGTAAAAGGGCGCAAGTATTCAATTTTATTAGAATTAATCATTAATTAATCAATGATTAGGAATTAATCATTTTACACACTACTCTTTTTTTACATTTCCATAGATAGTTTATTTGTCGATTTTTGCGAAAACGTATGCTAGCTAATGTTTTAATTATATTTTTCGGATGATATGGTTATAATATATAATCGATGTTTTCTTAATCAATGCACGCAAAACTAAATGTTTATGCAAACAATAGCCAGTAGTAAGTCGTGTTTGATACTTGAGTAACACAATGCAAAAACTTATCTGTAATTTGATGTATTATTTTTGTAAGATTAAATTAATTAATTCGGTATTAAATGTGAAAATTAGATGCATTCGAGAGGAAAACAGTCAACTATTCGATGGAAGAATGTCTTCAAAGCTTCTTCATTATCATCAGTGGCATTGCAGCTCGTTATTAGCCAAAGCCTTCTTCAGAACAAACTTCCATTCGACCCTGTCTCTGGCGACTCTTCTCTTATGATGGATTTTAGATCATCCTCTATTCTAAAGAACCGATTTTACAAAGAAGAAGTGCGTGGTAAAGAACGGTCTTCTCTGGCCGTCGTGATTATTCTCGGGCCTGATCCTGATTGTCGTTCGTGAGATCCAGTCTCTACGAATCGTTGGTAAATTTTTTGGGCCATACAACGACTGACTCCAAGCTGTCTGGTCACTTCTCTTTGACTCATTCCATTACCAACCAAAGTAACAATTTGAACAGATCTAGTAAATTTCTCAGCCATAGTTTTTTATTTAAAAATTGCACAAGTTTACTCTTCGAACAACTGTACACTATTGAAAGGTTTTTGAAAAACAGAATAGCCATATTCCAAGAAAAATAAGGTAGAAACAACACGTTCATTATCCGAAGTCGTAAAACTGATATCAATTCTGCAAACTTATTACCCTTAATTGACCTGTCATCACCATTTGTCGGTGCCTAAAAGACGCTAAAAGTGTTTCTGCATTGTGGAAATTTAGTTACAATAGAATAAATTGTATAAACTTAGTTTAAACTTATTAGTAAAAATTATTGAAAAATTCTTACAAAATTCTAGGTGGTCTTTTTTTCGTGACGCGCCGTGTAGAATCGACATTTTTGTTTTGGTTTGTTTATGCTTATCTTTTGGTGTTATATCCGTTTATAGTCGTTATATAACTAATATTTAAGTTTGTATATATTCTTCTTTAGTTGTAATTGTACATTTGGTTATGTATATTTATGTTTTAATTTCATTGCTTTTTTAAATAGAGTTTTATATAGTACTCTGGCTTTCATTTCTCTTCTTTTAGTTTAATATACACACCCAACCTGAAAGGGGGAAACCTGCAAGTTCTAGATTGAACATAATACATTCTCTCTCCCTTCAGGATGACCCTAATTGTTATATTGAGGTCATCGTATGTGCAGAACGCAACAAATATAACACTCCTGTTTAAACAAGTTTGCTAACAGTTTTGTTTAAAACGTTGACCTTTTTTTACAAAATATTGTTAATTTTAGCCATTAATGTTGTTAATTAAAGTAACAGCTGTTTTAAAAAGGGCTATCTTGGCTCCTAAGGGTCCTAGACCTTTTTTTTTCACAAGTTACGTTTTTCAATTAGATTTTACAATATTTTTTAGCCATTTAAATTTGAACTAAATTCTACGAAATTTTATTGTAAATTTTTATAAGCTTAAAAAGTGCTATTTATTATTAAATCATTTTGTGTACATAAATGTAATTTTTTAAACTGTTTTTCCATAGGCTATTAGTATAATACGCCTTAAGGAAGAAAATAAGCACCTGATTATTGAGATCCATTCCGTGAAATTATCTGAATCAGCCTTAGAAATTAGCTCATTTTTGAATAGATCTTATAAACAATTTAAATTTCGCAATAACTCTAGAACCGATCTGGCTTATCTTTTGTACACAATTCAAACAAGATAAGACCCTTAAGTTCCGATACATTTAAATAAATTTTAATACATCATAAAACAGTTATTAACAATATTCAAAAATAGTGATTTTGTTTGATTTTTGTTTTTTCAACAACTTTTTTGTTCATTATCTGATTTTAATTTCGCACATTCCATTTTGCATATCCTTTTTTTCTGAAAAAGCTGTCTGTTGACATCAAATCTCTAAATAGACAAGTTTTTAAGTTATGAGCAAAATAATGAGTTTGGCGTTTTGATTTGATGAATCCCTAGATGACAGTCTTTTTGTTATATGTCATATAACAAAATTTCAATTGTCAAACCCTTCTACACAGTTGTGACGAAAAAGGTTTATTTTGTACTAACTTCGTTGGTCTATTTGTACATATTTGTAGTAACTAGCAATGTGTAAGCTTAATACCGCAATTTTTATATTTTACATACAGGTAGTCAAATAACCATTTTGTTAACTTGGTGTTACTTTAATAGGTACCAAAATTATGTTCTGAAACATTCAAAATATAATTTTTTTATGCTAACCTATCCAAGTAATCAACTTCATTAAAATGTTCACTACATAATCTGCAATACTGCATCATTCATTGGCAGAACACAATTTATTAGTTTGACAGACATACATAATCTAGAATACTGCATCATTCATTGGCAGAACACAATCGTACTCCTTACAGATTCGCGACACCCTTATATGTACATATTTTTGCTAGTGGTAGGAAGTACAGATTAAACATATTATTTTTTATTTCGTAAGAACATAACAAGCAAAGAACAAAATAAAAAGAATACATAAAATTAGTGTGAATTTTGACCCTGATGACTTTTGCAAAGTATATCTATCCAAAGACGAATTGTCCTTGGACAATTCGTCCAAGGTCCATGGATGTCCAAGGACAGACATACTGTCATCTCGCTGTCCACATCAAGTAGTCGAGACCAATAGCTAGATTTTATATTTTTCATCGCAGAAAATGCAGATTCACATAAGTATTAGGTCGAAAACGACAGTAAAAGGGATACTGCTTTCTTTGCTTCATTCTTAACTGAAATCCAAAACACATCCGGTGCTACTTCTCTAAATTTTGATTTTAAAACTGTGTCAGAATACACTTCAATAAGTTGTTCATTTTCAGAACAGGTTAATTCTGCCTTGCTTACGTTGTTCTCGTCAAATGAATCAACCATTCAGTCAGCACTCAAGACAGAGGGAAAGTATTTAGTTATCCCTTCTTGCAACTTACATAAGTGCTCTTTCATGCTCTCCTTTAGTAGAGTCTGTTCTTCAGATTTCAAATTAATTAAAGTTATAAAGGTTTTGGGAAAAGCAGTCAATTCGTTTTTTTCTATAACTGAGTTCCAGAATGTAAGATTTTTGGAGATCGCACTTATTTTATCAGTTGATGATATTATGGTTTCCTTTCGCCCTTGCATAGTTGCATTCAACGAATTTAGCTTATTAAAAATGTCAGAAAGGTAACCCAACTTAGCACACCAAAGAAGGTTAAGATTTTTACAAAAACCACTTTGGCCATCTTCTGTTTTAAAAAATTCTAATAGTTCATCTTTAAGTTCGAAAACTCTGTTTAGTATTTTTCCTTTCAACAGCCAACGAATTTTACTACGAAATATCAAGACTTTATGATCTGCGCCCATGTCTACAAAGTTTCTCAAACACCCTTGATTTCACCGAACAAGTTTTGATATAGTTGATCATAGAGACACAACAGTATGGATAACTTCACCCACTTGGCTTCCATCCGTAGTTTTTATTACCAGAGCTTCTCGATGTAAAAAGAAATGAGTAATTATTATCAACTTATATTTCTTTAGTGCGAAACTTAAAAATCCTTTGACATTTCCCGTCATTGCAGCAACACCATCTGTACATATCGCAATACAATCCGTCCACTTAAGTCCGTGATCCTGAACGAAGGTGTCAACAGTAGAAAATATATCAGCTCCAGTGGTTGTTGTTTCTAATTCACGATAGAATAGGAACTGTTCAATAATTTCCGGTCCGTACACAAATCTTACAAAAGATATCAATTGGGCCTTTCCCGAAATGTCCGTACTTTCGTCCAGTTGTAAAGCAAATTGTGCCAATACCTCCCTAACATTACTTTGAATATCGATTGACATATCTAATATACGTAGATGGACTGTGTCATTTGATAAAGGTACCTTTGATATTTGTTCAACAGCTTCCGGGCCTAACATTGTAGCAACTAATTCTTTACATGCCGGTAAAATAAGCTCTTCACAAATAGTATGGGCTTTTTGTTTTTTGGCAATCCAAAAACTTTATATGATGCTAAAAGTGCCTTATCTGGGAGTTTTATTCGTTTTTCCATTATAACTGAGGATGGTTGAATGGAACAACGTAGACTTTGAAAATACTCGCGCGATTTTTGGGAAACACTTTGATGATTTTGTTCCAAATGTCTTTTCATCTTGTTGGGAACCATCGATTCGTTTGAAAGATTCTTACCACATATCAAACACCGCGGATTAGGTTTATCTTCGTCACCTGTCCAGGTAAATCCATAACTTAAGTTCACTGCCGGTGTAAAATCTGAATGGACCCTCAGGTGCCGTTAGCATATTTTTAGTATTTAAGCTTCTTTTGAATAATAGTTTTTTAATTGAGTAGTATCTAGTTGATAATGGAGGTATAACTATCAAATTACGTCATCACGCATACGTGGCGTGGTCGGCACCGAACAAAGAATTGCATGTTAGGTGCCGGCTACGCCACAGTGGTGTTTTAGTTATTTCTGCTGTATTTTAGGGTAGAATAATTCAAGTCAGACAGAAATGTTTAATTAAAAATAAAACAGTTAAACAAAACAAAATTTGAACGTAAAAACTAAATTGTACATAAAATAAAATCAAAAATTTAAAATATAAGATTATTTTGAATGCCACATTCTAAAACAAGGGTTTAAACATAATCCTGGTTGACCAACGCATAGATTACAAAAGTAAGGAGTCACCTGTCTCTTGTTTTGAGTTTTACACAATCTACAGTCTTTTCTTCGAGCCCGTTTATGGTCATCCGTTCGTTCAAATTTTGACGGCAAATGGCGTGATTCGTTTGCTTTTATAGTTTTTTTGGGACAATTTTTAGTTTGGGCTCCCTCCAAAAGTTCCTCAATAATGGCCAAACGAAAATCATATAAATTTTTTCTTTGACCAGAATACGCATTGAATAAAAAATGAGAATTTATGAGCATTACTTGAAAAAAGTGGATAAATATTTTTTTGTACCACCTTAAGCTTTTACGCTCACATGGGTTGTAAGCCAACATTTGATCTTTACGATCTACACCCGACATATTTTTATTATATTGTTCAATGGCCTCAGGCTTTTCTTTTTCAATACCTCTTCTGTTCGAAACCGTCACGAAATCACCAGAATACTCTGTAGTAATAAATGAAACATCCCTTTTATCACGCCACTTTCCCATAAGAACACCAGAATTGTTATTACACTTTAGAATTATTTCACCTCTCTTGAGTTTAGAACTTACAACTTCATGAGAATTTCCTTTACGATTCAGTCATAATGTTCCTGTGCAATAAGTCTTCCGCTCGAGAAGGGCAACCGACAATGTGTAACTATTGTAGAAATTGTCCATGAATAAAGAATGACCTTTATCCAGGTATGTCTCCATTAGTTGAAAAACAACGTCTGAGGTATGCCCCCTTTCACTAGATTGAACTTTTGCTCCAGTATACACAGCTATTTTTAGAGTAAGTCCGTTAGGTTCAGCCAGAACATAAAGTTTCACCTCGTACTTATAACGTTTGCTCTTTATATACTGCCTGAACTGCAGTCGGCCTCTCCACAAAACCATTGATTCATCAATGCATACATTTTTAGACGGATAATATATTTGAGACTTTTTTTGGTTGAAGTAATCGACAATCGGTCTCAATTTATATAATCGATCTTGAGGAAATGTATCTCCAATACCTGGATTTTTTACAAAATGTAGGCAACGTAAGATTAACAGGAAACGATTTCTTCCCATATAGTTACTGAATCAAGTAAGATTGAACAATTTGTGTTTCTTTCAGTAATCATTTATTCGGTTAATTTTAATTGTTCCCATATGTAAAACCAAACCAAAAAATATACGCAATTCCCCTATAGTAATTGGTTTCCACTCCGTTATTCTAGATTTATCTTTTCCAGCAGAACTTAAGAAAATTTCTTCAGCATACCTATTTGTTTCATCAACGACAAGTTGAAAAAATGTGTCATCTGCTAAAATATTAAAATAATCTATCGGATTATTGCCGTCAGGTTGAACTAATAATCCACAATTTTCCGTAAAAATGATATTTTGTTTGATCATAGGTGGATCGTCCCATATATAATTATTTTGATTAGTAAATATCGGTACCTGTACCTCAGCAGCGATGCCAGTATCTCCATGGTTAGAATGCTGTGATTCACAATCCGAATCCGTCAAATCTATTAAATCTTCATCGTCGGCGTATTCGCTTCCACTCGACTCATAATCATCAAAACTGTCATCATCGGATTCTTCCAGTATTTGTCGTAATTCTTCATCCGTTAAAGGCTTCTTCAATTCGAATTCTGTTCTTCTTTTTTAACGCCAGACGAACCAGAGTTATTGCCAGAAGCCATAATCAAACACTTTTAATTACTTACAAAACAAAATCCTGACTTTCGAACCGATATGAAATTTGAGACACAATAAACCTTCTCGAAGTGCCGATGAAGTCTGATAGCTATAAAGCAAGTGCCGACTACTTAAAAACTTTGTTATTAGCAGACATGTACACCACGCACCTATGGCGTGGTCGGCACAGGGCGCAATTAGCCGAGCACGCCACAGTGGCGTGACCAGCAGTGAATGAGTTAAATACTCTTATTTGTAGTGGCGCTTGTGTCCTTTTGTTGATCATGGTTTTATAATTTTTTATTTTTTTTTTTCGGCGCTAGTGCATTCATCTTTATTTTCTTCTACTTCGAAGAGCTTTGGTTTTCTGAAGCTGGCTTTTTCCGTATTAAAAATTTGTCCATCGTCTCTGTAATTAAAATAAAATTATTTTACATTATATTTTTCACATCCACGTTTAATTTGGTCAGTAGCAAGAAACTGTGTACGGGGTATATAGTAATTGAATCGGTCATTTCGAAAACAACATAAGTCCATATTTGGGGTGAAATGACTTTTCGACGCCATGATGAGTTCAATATTGAAATCAACCATTTCGCGTGAAAACAACGCAAGTTACTGTTTAAAATACTGTATGGCAGGTCAGTATGTTTTTCGGTCAGTTCGAAAACAACATATGTCCTTATCCATATCAACGTATGTCCTTATCCATTCCAACGTTTAGGAGTTTAAGACATATGAAATACTCTTTAGTTCTTTGACAATGTAAAATAGCTACATAATCTATCTAAGAGGTTTCTATGTATTTTGACTATTTCTTGCTGAACATAAAGAACGTTTTAGGGATATTAAAAATTATGGTTCATTTCGAAAACAACATAAGTCCACAAAATTAAAAACTTAATATTAAAAAAATTAAATAACATTTAGTCTTTTTGTTGTATATACATACATAATATATCTAAGTTTCTATGTATTTTGACTGTTTCTTGCTGAAGTTTTAGTAAAAATAATATTAAAACTTATGATTCATTTTGAAAACAATATAAGTCCACAAAATTTAAAAATTTATATCAAATAAACTAAGTTAAATTTAGTCTTTTTTGTCTTTCAGAAGCAGGCATTTATAAATCATAATGCTTATATAAATTATAGTATTGCCGCTAAATACCCAACCATTAATGGGAAGATTTTTGTTTCCTGAAAAATTTATATACTGTAACATGCATTATTTCGAAATGACAGATTCAATTGTAATTCACGTAATAACATTAGATTATTACACTAAATTTACCTTAGCTTTATAAACTGTAAAAAGGGTTGTTGCCGCCAGGCGCATGAAAAACCATAAAATATTCTGTAATCAGCAAATCACTACCACTATGTTGCACGAATTGATTTTCACTATGATCTATAACGGATACTCACTACTGGGACTGAGTACTGAGAGCGTAATGTGGCGTTGGCGTAATGTTCGTTGTTCGGTGTGCATAATGCAAAGCAAAAAACTGGTTAATCGGATTGCGTCGGCGTACGTCACGTGTTGCTCCTTGTTAAGGTCGATTCAGACACATCAGTCACGTCTCGTCACAGTCCTAGCGCCGAACCGAACAATCCGTCATACAAAATATTCTTTAATAGAAATATGGCGCCGGCATTCACATTCATCAGTTGGCCAACAGTTTGCCAGCTGTCAGATAGTTGATAGTTCTGTGACCAAACAGGACCGGTTCGGCGCCGAGACTGTGACTGATGTATCTGAATCGACCTTAGAGATAAGGAACAAGATCTGTCGCTTTGCGCAACTATTCATAACGCAAGTTATGTCGGTTAAATTTTAAAAACAGAGGAAACAATTACGGATTGGCACTTTATTGATTGGTATAACGTGGTATATACCTAATAGTTAAAAAAAGGTTGAATGCATGATTGGTATATTATAACATGTAAAAAAATATAAATAAAAATATCGTATTCGTAAATCTCGCGACACACCTGATAGGTTCTTCCGGCACACCAGTGTGTCGCGACACGGTGGTTGAGAACCGCTGACCTAGACAATGCACTTTCTGACAAAAATGCAAAATGGTGGACGAATAAACGAAGGCCTCAAAAAATTTGACAAGTTCGACTACTATTAAAAGAGTTTGATTTCTTTGCACCTATATTAATTAAGAGTTTTTTTCGATGGCTCTATTTTTCTCATAGATATTTGTATATAGCTCAGTCGCTTCGTTAGAAGAAAAAACATCCTAATTATGTTTTTTTTTTTTTTTTAGTTTCGAGATGACTGTAGAAATGTTTGATTATTTGGATCATATACTCGAACTTCAGGAAGCAGGTAAGTGTGAAACCTATATTACAGCTTCATTTTTTGTGGGGCACCATGGTTTTACTTTAATACGCTCATGGACAAAAATATTTTATATTTGTTAAATTTTGATTTCGACAAATTCTTGACAGCTAAAATCTTTAAATCCGAGAAATACAGTACCGAAGCACAGTATAGTGCTTGTGACCAAAGGTAGTGTTGATATCAAAAAAGAACCATTTTTGAACTTTCTTGAGACTATTGTAGTATAAAATAGTTTTTTGTTATTTTTCTTTTGTCTTCTACTGAGTTTATTAAGACATAGGTATTTTTTCTGATAATTATCTACATGAAAAAAATTAACACTATGAGAATACCGTTCTGAAACTACTTTATTGTGGCATGTCTAATTTAAATACCTAATATGTTTATATGGGATTAAGCCCCAATTATTGGTTGTGAATTATATTTTTAACCAACTAATGTTTGACGTTTCGACTTCCACTCTGGAAATCGTTGTCAAAAAAGATTATTTTTATAAAATTCTGCGAATATATATAATCAAGTTGCTTGTTATTACGTTATGTCCTTTCAAAATTGACGTACTTGGCTCGATCTTGTAGGCAATAGCATGTAAATGGCCGAAAAACATCCGAGAGTATTGTTTTTAACCTAGGAATATCAAATTTAGAACATACACAAGGTAACCTGGACCTCTTGTGATGGAAGAACAACGAGTCAGATGGATCACATCTTAATAGATTCAAGGCATGGAACAGACGTAGTAAACTGCAGAAGTTATAGAGGCGCAAATATAGACTCAGATCATTGCCTAGTGATCTCAATATTGAGGGCTAGAATTTCAAATACTAGTAAAGAAAAAAAAAAGTGGAGACAAAAAAATGGAATGTGCAAAATCTGAGAGTTACGACAATTGCAGAACGGTACTCGGAAAACATCACCAACAGGCTAAGGAATAAAGGAAGACATTGAAGCAGCAACGAAGATAAAAACAAAGCCTACAGAAAGATGCTTACCTGTCGAACTAGAACAACTGTAGAGAAGTACCAGGCAAAGAGAAGAGAAGAAAAGAGTATACACAAAAAAAACGAAACCACCTAAATGAGGAACTTTAATATATAGAAAACTTCAACAGAAGTCAGAATGGCGACCTATTAACAACAAGGAAAGATATATTGAATAGATGGGTGGAATACTTTAACCAGGCACTTAATATAGAGGTAGAAGAAAACCTGGAAGACGAAAGAGATAAGGTAAGGGGAACAGACGAGAGGGAAGTGGGGCCACCAACGATTCTGGAAGTTGATGCAGTTAAAAAACTAGCCAGATACAAATCACCCGGAATAGATAATCTCCCAGCTGAACTATATAAACAAGGTGTCCATGATGCCATAGTGGCATTACAGCAGCTTATAAAAGAAATATGGACACAGAAATCCCTCCCCAATGATTGGAATACTTTGCACCATATACAAAAAGGAGATATCTTTGAATGCTCTAAACACAGAGGAATTGCACTTCTAAATGCAGCATATAAAATATTTTCCACAGTACTATGTCATCGTATGGCACCATATAAAGAACGGATAGTAGGAAAATACCAGGCTGGTTTCAGAGGTGGTAAATCGAAAATTCATCAGATTGCAAACCCTGAAACAAATTTTGAAAAAACACTGGAATATGGCATTGATATTCATCAGATATTTATATACTACAAAGCAGCCTACGACTCTGAATAGAAGAGAAACATTCAAAGCATTGAAAGAGCTAGGAATACCAAATCACTTGGTAAATAAAACAAAACTAACTCTTGAAAAAGTTGAATATAGAGTACGAATTCAGGGGGAACAGTCTGAACTTTTTAAAACAAATAACGGGCTGCGTCAGAGAGACCCTCTCTCCTGTATACTGTTCCATCTGGCTCTGCAGTACGTATTCAGGGGGAACTGTCTGAACTTTTTAAAACAAATAACGGGCTGCGCCAGAGAGACCCTATCTCCTGTATACTGTTCAATCTGGCTCTGGAAAAAGTAATACGTGTGTCAAAAATCACAACCACTGGTTTAATATATAATAAATCAGTGCTAATCCTGGCCTATGCTGATGATATCAATATTGTTGGGAGAACGGAAAACGCTGTACGAGAGGCGTATTTAGCATTAAAAGAATCAGCTACAAAAATGGGTTTAATGATAAACACCTACAAAACGAAGTATATGAAATAAGCACCCACCACAGATACTACGACTACTTGTTATAGAATACGACTTCATCGAGGCAGCGAACGAATTTATATACATGGTAGCGCTCCTTAATACTGAAAATAATATTACCGCAGAATTTGCACGGCCAACAGATGCTATTCCTCCTTAAATCCACAATTATATCGAGAAATACAAAAATAAAACTCTACAAGACAATAATACTCTCAGTCCTAACTTATGGTTCAGAGACCTGGACTCTAACAAAAAAGAATGAAAACATGTTAGGATGTTTCGAAAGAAAAGCACTAAGGCGAATCTATGGAGCAGTGAATGGCAATGGAGGGTGGATAAGACAATACAAACATCGAACTTTATAGAATATACCACGAACTTGATATCGTAAAACATATTAAGATAGGACGTCTGAGGTGGATAGGGCATGTAATGCGGATGGAACGCTAGAAAAACGCTCCTTGATAGACCCATTAATCAGAGAAGATGAGAAAGACCTAAAAGAAGGTTCCTTGATAACATCGATGAAGATATGAGAAATATGGGAATACATGCTTGGTGGAGAAAGGCGATGGATAGGGACAATTGGAGAGAAATTCTTGAAGAGGCTAGGACTCACGTAGGGTTGTACAGCCAGAATGATGATGATGATATCAAATTCTGACTTTTTTGTGTGTTTTTTATGTTGTATGTTTGTATAAACTGGATCATAATTGTGGTTGTGTAACGTAAGTTGTGCAACATGCATTTGTGTGTATACATATAACTAATACTCCACTATTGTTGGTATTATTCTTGTTTTCAAGATAGACAAAAGAAGAAGTCAACAACTAGAATATAACAACAATAGCGGAGTAATAGGAGGTCGAAAAACATGACCTACAATCAAAACAGTCAGAATTTGATATTCCTAAGGTAAAGACACCACCCTCAGATTTTTTCAGCTCTGGTCTACAACAGGGGTCACCAATTATATTCCCTGAGGGTCCGTTTCGAAAACCTACTTCCGGGGTCCGGTCACTCAGCACTAAACCTAAGCGTAACCGGGAGGGGGTTACTCAGGAACCCTCCACTAGTTATAACCCCCCTCAGGAGATCATCCTGGTTACGTAGGTTACATGCACATAAATACAATATAATTATTATTAAATTCAACAGAATGGTTACTATGTCAGAAATATGCAAATTAAAATAATTGTAGGGTACTTCCTGAAATTTTGGAAAGTCGTTTAGTCGAAACGACTAAACGATTAAAAATGTTAAGATATTTATATATTTAAATTTGATTATAATTTTACACTATAATTTTGTTACTATATTTTGAATTTACCGGCGGTCCGGAAAAAACAAGCTCACTGTCCGGATGCGGGCCGCGGTCCGCCATTTGTTTTGTTTTGTTTTGTTTGTTTATTTAACGGGATGAACCCTTTTTCCTTACAAAAATTACAGTATACACATATAATTAACATATAAACTGTAGTCATATAATTACAATTTTAAAAAGTATTAATAACATTAATGTCTCAATTTCTTTAAACTATTCTTGAACGAGGACACGGATAAATTAAACAATTCAACACTATCTTGCAAATTATTGGCAGTTCTCAACATCCTTGTAATTGACTCACTTTTACCATAATTAGTGTGATGAAACTTTAGTCTAAACAGCTCATTAGAGCGTGTTCTTCTAGAATTTACATTAAAAATAATTAATTCCAGCAGTTCCGGACAATCAACATAACCATTAAGAATTTTATGCAAAAAACGCAATTCACACTCAGATTCTCTATTTTCCAAAGTTTTCATATTAAGCTGACAAAGAATATAGTTATAATCACAGTTAGTTCTATTAAAACCCATTTTATACCTGCAAATTCTTAGGAATTTATTTTGAACTCGTTCCAACTGATCAATATACATATTATAATATGGATACCAAATAATATTACAATATTCCAAAATGGACCGAACTAGAGAACAATACAAAATTTTGAAAGTAAATATTGAAAATTCTCGGGAATTCCTTTGAACAAAGCCGAGCATTCTATAAGCCCGCGATGTAATATTATTAATATGACAATCAAACATTAGTCTTTCGTCAAATGTAATTCCAAGGTCTCTAATTTGATTTACTTCTGTAATCGATACTCCCTTAAGTATGTATGTTCTATATAACTGATGTTTAGTATTTCTGGAAAACGTAATTTATAGCACTTTTTTATATTTAAATATAAGGCATTAATGTCACACCAACGAGATAAATTATTTAAGTCAGACTGAAGAGCATCCATATCAGAGGTATTTTTAATTGCTTTAAAGATCTTTATGTCATCAGCAAACAATAGAAATTCACTATTATTAATTACTGATGATATATCATTCACAAACAGATTAAATAAAAGTGGGCCTAAGTGAGAACCTTGAGGTACACCCGAAGTAACATTAATCGCTTCAGAAACAAAATTACCATATTTTACTATTTGTGAACGATCTGTCAAATAACTCGTGATCCAATCCAATAAATTATCTCCAATTCCGTATCCACGAAGTTTAGCAATTAATATTTCGTGATTTACCCTGTCAAATGCTTTGGCAAAATCAGCATATATGGAGTCAACTTGGTTTTCCCGATTCCATAGAATCAACAATGAAGTTTGAATACAAAATAAGATTTTGTACAAGTAGATTTCTTTTGATAGAAACCATGTTGTTGACCAGAATTAAATTTTTACAATCGTAGGTTAACATATGGTTAACAAAAAAATCAAGCAACTTTGGTAGTTCAGACTGCAAACAAACAGCCCTGTAATTTTCAACATTATTATTTTGACCAGATTTAAAAATGGGTTTTAAAAAACTCACTTTCCAAAAATCAGGAAATGTAGAAGAAGTTAAGGACTTATTGAATAATAACTGAATAGGTTTAGCAAGAGTGAATACACATTTTTTAATAAAATACATTGGTATACCATCTGGACCCGCTGTCAGTTTCCACGGATTATTCTGTATTTTATCAATAATATCCTTAACATTAATTAAATAATTATTAGCATTAACATAATTTTCGTACTTAAAATTAGGAATCTGATTTATTTTTTCTTTATTATAGACAGTCGAAAAGAACCCAGCAAATAAATTCACATATCTGAACCATTTTCACTACTTTCATTACCATAACTCATACTGGATGGTAGAATATGAGATTTGCGTTTATTATTAATATAGTTTCCAGAAAGAACTAGAATTATGAAAAATGCTAGCCTCAATTTCATTCACATGACGCCTTTGTAAATACTTGCTAAGCTCTTTACATTGTTCCCTGAGATCGGAAAAAAGACAATAGTTCTCATCACCACCAGTCATTTTAAATTTTTTATGTGCTTTTTTTCTTCTCATAAAAGTAAATGTTTTAACTCTGATGTAAACCATTTGGGATATGTAGATGTTTTAAATTTTTTTAATGGTATAAACAATTCGATTAAATAAAATAAAATATCATAAAAATCTTTTACTACGTCATTAATGCTTTTGTTAAGAAATAATAAATTCCAGTCAACTTCTGCTAAATAATAATTTAAAGCAACATAATCACCATTTTTAAAGTCAAAATAGTATTCTTCATAATTAAGGACAGATTCTTTATATCAACAATTACGTCAAAATTGACTGGTGTATGATGAAATCCCTCCTCAAATAACGGATCCAGAGGTACAGAAACAGATATATCAGGAAAGCTAGAAAAAATTAAATCAAGAAAACATTTCTCCGGTTTGGATATCGTATTGACCTGGTATAAGTCACAAATATTAATGATATTACATATATCGTTAGCTGGTGAGTTTTGGTTAGCCTGTACCGTGGTACCATAAAGAGTGTTAACCCAAAACTACATCAGGTAAATTATAATCCCCACAAATTATTAATTTACAATCCGGAATCTTATTATATATATATTCAATACTATCACAGTGTTCTATATATACATGCCTATCAGATGCAGGAGGTAAATAAACACCACCAAATACGACAGTTTGACTTTGACACTTAAGTGAAACAAACATTTGCTCAACACTATTTTGAGGAACAAAAACCTCACACACTTCCAAATGTTTGGCCACAGCTACTAATACTCCCCCACCACGTTGTTTGACACTAGTATTATAATTTCTATCACTTCTAAAAATGTTGAAGTCTTCTAACCCCAATTCTGCATCATGGAATTCAAAATTTAACCAAGTTTCGACTAAAACAATCACATTGTAATCGGCGCATGACACTGTCTGGCTTAAATCCTTAAGCTTTGTTCTTAAACCACCCACATTTTGAAAATAAACATTTAGTACAGTTCTACCGTTATGATCATTAACGCTACTTTTTGATTGCTATCTTTGATAATTTATCTTCTCTTTGTTTTTATTAATTTGTCGGAGATAGCTAGGACAGTTTGTATCAAATACGTGATGACCTGTATCAACACCATCTATTTTCATTACATCCTTCGCATAATTACAATTAGAACAAGAATAATTAGTACTGTTGCATTGATTTTTTTTATGCTTACCCCTGGCGGTGACCTGACACCTATTTGGTGACCCCTGGTCTACAAGATCGAGGCTAAATATGTCAATTTGGAAAGGACATAACCTAGTAATAAACAACTTAGTTATGGATTTTCGCAGAATTTTTTAATTTAATCTTCTTTGAGAACGATTTCCGGAACGGAAGTCGAAACGTCAAACATTAGTTGGTTAAAAATAGAATTTTCATTACAATCAATAATTGTGGCTTAATCCTATATAAACATAATATTTATGTTATAATAATGTTTATGCTTCCTAATTTTCTTGAAATAAGAAAATTCCTGAATTGTACGCTTGTTTTTCCAGATTTGTCTTTAGTGTGCATTTTAGTTTCTCGATATTGTTACCATTATCGGTAGAACAATGCGTATTGAAAACAGCCTCAAAAATATTTCTATTTTTTTTTTGTTATGGCATGAGTATCGATGTGGCGATCTAAGAAAATTTCGAAACAATTTTCTTATGTCATTTTTATATCAACTACATATTTTATGGGAATAAACCACAATTTTATTTAAAAATGCTTTATAGGTAAAGATTCTCGAAAAACAAATTTTAGGGACTATTTCCGAGGTGAAACTCTAAACGGATTATTCCTATAAAATATAGCCCATTATATTCCTATAAAGAAAATCCATTAGAAAAATATTCTTATATTTTGAAATATCGTTTAACACAATATAAAATATTTTTGTTTGTGAGTAAGAGTAATACATGACATTATATAAAATTACATTGATTGCCACAACGGATTAAGTTTATAGTTCTTGTATAATACGCATGTATATATACGCGGGGTCGACAGCCTTTGTTTAAATCACAGGTATTGATAACAGTTTTTACATTTTTTAGTTTTTGGTTCGCTGAATATGGCTAGATCGAATTCTATGACCAGCGCCGGGCAGTGTCGTCTTGCTCCGTTGATACCTTGCATACTCGATGCTTCAAAACTATACGATTATTGTGTGAAGATTATGTTCAAATTACATATGACTCTACCGCCCGACAGCTCTCCGGGCATAGAGAGAGATTCCTTAAGCAGTTTAGATTATTGAAAAAGTTTTACGAGAGCACCAGCAATCTGCAATATTTTAAGGAGCTGATTGCGATACCGCCGTTACCTGAGGTAATGGATTTAGAAGAAGATTTAATTAAATGTATATCTATGAAAGAGTATGAAAATAACCATGTTGTAGAACTAAATAGTGGTAGTGCTAGTAATCTTAACGATGATAGTATTAGTGGTTCTGCTAGTAATACTAACAATACTAACCCTAAACAATACTAAACAATCAGAAGATGAAAATGTAGGTATCTTGATTGATCTTAGTTAATTTGTGTTGGATCTAAAAAACAGCTTGGGTTGTTTGTTGCCATTTTTTGTCCCTTAGGGAGAAATTGATTAATATATTTAATACAAAATAAAATCACGACATACAATTTGTTCTAAATTTTCATAAAATATATTTATTAACTTGTGACAATGTTTCGTTAGCAGTGCATCTTCCGAAGTGAAGGTATTACTATTTATGGGTTGATAATAAACGACTTATAATTACATAATTACTGGTATACTGGTTCATAAAAAATGTCTATTTCCTAATATTCCTACTTACTTTTATAGAGTCTAATAAAGTTAGTTTAAGCCTCTTTTCTACTTCACGCACTGAAGAATAAGTGCCTCATGTAAATAAATAAATTTTATCAAGAGTTATGGAAGTGAATGAATTAAAAAAACACAATTATTAATTAACAACTTAGGAAAAACAATTTTCGCTTGTAAGTCTGCTGACTATTAAGTGGTAAGTTTCTCCTAGTGCGTTATTATTTTCCATTCCATTATTCTACACGTGTTAAGAGGTTTACCTCTTATCAGAAAGACTTGTGGTAGCTCGAATTGAAATGAAATGCTGTTTATCTATATAGCCATTACAGTAACATAACATGTCTCAGTACAGCAGTAGCGAGCTCCATATGAACCAACAAGACGTCTGGAGGCGAATTAGGTGACCTGCGAATCTGAGCTTGGTTGATGATGTTAGGAAGTTTATTCCGAAAATACATATTTAGTTTATCCTTGCAAAACACGAAAGAATTTCTTTTCGATTAGAGTTACACGTGCTTTGGGCTTTCACCTCCCATCTGGAATACATGTGGTAGCTGTAATTAAAATGAAATGCTGGCTATCTGTGTAGCTGTTACAGTAACATAACATGCCTCAGTACGTTAGTAGCGAGCTCAATATGAACCAACAAGAAGTCAGGAGACTTCTCTTCGATTGTGAATTAGGTGAACTGTGAAGGAAAGCTTGCTGGAAGCTATTTAGAGCACGATATTAGAAGTAAAAAGATTCGGAATAAAGGAATGAATGTTCAGAATAAAAGAGTATTCCTAACATGCCCCAATCCCAAGGTTTTCATCACTCTGTTTATCGAAATACCCATACATACTAATCGTTACTTGCATGCCAACTATTATCATCCACCTTCACAAAATAATTAAGTCATTAATAACCTTGTCTCCTGATTAATAGGCCTTTATGATGATGCAAGTAGACCCGCTGAGCTCTTCAGTTTAAAACAAGCCCTCATCCAAAATGGTTACGGCGAAAATCACATAAATAGAATCATCCACTGACATCAATCTTCCACTCGATCTGTCAAAATTCTTAAATCAAGAGGAATAAAGACAATATTTACCCCCCAACAAAAACTTGGATCTCTTGTCCGATCAATCAGAAAACATTACAAATGAACACAGAGGTTATGAAATTCCTTGTGCAGACTACCCTTGATCATAATAAGGTCAAAGAAATCGTAGAATCCAAAATAGATGAACATTTCATTTCTGTTCGCAATTCCGATTCAATGTTAGCTCTAGGCCAACACCATCTTCATACAGATCACAAAAGTGATCTTGAAAACGCCAAAACCATGGCCCCTTGGCCAGAGAAATTGAAAACAAGCCAAATAGTCTCAATAAAGGAGATGGCGGCATACGGTTACCTTCGACATGGATACCTCTCATAAAGAAAATATCTTCTGCTCCACCTGCGAATCACAATCCTACTGTCAGAAATGTTCGTATCTGTAAGAGAAATATATACCATCGACGGTATAAATGAACCGTCCTCTATTTCCAGTGGCTGTAATGCATAGGTTAGCGATCTAATGGATTGATAGTAGTGTCCGGTTGCTTGAGACACTGACTGAATCAAAGAGAATGTCGAAATGATGATCGACGCGATTCAACCCGGAAGGCTGTTGACGTTAATATTAATTCTTGTAATATTATTAATCTTAGCTCTAGGTTAAGTTTAATATATATATATATATATATATATATATATATATATATATATATATATATATTTATATAACCTTTACTTTTTTACTTTTTTGTGTCCTTATTCAGTTCTTGTTTTGGGTGTCTATGTTATGTTTGATCTTAGTCTTATTTCTGTATCATACAATCAAATGAAGTAGTTGCAACTTTTTTTTGAAAAATTAAATTTCGATGAAATAACTCCCATCTATGAACTCTAATGCTGTTATAACTTAATAATTCTCACATAATAAGTTGAATGTTTATATTTTGGTATGGAAAAATTTTCGTTAATTTTTTTTGTGCCCATAACGAGTTCTTTTGCATTTTTTAAATGGGCTGGCCACCATATTTTTAAGTCTAGAACTCCATTTGTATCTACCACTTTTACAGTCATATGTGGTCTCGATCTTTTTGGATGTACTATTATTGACATATACTGCATTGGAGTATAAACCCGGTCATTGCCCTTAAGAATCCTTAACTCCAAAATCTCTTCTGCACGGTAGAAATGAATTGCCATACTTTTCATATATAGAAAATATTCACTGGCATAAATGGTAATGTCAAATTTTTCACATAATCAAAAAACTGTGGCTGCTACATTATCGCTTTTATTACACATCTCTTTTTCATATTGATTCATATTTTTTTGTAAAACTTAGGAGCCCTCCTCTTATGCACAAGTAATTATTTCATTAAGTAATTTAATTTGACTACTACTTTCTCGCATGTCGGGCATACGTCCACCTGTGGTCTACCAAACCTATATCCAAAATTTTCGTTGACATTTTTCAAGTAGTACTCATAGTTAACAGGTTTTGTCAAATCTTTATTGTTGAATCAAAACATTTGGTACATCTTTTTTACGGTTAAAGAAGAATCAAGTTGGACAAGAGGCTTGCTACCATAATGGGTTTCTTTTTTGGAAAACCTTTATTATTCGAAAAACAGAATCTGTCGAAAAACAAAATTACCAAGTTTAATATGTCGACCTCGTCTGTCAATGGCTCTATCGCCATTTATTAGGGGCAAAGTTAAAAGAAAAACTGATTTTACCGAAAATGCATACACACTGAGAAATGCTTTTTTGCATATCTGAACACGTTCTTTTCTATTTAAGACATGAAACACAAAATTGCTTCGGCGTTCTTGATTCCTTGACCTGCGTCTCATAACTTCTTTAGCGTCAAGTAGACCCATTGAAAAAGTATCTTGGTCATTGCTTGGTTTGCTTGAATAGAGCGTTTCAAAAATTTATTTTTTCTCTCCTCCAGAGAATTTCTCGGTGCATTTAAATTTACAACTGCGAAAAAACATCATTAAAAACAAATTGTTTGAAAAGTGGTAGTAGTAACCAACTAGTTAGATTTGCAGAAACAAATTTGGAAAAGAAAAATAATCAAATTATTACAACACAATGTACATATACAATGTTATTTAAAATAATTTTAAAGATATAATACTTTTTTAGTTTTAAAAATACTAGTTTTTGTACAATTTTTAACAATTACGAGGATATATAGGTATATAAAACGCATAAAATTGTAATATCTGGGACACGTTATGAGAAATCAGCACCGTTACTCCCTGCTGCAGTCTATATTGCAAGGTAAAGTCAAAGGTAAGCGAGGACCCGGTAGAAGGAGAATATCATGGCTGCGGAATTTAAGAACATGGTTTAAGAAAACCTCAACGGAGCTGTTTCGAGCCGCAGCGAGTAAGGTTATGATTGCCAATATGATTTCCAACATCCGAAACGGATAGGAACCAGAAGAAGAAGATAGGTATATAAATATATTTCCTCCCAACATAAAATTCATCTATATATCGAAAAAGCGCCATCCTGCACATAGTCGTAAATATTTTAAAAGTACATATCTGCAGCTCTGTCCTGTTTGTAGAGAAGGTTTTTTAATTCCGTTGACTAACATACCTTTTTCCGAGTAATCGACCTTTAATTCGTGCATTATTCTTATGTTTGTCAGAGTTTCCCTTCTCTCAATTTAATCTTTCACTACTTGCATCAGAGATATCAGACATGATGCTAACGAATATTGTTTAAGATAAAAAAATGTTAATGTTCATCGGCAAATTCACTAATGCACACACATATTACAGCCAACCTTAACAAAATGACAGAAACGATGGTGGCGCCACAAGAATTACTGTATAAAAGTAACAGGTCCTGGACTAGTTCCCTTTATACGCTTAACATAAAATTTTAACCTGCGATATTTCGCGTATGGCGAGTGGGCCAAGTTTTCCGTATAGACGACTCATTGATCAGTCAACTTATTTTAACAAAATGTTTATCTTATTTTTAAATTGGTACTAATGTGGACTTGTTCCGTTTATGCAATAAGCGCTTCAATTATTGGTAGAGGGTTTTCAAAAGCAGCTTACAGCTTACAAATAGCAAAACTCTATAAAACTTGCACACGAGAACACAACGTACACAAAACATTCTAAATTCCAGATATATACTTCATACTGATAATACGATTCAGCAATTCTCCTCTTCTTTACCGTTTTCACAGTATGATGTAATATGTAGTTACAGTTATATATTCAGAAAGGTGCATTGCTATTGAAATGAGTGTCATGAATTCGTTAATAAATTTTTTGAAAAAGTTTAAAAACGGTACTTTTTAGGTTTTAATTTTCATTAATATTGACTAAATCCATCTACTATATTCAATATAATTTTAAAGATTACCTATATTCTCTTTATTAGATTTTGGTTCAAGATTTTAGTAAAATTAGAGTAAAATATATACAACCCTATAAACAGGTCAATTTTAGAGGTGGGAGATTCTAGTTTAAATGATAGGACAAAAAAAATTATACATAAGTTGGTATATATTTTGGTTATTTAGGTTACTTATATTGTACATACATTTCTAACATCTACTTTACACGTCCTTATACTATAACATTAATGTATATAATTTTAAAATCGATGCTTTTAACTTGCACATAAATAAATATTTTAACTATAGAGATTGTTTTTTTAATGTGTCCTATTTTTAAATATGTTTAAAACTTTTTTTGCATAAATCCATTTTTATAATTATTATTATACATAGTTTATTTCGCAGTGATAATCTCCCGATTTTGTACCAGATTTAAATTTTAAATATGCGATTTTTTTTTAAACTCACTGCGTGGGCAATAATCAGCCTCTGCCCTTTAAACACTGGCTTCTGCAAGCTTTCAGTGGTATTGTCTTGACAGTTTTTGTCATTGGTATGGGAGGAATGGATATTTTGGAAGTTTCATCCATGTAAATTATAAGCAATTTTATTAAAAAAAATTCTCCGAGGCACTTCTACAGCAGATTTTTCCTTTAGAATGTTCCTGTTATTCTTCGCTTTCCTCCATCGAAATCCCATATCCCTCATTACTTTTCTCATACGACAGTTTCAGTTCATACGACACTGTATAAATATCGTCTTCATAATTTTTGTTGTTGTGTGCCAGAAGGTAGGAACCCGTTTTTCGGTGACATAAAAATTGATTATTATACGACTAAATAAAACTCTTTCAATGCCGTCTTAAGTTGGATTTTGAGGAATATTTCATTCTTTTGTTGTTAGACGTCGAAGATGATGTAGAAGCACCTTTTATATGTTTTATTTCACGAAAGATCCTTTTTAAAGTATTTAAGGGGACTTTTACTTTCTAAATTGAAAAAAAAACTATTTTTAATTATTAGACAAAAAAAACTTTTATACTCGTATTTATGGTCATAATTTTTTCTATTCATTATTAAGAAGAATTTGAGATATACAAAAAAAATTGACACATTTACTTGTTTTTCACCACTGGTAGGCCGTCTTCCAAAAGATGCATTTTAATTTGGGGAACACTTTTCGGCAGTCTTGTAACATTTTTTTTAATTCCAACTAGATTCAATTCTTGAGACTTAAAACTAATAAATAAACCTTTGAAAATAATTTTTTTTATATACTTTTAAGGCCTTTAGATGGGATTTTATACGAAAAACCCCACATTTTGGGGGTTCACATTTAGACCATTTAGAGGTTTATCTAGAGGAACACCATTTAGATGTATTTTTAGTAGTCGTATACAGGATCTCCAGAAACTCTCCTGACAAACGAAGACCGGAGATTCCTCAGATAATTTTAAGACGATTTAACCCAATTCGCCTAGTCTAAAAATGCTTCCTAAAGGAGCTAGAGCTCTTTGAAGATGGGGCTTTGTAATTAGTTTTTTTAAGTACCTCCAGAACGGTTTTGTTTAGGAAAACAAAAACTGGTACGAATATTTAAATACTCCAGAGTTAAATCGATTTCATCGATTGTGAATTTCAAGTACCGAGCACAGGCATCCGTTTTGGGTAGGTCAACGGTTATTTTAACGCTTAACTTTTTTGTCTAGAAAACACCGTTTTCTAGAAAAATCGATTTGAAAATTTTTCATTTTTTCGTCATGAAAGTTTAATTAATATTTTGTGCACTAGTTGGCCGTGACCTGTTAACAGAAGTATAACCTACGTTTTTCATTGTAAAATTGTGGTCAGTGTGTGAAGGTTATCTTTTAGTTTTTTTACTTTGTGGCATTCAAATATAACAATTTCAATTCAACAAAAATGATTTTTACTAATGAGAGCTTTTATGATTTAGTTTATGGCGAAATGAGGTGTAACGCTCGACCAGCACCACGTACATACCCTGAAAAAATTCTCAATCGTGATCCCACTCACTCAATATTTACAGCTCTTCATCAACGATTAGAGAATCAGGTTCAGTGGTCCCAAAAATATTGAAAGAGGAGACGTGATCATGTAACAACAGCACATGAAGATGTTATTTTAATGGAAGTTGAGAAAAATTTAGAAATTAGCTTTCGAAGACTATCTGTAATGTATCCCACAAGAATGCTGAAAAGTTACAAGACAAAAAAGTTATGCGTTAAAATAACTGTTGACCTACCCACGGACGCTTATGACCGATACTAGAAATTCGCAATTAATGGAATCGATTCAACTCTGGATGATAAATAATCGTACCAGTTTTCGTTTTTTTAACTAGAAGCGTTCTGGAGGTATTAAAGAAAATAAATTACAAGGCGCCATCTCAAAAAAAACAAAAATTGATTTTTTTTTATTTAGAAAGTAAAAGTTGCCTTAGTTCCTCCCGTTGCTTAGGCAGCATGCTTCTCAACATTTTTAGCATCTTTAACAGGCATATTTTGTATCGTTTCTCGCTACATAAAAACAATTATATTTACCATTACCTCTCTAATTTCTCCAGACAAGAACCTTCAAATCTTGATTGAAAATCCATGTTTAATAATTTCAAAACTAAAAACCAATCGTAATAACAGCTCTTGAAAACACAGGCAAAAGAAACAAAAACAATTTTTTTCGCAAACTGTACAACTGTTCACTGAGCATAGGAGGTTGAACCTAATATCAAAAAGACCAAGGTTCATGCTATATTTGATGAGTTTTCTCAGGAAATATAGTACATATATTAATATGTTATCTACTTAGTTAAATATATATCTTAACTAATAAAAATTAAATTTTAGTGCATGTTTTTTATTAGTCATATGGTTTTGCATGCGCCTATTGCACCGCTTATAAGAAACGCTTTTAGCTTGCTGGATAAATTAGATAAACAATATTGTATATTACAGGAACAATATCTAGAATAAGCGGATTTTTTTTTCTAGAATCGTAACTTAAAACCATTCTTCATTTTGACAAATCTTCACGTAAAAAAGTTATGTAACATGCCAAAAATAATAATGATATATTTTTCGCTGTATTAATTCCTATATTTTCAACCTCAATATTAAGAAGCATTACCTCAAACCAATCCCTAGTAATAATTCCTACTCCTGCTTTAACTCCACCCTCAAAAAATGCAGAGATACCTTAGAAAATGAAAAATAATTTCTCTCTCGACTGTTGACTCCCGGTAGCAACAGACGCTATTGTCTCCGCTCTGCGTATGTCTGTCAAACACGCATGTTTTGACATCTCTCCCTGATTCTTGTTCCGGTAGCAACAAGACGAAAACACCGTGTATTCTTATCTTCTGTTGAATCTGATAGACAAAAGATGCATTGTGCCCTCTTTGATCTTAGTGTTCGTGCTGAATATAAGTGATATTTCGATTTCTCTCTCGACTAGTTAACAAAAAACAATATCTGCTAAATACAGCTGGCCCCGCACGAGGAAAACCGCATATGAAACCCGCTTGTCTGAATACTGCGAGTGTATGTAATAGTGATATTGGTAAGCTCTCAACAACTTAATTTGGTTATTATCTACATAACCCTTAATAATTCTCTTCTAATCATTTCGTTAATATTGCATTAATACATTATCAATATTGTGTTAATCATTTCACATACGTACACGCCGTACATAAAATCTGTACATTGAGTATATTTAATATCTTTATTAATACTTTAAGACATTAAAAATGTTTAACTATTTAGGGGCCAAGTGGCACATCTTTTTAAATGGCGTTTAATTTTATTTACTAATTAATTTAATATTTTTTTCTCAGTTTTTTTTAAAGCAGTCAAAAGTTACAGCAGTAATTAAAATTTGCCTGCACTGAGATTAATGGCTGTAAAGTTTTATGTAAATAAAAATTTATTTTATTGAGGCTTCTTTCAGTTGAAACGGTCAGACGAGGAGTGGACACCGTTCCAACCCTTGAATAAAGGAAAAAATGTAGTCTACACACTACATATTTAAATTGAGTTAATATATTTTTATGACATTAACTTAGCGGAAAAAACAATCAAAAATAAAATACATACTTTCGCACTTTCTTCATAATTGTTCAAAATGTTGTCCATTTGATCCTAAGCAATGAAAAAGTATGTTTCCGAACTCTTCCCTATACTTTGGAACACTTCAAATTGTGTTGAATGGCATGCTGTTATAATTCGTCTTTTAAGTTTGATAATATGCTGCAAAACAACCTTTAAGATATCTTACCCCCCACCCCCAGTAAATTATTAGTTGGGAGTTGTGACGGGTAGCTCTTTTAAACAACAGATTCAGTAAACCCAGGTTTAATTTAAATAAAAATCTATTCTAAATAAATAAAAATAACTAAATAAAATTGTATCCGAGATAATGTAACATTTGCGGTATGATGGATTTCACGGGATGGAAAATACCAAAGTTTTCTGTAAACACTACGCAGAATTCTGAGCTCCACAGAGAGTAGCGTTTTCTTTTGATAATCTTTAAGAAGGCAGTATAAGTTAAAACAACGGGTCAAATGAATGTTTTATAAGTATGAATTAGAGTTTTCGTGTGTGTTTTTCCAAAAGTCCCTGTAAGTGGTATGGGAAGTCGGGCTCGGTTTCTGACCTTATCTAAAGTTGCCTTTAGATCAGGTTCCCAGTTGAGCGTGCTAGTGAATAGAACACCCAAATAGGAAGCTGTCAGGCTGATAGCGAGACTTTGTCCCATCAAATACAGGGGAATTGATAATCGCTATAGCGATTGATCTCATCACAGATGAGGTTGATCAACTGCTTAATATTCCCAATACTGACCTACGGATGTGAATCTTGGACTCTGAGACAATCGGAGAGAAGAAAGATAGACGCCACTGAAATGTTCTGTTGGAGACGAATGTTACGAATTCCTTGGACCGACCGTAGAACAAATAATTCAATTTTAAGAGGCGTTAGCCAACGACTCTCTAGTAAAGTCCATCTCCAACAATTAAAATATTTTGGGCATATTATGAGAGCAAACACAGAAAACATGGAAAGACTCATAATACAAGGAAAGGTAGAAGGCCGAAGATCACGAGGAAGATCCCCAACAATATGGATAGATCAAATTACAGGAATATGCCAAAGACCTATGCATGAATTAAAAGAAATGACCAGAGACAGAGATCTCTGGAGACGGACAATACACGACATCACGTCGACCACTACACTCCCCCTGGGGGGTCAGGATTGAAGAGAGAGAGAGAGAGAGAGATAGCGATTGATTTTAATAGATGTTATAGGGCTAAGGAACACAATTGTTTGTGTTTTTGCAGCTTTTAGTGTGACTCTCCAATGATTACGCCAATCCTCGTTACCGTTTAAAAGAGTTTGTGCTGTTCTAAAAGTTCTCTCTAGAAAATAGTCATTTCATGTAGTAAGGAGGGCAGTGTCATCTGCATATATACAGTTGGGTGTTTGGTATATTTTGGTTGGAAATGTTACTGTTGTATATTATATGCAAGAAGGGTGTTAGCACTGAACCTTGGGGTACTCCAGCTCGTGGAGTGAATGGGGTTGATATTTGATTGCTTATTCTCACTCTGACAGTTCGATTCATAGTCTGACAGGTAATAATGTAAGATTTTGATGAATTGTAGCCTGATGTCAATTAGCCTCCGAACCAGTCCGTCGTGCTAGACTTGGTCGAAGGCCTTTTGTACATCCAGTAAAGTGGCGATGGCGATAGAATTGTCGTTTAGTGCTTGTGTGAGTTTGGAGGTGAAATCTATTAATGCATTATAAGTTCATTTGTTAGATTGGAATCCATACTGAAATTTGCGGATCATATTGTGGGTTTCGAAAAAATCATTGAGTCTCTCTTTGAGGACGAGCTCGAGGACTCCTGTGGCGTACGCTTTTTTATATCATCGTAGGCCTTCCATGTCCTCTAACGCGCGTCGATGGAGGAGGAACTTTTGGTGGGAGTGCGTGTGTACGAAATGCTGATGGGACGAAGGCGGCACATTGTTACAGAGTCCAGGCAATTCCAATGAATTCAAAAACCCTGTAAGGTAGTTAATCCTGATTTCTATATGTATTCAACTGATTTGAACGAAAACATCTTTTTTGGAAGAAAATTCAGAATGGTCGCATTCAGATCATCGACATTTTAATTTTTTGAGGTTTGTGTCATCGACACAATATTGTTCGTCCAATTATGGTTTTTGAACTGGTGAGATGTATCTAGAAAACATACTGAATATTGGCACAGCAAATTAATAATAATTTTACTTCAAAATTACACTGAGAAGGTAATTATCTTAAAATATGCTCTTTCGAATTTCTTTCCTACATTTCTTTATAATCTACAATATTTTTGTCTTTTTTTTTTATTTTCGTTATCGTAATTTAAATTAGTCAGGATTTCATTTCCATTCTTTCTATATGAACTAATCAATCTACTCTTCGCAACTTAAGCTCGTTTTCTTTACATCCTCATATATAATTTGTTTCTTATGTTTTGTTTGTTTTTCTTCACTTCATTTTCGTATGTATTCCTCAATTTTACAAAAAGTGTGTATTTTTCGAAACAACACGAAAATCGACCACCATTTTCATTTACAAAGGTTATCGAAGACTTATAATAAATTCTAAAGTCCGTTATTGATATTTAAATATGTATGTTTCGATATATTTTGGGTATTTATTATTCTTTTAAAGCCATTTTACTGTATATTCGAAGAACTCAATAGTAGTCCAGTCTTTTAAAAGTATTATTTATCCTTCATCGAATGTTCACGCAACGCCGACCTTTAAGGTTCTAAACCCTTTAAAAAGAGAATTCAACATAGCAGTGAATTATTGATACATAAAAAATCCTTTGAAACTTGTAGGTTGAAAAAATGTAGGTTTCTTGATATTTATATGAAAATAAAACACGTGAAAAATGGATATTGTAATTAAACTGAAATCTAAGCGTAAATTATAAATTATACATGAGCTCATATTAACAGTATAATTATAATAATTGACGTGATAATGTTAGTTTTAAACACGTAAAATAAACACAACTTTTTGTCGTGAGGAGTTTGACTATCGTATTTTTAAATTATTTATTATTTTTTCGTTAACAAGTTAATATTGTTTTTTATTTTATCGTTAGATAAAATCCTTTTTTTGTTTACTTAACAGCTAAACATGTGCTAGCGTCAGTGTTTGAAACTTCAGTAGATATTATTTATGAAAAAGCTATTTTACGAAAGCGTGTGTGATAACAAAACTAACATGTAATCTACCTACATAATAATACGATGTTATTTGTTATACTTTAGCTAAACTAAGTTGGTATACAAAGCAAACTCCTTTATGTATTGAGCCGAACTACATAAGCGTAGTCCAGAAAGTCTTAAAAGAAATGTCAATTTTTAGAATATTTGTCCACAACCTGTGAACCATTACGAAAATCTGAAAAAAGTTGCAATAATAATAATAACGTCACCGATTCAAACAAGTACTACGTATCCTTAACATAAATTAATGGATTCTTGGAACAAATGTCGAAAATGTTTTCAACAATTTTACTAAAGATCATCAGTCGGATGTTGTTTATAAAGTAAATTATAAAGACTGCACTTCAACATTATATTGGGCAAATTCATCAATATCTACGTAGAAAGGTTGTTGCACACAAACTTTGTTTAAAAAACAACAAACCAAACACTGCAGCTTTATCTAAGCATTCTCTAGAAAATACATATTTAGATATAAGAAAACAACTACAACAAAAGATTTATATTGGAGATGATTCGCGTAAGAAATATATCAAAATATCTACCAATAATAAAACCGACATAAAAGAACTCTCCAATATAATATATTATGTATGACAACTTGAGTTTTTTGAAAAGCTCCATTGTCATATATTTTAAATACGACCCTAAACCAGTCGTAGTCTCAACGCCATATGGCGTTGGCGTTAGTGTAAAATATCACGTTTTGCATTCTATGGCAAACAAGCAAACATGCAGACATAAATATAAATCGTAATATGTAATTTTTATGTAATTAAAGGGCTTAGTGAGAATATCGAAGATAGCCGAAACGTTTAAGCAATAATAAAGTGTCTTTTTATAATACACCGACAAACCCAGGAAAAAACAAAACAATATATATATATATATATATATATATATATATATATATATATATATATATATATATAAACGCTTATGTAAGGATTTCAAAGTAATAATTAGTCAAACTGTGAGTTAATAACATTTGCTTGTGCTGGACATCGAAGCAAAAAAACGAAACGAAACCAAAATATCAGAGACTGTCACAGAAAATCAAATCGTGAGTTAAAAAATGAGAAAAGGTCTGGTTCAGGACAAAAATGGGAGAAAAAAATGAGCTGGAAGAACATGAAAGAAAGTCATTGTAATAAAGAAGTTTTTGAATAAAAATACCTGGCGATGGTCAAACGAAGTTCAAAAAAAAAATAAAGAAGATGATACAGACCTTTAACACTATAAGGCAAGCAGTATATAGCAACACAATATATGACAATAGCAAAAGATTTTTTTGAACATCGAATGTTTATTGCAATCTGTCTCATTACAAACAATAAGCAATATATTATAAGTTATGTACAATAACATAGTTGGAGCCGCCCAGTGGCGAGAACCCAGGTAAGACATATAATATTATAAATTTAATCTATGACATAACAATTAATTTAAACGTAAAAAAGTTTAATACAGATAAACAACACTGACATCGAGAAAAGTTTTAGGAAACATCAGAATAAAAACTTCACCGCACTTCACAATAAAAACTTCAACTTGAGATGTTGAAAAGATCCGTGGGCACCGGATTTGGATGGCAAAATAGTCTGATCTTGTATGCAGAGTTAACAGCAGATATTACTTCGCCAACTGTTGGTAACTGTAGATCGTGGTGTAATCTGTGGTTCGTAATATACTAGGGGCATTGCAGATCTGGCGCAGTACTTTCGATTTAAATCGTTGAAGTTTTTATATGTTGGTTTTACTTGCTACCTCAGATTTGTGCTGAATATTGCCATATCAGTTTTAAAATACATTTATAAATCAAAAGTTTTCTTCTCCAGGCTAAGATTTGATTTTCGACTCATCTACCAATAAATTTTCCTGTTAATTAAGCTGAGTTGAAAGCGTTTCTTCCAGATGTGGATGCTCCAATTAAGTTTGCTCTCCAAATGAATTTCCAAGTATTTAACGACGGTAGTAACTGGTAGAGGAGTGTTGTTTATAGAAACTAGTGGTGGAGTGTTGTTTATAGAAACTGGTGGGGCGTCACCTTTTTTTTAAGTAAACGTTATTTGTGTTGATTTTAAACTGTTGACTTGAACTCGCCACAATTTAAGCCAGCTCTCTCGTTGAAGCTGGTAAGTCATGCAAGTCATGATAACCGTCATTGTGTGAGTGGGGCCTTTTAAACAGGTTAGTGGGTCATTGAAAACAAGTTAGTGATTTCCCCACTTTTATTGGCTTGAAAAATCGATCTGTCAGGTAGGATCTTAAAAGTGAACTTATGGGATGAGGAAATATGGATTTCATTTTCGAGATAAGACCTACATGCTAAACTTTGTCGAATGCTTAAGACTCATCTAGAAATGCAGCAGTACAGTAATTTTTGTGTTCGAGCGAATTTGTGATAGTCTTTACCACAATATGAATTTTTGCAGTAATTTTTGCAGTTTTTGCAATTTTTGTGTTCGAGCGAATTTCTGATAGTCTTTACTACAATATGAATTTACTCGATTGTGCCATGCTGTTTCCTAAACCCAAACTGATAATTCGGTAAAACATCACTGTCATATAAAGTAAGCTCCAGTCTTCTCAGAGAAAGCGGTTTTGAATACTTTGGATATATATATATATATATATATATATATATATATATATATATATATATATATATATATATTATTATATATATATATATATATATATATATATATATGTATATATATATATATATATATATATATATATATATATATATATATGATTTCAGTTGTTTTCCGGGTTTGACTCCGCGTTAAGTAATTTTGGTTTTTAGAAAAACCATTGTTTTGACGACGTTTCGGCAAGGTCACACTTGCCATTGTCAAGTCAGAAGACATCATCGTACTTCCAGCTGACAAGGGCAACGCTACTGTCATAATGAATATTGAAGACTACGACACAAAGATACAGAACATACTAAACGACAGTGCATATCAAAAAATCGCAACAGACCCAACAACATATCTGGAGAAAACAACTAAAGCCAAAATACAAGCGTCAAAGATCAAGAAAGAACAGCAGTTCCAGCTTATTCCACAAGAAAAGTCGTCAAGATGTCCAAAACTTTACGGTTTACCCAAAGTACATAAGGCAGAGTTACCATTACGACTAATAGTCAGCTCTATCGGGTCACCGCTACAATCACTGGCAAAATTTCTGGCCGACCAGCTACAACCATATGCAGAGAAAGCGGATTCTTACGTCAAGAATGCAAGCCACTTTATCGACCGTATCAAGGACGTTGTTCTGGAACCTGAACACCTATTAGTGAGCTTTGATGTAGTCTCATTATTCACCAATGTGCCAGTAGAAGAATCATTAGAAATTATACGCAGAAAATATCCAATACCACAGGATACATTAAACCTGACGAGGCACTGCTTAAACAACACCTATTTCATCTACAAGGACCAGAGGTACAAACAAGTTGAAGGGGCACCGATGGGTTCACCACTGTCACCCGTAATAGCCAACCTTTTTATGGAAGATATAGAATCAAAAGCAATAGAAACAGCAGAGCAGAGTAAACCCAAACTGTGGCTTAGGTATGTTGATGACACATTTATTATCTGGACACATGGAGAAGGGAAGCTTAACGAGTTCCTACAACACATTAATAATATCCACCCAAAAATACAGTTTACCATGGAACGGGAGAATAACCAACAACTTCCATTCCTAGATGTGTTAGTTATTAAGAAAGAAGACGGAAGCATAGGACACACAGTATACCGAAAACCAACCCATACTGACAGGTACTTACACGCAGACTCACACCATCATCCTGCACAATTAAATTCGGTAATAAAAACTCTAATAACAAGATCCGAGAAACTGGCAGATAAGGAACATAAGAACGAAGAAATGCAAAAAGTCAAAACAGCTCTAAGATAAAATGGCTTCTCCATGTATACGATTGAAAAGGCACAGAAATCCCGAAACAAAATCAAAGATCCAGAAGAAGAGGAAAAACCAGTCGGAAAAACTATCCTGCCCTATATAAAGGGTACGACAGACAAAATCAGCAGAGTGCTACGTAAAAACAACATAGAAACTATTTTTAACACCGACAAAAAAATCGCAACCATATTACCATCGGCAAAAACAAAAGTTGCATTGGAAAATCAAGGTGTATACAGAATCCCGTGTGAGGACTGCGATAAATCGTACATCGGACAGACAAATCGAAGGATACAAGTTAGACGCGAAGAACATCGAAACGCCATCGAAAGAAAACAGAAAACTTCATCTCTAGCACAACATGCCATCAACACAGGACACAAAATCGACTTAAATGGAACAACAATGCTAGCCAATATCGAAAATAAGGCCAAACGTGTAATCAGGGAAGCCATAGAGATCGAAAAACATCCAAAAAATTTAAATACCAGAGACGATGCCCAAAGACTCCCAAATACGTGGAAACCAATTCTACAGAAAAACGTAGAAATTAAAATAGCGAAGAAGACCCCGCCCACTCTGCGCACAGGACCAATAACAAGAAGCGCTTCAAGGTATTTAAACTTAGCGAGCAGCGACCGAGAAATCAGTTCTCCTGAAACATCAAGACGAAGCAGAACTAATCTGACTTGACAATGGCAAGTGTGACCTTGCCGAAACGTCGTCAAAACAATGGTTTTTCTAAAAACCAAAATTACTTAACGCGGAGTCAAACCCGGAAAACAACTGAAATCACTTATAGCTCCCGCGAAAGTTTCAAATCCAATATATATATATATATATATATATATATATATATATATATATATATATATATATATATATATATATATATATATATATATATTGTTATGATATGTAAAATCGAGAAAAATATTGGTTTGTTTAAAATATTTCAAAGTTCAAAAACATTAAAATAATTTAGATAAGTAGGAAAATAACCAACAAACATTTCGAAGAAGGAAAGTCTTTAAATTTTTGGATTACCTGTATTAAACAAAATGTAAGCTATGCATAAATTATTTTCTTTGTTATAATACACTTGTGTGACCCGCATAATTTTAAGTGAAATCCAAAGACAATTGAACCGGGTTTTCCAAATGCATTAATGCAGTGATTAAGGACAATAGAATATAGATTTTAGAAAGAGGTTTTTGTTAGTTTTTAAGAATTGTAGAAAAATATTATTTGTAAATAAGTTTTAGGAAATTTTATAATTATAGGTAAAAATTTGTTTGTTATCGAAATGAAAAAATGGGAGAATTGTGACGAGCTTTGATTGGCGGAGATTGAAAAAGGTGGGATAGGTATGTAGGAATGAAAGTTTAGCTAGATTTTTGAGAGAGAAAAGATAATCAGTTGGTTTTCCAAGTCTGTAAGACGAACAGTGATTGTTCTCTGGCGGTTCCCAAGAGGTAGCAAGCAGTAGTGTTGAATATTAGTGAGTTTTTGTGGAGTTAGTGTATCTGACAGAAGCTGAAGCAGCAAAATATTGTAAGTCATATTTTTCTACTTATATTCCAAGAGTCACTGTTCAGGCCAACGAGAGATTCAGTTTATCGTAAAGAGGAGATATTCCAAGAGTCATTTTTCACTCTGGCCAACGAGAGATTCAGTTTATCGAGAGGAGAAAGGCTATCATAATTTGAATAATTCGTGCTTTTGAAGGAGATCATTAAGGACGATATACTTGCAACAATTTGTTGTAAGATTGCTGATTACCTAGGGAGCGCCTGAGAGTAGATAATATATTCTACAAGGAACAAGGATTTGGACCACTCATCATCAGAGAGAGATATTTTTGTTTTTCTGCAGTTTTTCTTTTATTGATAACACAATTTTTACACTTAATTTAGAAAGGATATAAATATTTTGATTAGGAGAGTTAGAATAATTTGGGATTTTGAGATTTCAATTAATATTGTTTTGTACCATTAATTTTGAAGGTTCACGTACGTAGAACAAAATTTTGAGAATCATTATATGAGATTTTGTTTATTGAAAACATTTGAGTGTGAATTATTTCAATATATAGTGTTATATCATATGTGTTTTTATTATTCCGGTATTCTTTGGACCTTACCTTTCACATGTAATAGCATAGATATAGAAGCACGAATAAAACCCTGAGATAAGAGAATTAAAAATTGTGATAGAATCATAATCATATCATTTAAATAATTTAATTAATAAATTAAGTAATCAGCTAATTAATTGCTTGGCGCACCAAGACTTTAAATATCACAATAACATATATATATATATATATATATATATATATATATATATATATATATATATATATATACTCTTATTAGGCTTTGGAAATTATTGCATTGGAGTGGAAACTATCCTGTTTTTAATATTGAATTAAATATATAAGTGATTAAACTTACACCTTCATTGGCTAGATATTATGTCATATCCAGGGGACTTTTTAATTTCCAGATTATCAATTACTTCTTTCTTCTTCTTAAGGTGCCGTGCATTTCTGCGTAGGCGTCCACCGTACATCGTCTTGTCAGGTGAGCTGTTAAATATTCTGGTTTAAATAATTCTGTTTTTAGCAGCATTGCGAAGCATTTCATAGCTGTGGATTCCTGTCCATTGTCGAATATTGCGCAGCCATGACATTTTTTTTACGTCTTACGTTTACGTTTTTTACGTCAGTTTTCTTTTTTTAATATGAGTGTATTTATGTGAGCAGGGTAGAACTTGGAGTTGTGTTTGTAGGTAATTTCTTGGTGACAATCAGGGCAGCTTGCTGAATAACTATAGTTAAGTGAGCAACTGCATTTTCTATGTCGTTATCACTTTTAAGAGGCAAGTTGACGTTATTAGGCAATAGAGTAAAGTAATTTCGTTATATCATATATATCTTTATTATTACTGTGAAAAGCCAGTTCTTTATTAAATAGTGGCAGATCTCCCTTTGCTTAATATTGAAGATGTCCGTGCTCTAGCATGGCTTTTTTAATGTCTAATCTGGTGAAGGATGTAAATTCCGTATAACAACTCGGAATCCACGGTTTTGTTATAGTTGGAATATATGGAGTACTTTTTTACGATTAATGAATAGTTTTTGGGTGAGTCAGCTTGAACTTTGATTGGTTGTTAGCAAGACATTTTAAAGTATATTTACCTAGAGTTATATACTGTAGTAATTCCAGATGTAATGATTTATCTAGTTATGATAGATTTATGCAGTTATCTAGTTGGTAATCCATAGTTTTCCACTAATTACAATTAGGAATTATTAAGACACTTCGACATATTTTGTTAATATTCCGGACTATTTTATTTATATTTATCTTAATAAATGTAGGAATTAAATTTGTATTAGTTCCTAGTTGGAGAATTATATTAACACTGAACGCAAACGCTTTTTCAGCTATTGTGTTTAAGTTTTTTGATAATGAACGGCTTATACTAATTATAGGTACTAATTACAAAAAGATAAGATAATTATACTCGTACACAATTACTTCTTCGATACTTATTTCCAACTCGAAGGTTCGAACAAGACTATATTAGCAAAAGATAAAACAGAAGTTCATACAAAACTATAACTTAATACCCGGAAGAGTGAAGCAAAGATATATAGCAGTTAAACATAGAACAAATTAAGCAAAAGATTTTAATCAGATTAGATGTATCCGAGTCAAAAATAATAAAATAAATCTGTTATCTGTTAAGCTAAAAGAGACAATAACAAACGGGGCAGTTGCTCAAGTACTTCAAAACATAATCAAACGTAAAGCAGTTGGACCAGCTAATATTTCTGGGTAACTATGGACAGCTTTAAGAGAGCCATAAACATGTTGGCTAACAATTTTATTTAATATAATTATAGAAGTGAGACGCAGACGAATGGAGAAGCAGTTTATTATTACCTGTTTTAAAAAAAGGAGATATACAACAATGTACAATTTACAAAACTACTTGGTCATGAAAATATAGGAGAGGGTAATTGGTAGATGGATGAGTGAAGAAACCGAAATATCTGAAAATCTGTTTGAATTTATGGAAGGCAGATCAACAACACAAATCTACCCAATTAGCAGCATACGCAGATGACATAAACATAATGAGCAGAACAAAGACTGCGGCAGAAGAAACCTACGTTCAGTTGAAACAGAGTTCAGAAGTTGTAGGGCTAACAATAAATACAAATAAAACAAAACTACTCATACAAACCAGATCAAATAGACAGGCGCAACAACAACAATTTATAGACGATATAGAATACGTGAATAGATTCACGTATTTAGGAATGGATCTGGTCTAAAATAATGAAGAAGAACCGGAAATAAATAGAAGGCTTATGCTGGCAAACAAAGCCTATTTCGCGATGGGCCACATATTCAAATCGCGAGACGTATACCGGAAAACAAAACTCCGGGTATATAAAACAATAATCCGACCAATAGTAAGTTATGGGTGTGAAACATGGGTTATAACACAGAAATCTACCAATGCATTAGACGTGTTCGAAAGAAAAATATTGCGTAGAATACTGGGTCCAATAAAGGAAAATAACAACCGGCGAATTAGATATAATAACGAAATATACGAACAATACACTGAACCAACACTAGCACAATACACTAGACTGCAGAGATTACGATGGGCAGGGCATGTGGCCCGCATGCATGAGAACAGAATCCCCAGAAAATTACTAAACGCAAGAATGCAAGGAAAAAGACCTGTTGGAAGACCAAAAAAGAGATGGGAAGACGAGGTAGATGAGGATGCCAAAAATCTCCTAAAAACGCGTTCATGGAAAAGAACAGCAGTAAATAGAGATGTATGGAGAGGTTTAATGAAGGAGGCCAAGGCCCGGCTTGGGCTGTAGTGCCATTGGATGGATGGAGATCAACAACACATGCAATTTTCATTATAAAGCAGCTCATAAAAAAATTCAGGAATAAAGAAAAACCCCCCATATGGTATTCATTGATCTTGAGAAGGCATATGATAGAGTTATTCGAAAGGTTCTATGGAGGGTACTCAATAAGAAAGGGGTTCACGGTGAGTATGTGAAGATTGTGAGAGACGTGTATGAAGCAAATAGAAGGATAATGATGATCACCATAGAGAATGGTGATGGTACAGGGTTATCTAAACATAACTCTAACACGCTGTGCAGTGCTAAGCAGCTGTCCAACCGAGCCATCAAGCTGACATTTTATTCTTTTAATAGAAAAGTAAATCGTAAAGTAAAATACAGCGTTTCATTAAAAAAAGTGCAAGATAAGAATAGTTTTATTTATCACGAGATTATAAAACACCCTTCAACATTGAAATAATTTTAAAATCTTAAAGCCTTGTAGAATTTTGACAATAAGAAGAAATAAAGCTCTTAGTATAACCAATGTATTGAGCTATATCACACAATAATGGTATAATTTACTAAGACAGATGACGTGACCTGAATATTTTTGTTCCTAATGTCAATGTAAATACACTAATTAAAGACTCGATAAAGCATTATTAAATCGACATTATATGTATAACGACATCAAATAATAATTGGACTGTATATTGACAAAAACAAAAACTAAATTGGGAAACCAATCAAACTAATTTATTTGGAGAATAGACTGCTGGAGTTTCAGAATCAAATTTAAAATAAATAACCACTGCTTAATGTTTGGGAAATAAAAAAACTGGTAACTTGAAGAGAATTTCCTAATTAAGATGTTCAACGTAAGTCTTGATTTATCTGTAGTGTAATAACAATGAGAGGACCGGACAGCGACACAAACCATTTTCTCGCAAAGGCCAAGCTCAGAACAAGAATTTCAACACAAACAATAGATAAACACAAAAATATCGAACGATCGACAGTGGCGAAGCTGAACGAAGAAAATAATCAAAGACAGTACCAAGTAGAATTGAAAAATAGGTTTCAGATTTTGGAAATAAATGAAAATGAAAGTGAAGATATAGATCAGCGATGGAACTCAATAAAAACAACTATTACAGAAGCAGCAGAGAAATCTATCGGAAGAACAAAAAAAACAAAAAAGAAAAGATGGTTCGACGACGAATGTGAAAGAACTCTAAAAGAAGCAAACAAAAGAAGAGTTGATTATCTGTCGAATCCATCAGAAGAAAAACGTATACGATTCCACAGAGATAGAGACGCAGCTAGAAGAACAATTAAACAAAAAAAGAGACAATATCTGCAGCAACAAATCGAAAAAGTAGAAGGAGAACACAGACGAAATCAAAGTAAAAATTTCTACAGAGAGGTAAGACAACATAAGAGAGGCTCATATATAAGTACATCCAACTTCGTAAGAGATAAAAATGGAGAAATGCTGGCTGCCGAAAACAAAATAAATGGGCTGAATATTTTGAAGAGCTCCTGAATATCCAAAATTTCACTAATGAAAACAATGAAAGTGGTGCCGAAAGAAATAATGCCGAAAGAATGGTGTGGTAATATTATTGTATCAATACACAAGAAAGGAAAAAGGAGTCATGCATGATTTACAGAGGAATCTCACTAATCAACACTACATATAAAATATTGGCTTCGATATTATTAAAAAGATTAGTACCATACGCCGAAGAAATAGTTGGTGACTACCAGTGTGGTTTCAGGCCTGGCAGATCGACTATTGATCAAATATTTACAATAAGACAAATGCTTGAAAAGTATTGGGAATATAATCACGACGTGCATCAGATTTTTATAGACTTCAAACAGGCTTATGATTCAATTAATCGTGCAACATTATGGAAGGCAATGATCGAGCTCGGCATACCCAAGAAACTAGCTGCGGTAACACAAATGTGTGTAAGTAACTCTTGCACAAGTTAGAATAGGGGGGAAAATATCAAATGCTTTCTGCGTAAATTCTGGACTGAGACAGGGAGATCCGTTGTCCCCATTGTTATTTAACCTGGCCTTTAACTATGTCATGCGAAAAATATATCCAAAAATCAAACCAGACATAACTGCTCGGGGAGCAATAATCATACTCGCCTTTGCCGATGACGTAGACTCAGCAGCACAATCAACAATAGAAATTAAGGATATTTTCTCGAGCTTCGAAGAAGCTGCATAAAACATCTGTTCAAAAATAAATGAAGACAAAACAAAATACATGGTCGTCTCAAAACAAGAACGACGGCGAATAAGGCAAAACATTACTATAAATGATCACAACTTCGAAGTGGTTAAAGAATTTAAATATCTAGGAGCAACAATCACAAATGACAACAAATTAGAGCGAGAAGTTGAAACGAGAATAATGGCAGGAAATAGATCTTTCTTTGCAATGCAACATCTGATGAAGTCGAAACTTCTTTCACGAGGTGCAAAGATCCGGATATATAAGACCATAATTCGACCAGCAGTCGCGTATGGAAGCGAAACATGGACGATAACAAAAAGAGGAAGTAAATAAATTGCTGGTATGGGAACGTAAAATTCTTCGAATGATATATGGTGCTTGCAGAGACAGCGTGACAAACGAATGGAGGGGCAGATACAATAATGAGCTAGAGTCTCTATTCGGAAAAGAAAATCTAGTCAGATATATAAAGGCCAATAGACTCAGATGGGCAGGACATATGATACGCAGTAACGACAATCGCCTTATAAACAATGTGTTCTGGGAAAGGCCAGATGGAAGAAGATCTGTAGGGCAGCCTAGAAAAAGGTCGAAAGATGCAGTCAGAGAAGATCTAGAGAAGATCGGAGCGAGACAATGGGAATTACTGGCACAGGACCGACAAAAATGGAAGGCAATAGTAAAAGCGGAAACGACTCACGAAGAGTTGTAGCGCTATTGATGATGATGATGATTGATTTATCTTAAAGAAAGTAATACCAAACATTAAATAGTATTTGAAATTTCTCTTTCTAATTGTTTGATATGTTCTTTAGTAAATGAACATAAACCAGGGCCGGACTGGCTCAAACAAAAGCGTCAACTTAACTCGAAACAAGTCAAGGAGTTTCTCACTGTACCTTATACTATTTTGTAATGATTTTGGACACTTATTGAACGAATTTGAGAAAAATTATGGTGATTGATAGTCAATAAAACTCCCTTTCTTTAGATTTTTTAGTGCGCTCCAGGACTCCATAAACAGTATTTTTAAAATGAGACTATTTAAAAAAAAACGTCCAAGAATTTCGAAAACGAGAGCATTTTACATTTTTCTGAAGCTATTTTCTTGTGACTATATGTGAATACAATTTAATATTTTTACTGGGAATAAGCCAAAATTTTACTTTCAAATAAGTTTATTTTGACGTTTCGATTTCCACTTCGGAAATTTTACTTTACATTATCTAAAAATCGTTTTGAACGATGTAATTTTGTTTTCTTGAAATATCACTCTGATTTAGCGTTGGGAATACAAAAATTAGACAATTTAGCGATAAATATCACTCCAAATTGTAACTTTAGTAACTTTATATAATAATATAATATATACAGAGTTGCAATCAGACCAGTAGTTACATACTCAGCTGAGACAATGTGCTTCACAGATAAAGATGAAGAAAAATTAAGAATATTCGAAAAAAGAAATCCTCAGAAGAATTATGGGACCAATAAGAATGGAAAACGGAGAAATGAGAAGAAGAATGAACCATGAACTAAGAGACATAATGAAAGGAGAAGATATCTAAAATCGAGTCCATGTTTTTAAATTTGCGAACTCCCGAAACGAGTTAAAAATCAACTATCACACTGTAACGAAAAAAGCTAACAAAAGTAGATAATAAAAAGCTTCTCATCCACCAATACTTAACGAAGACCACGTTGCTCAGTTTGGGAGCTTCATTGGGGGTGGGTAAAGATATAGACGATAGAAAAGTTCAGATCGGAGACAGATAGGTCAACGATAGATTATCAGGTATTAAACAGTTTGACAAAGAAAAGCAAGAAACACGGAATACAGTTAAACTGCAAAACAAAATGGGCGCCAATAAGTTTTAATCTGAAACTCATGAAGGAACTCAAGATTAAATAAACCAAACATTATGTTAACATTTCTCTCAAAGACATCAGAAAAACATACGTCAGGTAACATATCAAAGAATTATCAACAAAAATCATAAAAATGGACATATTTACTAATAATTTGTAAAAAGGTTACATATTTAATAAAATACTTTAAAAGAAGAGGTTAAATATTTGTAAATGGGTATATTTAAAAAACTTTTAAAAGGGCTACATCAAACTAACACGAACGTTTTCGGAATAATAATTCCATCATCAGGTTAAAAATTCAGGTTAACATGCCTGAGCCTGAGCTGGTAACTCAGCTGAAGTCCGTTTGAAGAGGTTTACTCTCCGGACGCTGGAACTCACTTAAGGCATGGGTGTATGTTACCTAAAGTAAAATATAATTAAATATATAATTAACAACAATATGTACAATCTTTGGTAACTTTATGTATTTTAAAGGGTTTTCACCTTAATATTTTGGTGGTTAAGGCATGTTAACCTGCATTTTTAACCTGATGATGGAATTATTATTCCGAAAATTCGTGTTAATTTGATGTATCCCTTTTAAGGGTTTTTTAAATATACCCATTTACAAAGATTTAACCTCTTTTTTGTGATACGTGGTATACAACCAGCTGCAGGAATTATTTTCCTTGTAGACTTAAAAAGAATTATATCGTCTCTACAAAAATAAAATAATAAATCTCGAAAAATTGTTTGTTAATGCCCAAAAAAGCCAATATCAGAAATTCGCAAACATGTATCTACTAAATACTCAAAAACAGATTTTACGTATGACTATATTGCCATCAGTTAACTTATTGTTTCTGCCTAAGATATGACACAGCATTGTTTTAATAGTAGAAAAATACAGTACTTTTAATATACCTAGATTGATTGATATATAAAATGAAATACTTTAATTACTTTATTTACAAGACGTAATATACAGATATGTCTGCAATTAACAGTAAAAAACAAAAATAGTCAACACTCAAATTATAGTTCGATGACATTCGTAGATAACATCTGATACTGCCTAAAACAGGTGCATTACCGGTAGGTGCATTAGGCGGTATTAGCGGTAGGTTATCGGTGCAGATAACATCTGATACTGCCTAAAACAGGTGCATTTGGAATACCGTACTGAAACAGTACGGTATGCAACCTGGCATTGAAAGTGCGGAGCGGCATTGGAAAAAAATGGTCTGTGAAACTCTATAATATATCGAGTTTATTAAAGGTAAATTTACAAATAATAATTATTTAGTTTGCCGCATTTTATGCAGATTTCACCACTGAGCTTGAAACAAAAGAAATATTTGTCAAAATGCATATTGCTCGGGGATAAGAACGAACTGAAGCAAGAAAAGTTGTATTATTCCTTTTTATTAGCTAGCCCTAAGCTAATTAATTTTTGGTAGGGAATTATAGTTTTGTTCAAAATATTTGTTCCCTTGAGAAAACGTTACGACTTTAACTAAATTATATGCCAAAACCAATAAAATGGTGAGAGTTTATGTGAGATTAGTACTTGAATGAAATAGTTTAAGCACAAAAACTTGCCCGTTTATGAGAACATATGAATACATTCAAGAGAAATTAACATGCCACAACACTGTCTATAATAAATCGCAACTTTGTTATCATAGTAACGAAATCAAAGCTCTCTCTTCAGTCATGACCTCCTGGAGGGAGTGCTGTGGTCATCGTAATGTCGTGTATTGTCCGTCTGTCTCTGGTCATTTCTTTTAACTCATTCTGCACATTCCTGTAATTCGGTCGATCCATCTTGTTAGGGATTTTCCTCGTGATCTTCGGCCTTCTATCTTTCCATGGATAACAAGTCTTTCGATGTTGTCTGTCTGCTTTCATGACATGTTTAAAGTATTTTAATTGTTGGAGATGTTTGCTGGAAAGTCGTTTGTTGACTTTTAGTTCATTTAAAATTGAATTATTTGTCCTGTGGTCGGTCAGTCCACAGAATTCGTAACATTTGTCTCCAGCAGAACATTTCGGTGGCCTCTATTTTTTTTCCGCTTATCGTAAGATCCAAGATTCACATCCTTGTCAGTATTGGGAATATTAAGCAGTTGATTAATCTCATTTTTAGAGTTCGTGAAACTTCAGAATCCTGCCATCTTTCCTACGGCGACTTTTGCTACTTCACATATTGGTTTTATTTCTTTCCGTAGTACCCCTGTGTTTTTGATCAATGATGCAGGATAATATAATTATGAGCACACAACCCCTCAAACCGGTCAATCGTGGTTATGTGTAGATTATCGTTATGTAGTCTATCTACTATTATGATCTTGCATAGATGCATAAGTAGATCAGTATATTATATAAATCCAGTAGGTGAGATATTAGAGAAATGTACTACTTTTTGAGACCACATCTGCAAAAATCTTAAAAAAAAGCATATTTAAAAACTGGTATTTGACAAATTTACCAATTGCTTGATATTTATCATTGCTTTGTATAATTCCTTTAGTACTAAATTTCAAATAAGTTATAATTTAGAGGAAAGTATACAACTATGGGCTACCCATTTTGTATTTCTTTATAAAAAAAGAATGAAAGTTCTATTTCAATTCCAAAGGTACGTAAGAATACTTATATTTAATTAATAATAACCTGCCCAAACTCCGCATTGATTAAAAAAATATATAATGAAAAATTGTAGTTTTGTGTCGTTCACACACATATTCTTCTTTTTCGGCTCCAGCGCACTCGTTATGTGCCCACAAATGTCACATGAAGCACTTCTTGACCCATATTTCACCAAGATTATCCTCTCAAAAAATTGCTTCGCAAAACATACACGTTACGTCAGCTTTTCAGCGTTTCCCTTTTCAGTCTACTACCTGTGCAATCTTGTTTTGTACAACCGTAAGACCTGTCTCGTCCACATTGAAGAAGGATGCGATATTTTCTTTGTTAAAGCCTCTTGCTCGTGAATATAATGTTCCCGTTGGTCGTCGTACTGATAGTTCCTTATGGTATTGCAGGAAAAGCCTCAGCCAGGCTCTGTATACCGTGATACCTCTAAACGGATGTTTGATCCTGGAAGTTCCTGTATTGTTCCTGGAAGCTAAGACGTGCGCCATCCTCCTAAGATCTTTTCTGATTAATCCATGAAATTTAGCTTCCATTTTCAAAATATAACGAACCTACTTGTCCTCAAGATCATTCTCTAAGACAGCTTTATGCCCTAACTTTATTTGAGTACCTTCAATTGGCTTTAGTTCAAGTTTCCTTGCAGAACGTTGCAACGTAGAACGTGTGACATTAAACATTTTTGCAGTTTTCAGCGTACCCATTTAGTGCTGCCTGACAGCTATAATTGCACGTTCCATATCTCTCTCATCCCATTTTTCTTATCTTCTTTCAGCTGTTGTTTTGACATTCTGAAACAATTGGAGTATGTTTTACATTGTTCTAAATATGGGCCAGTAGCCCATAATGAAAACAGAGGAATAGCCCATTTTGTAAACACACTAAAAGTAGTCAATTTGAAGAAAACTCATTAGCATATATCAAAGACTGATTATAGAGCTTCAACGTGACACAGTCGTTTTTTTTTTGAAATTAGTGTTTATCTTCAAATTCTGGAATAGATCAACTTACCCGAAAAAGTTTTGACACTCACAGCAACCGAAAAACAATTATTATAAACTGGGAAATATCTACCACTGTGGCGCCAACGCTACTGTGATAGTTTAACTTCGCCAAATACCGTTTGCAATAGTCAAAATGTAAAGGTCTGCAACGAATAGCTGTGAAACCTTCCTAGCCCATATTACAAGACCAGCCCATATTTTCAGCCTTTTCTTTACTAATAAATTTACTAGTAGCTTAAATAATCATTTACTAATAAATTTACTAGTACCATAAAACAGTTTTAATTTTCAACCAACATTTTAAGTTACGATTCTAGCTTTTGATTTTTTTTATTTTAATTTTTTAAATTTGTAGTAAATCAACTAGCTTAGCTATATATATATATATATATATATATATATATATATATATATATATATATATATATATATATTATATTTCATTAACTCGCTTTTTTACTGTAAAAGCCGAGAATTATTATAAAGTTAAAATAAAACAGTTAAATGTCTCTATAGTTAAATCACTGAAATTAAAACGTTAATGCCAAATATAGTAATAAAAAATTAATGGATTCATCACTTAAAAATTTTATGACATAATCAAATCAAATAACATAATCAAATCAAATCAAATAACAAACTTTTTGCAGAATCCCCCGAATTTTCTAATAATGGGCGATTTTAGAACCTATGTTACCCAAGAAGTGATAGTTCCCCAGGAACCAGAGCACGAAGAGGAGCCTCTAGTGGAAGGAAATTTAATCGATACAACAGAAGATACAGTATCAGAGACAGATAATGTACAAGCAAGAAATGAAGCAATTATATTGGCCGCTCAGGAAGAATTGATCAAAGAAAGAGAATTTCTTCGTGGGCAATGTGAAAAGATGAGGTTTGTACAATATTTTATTATTTAGTTTTATTACTTCATAAAGTTATCATGTTCATAAATATTAGGCGAATTTGAAGAAAATAGATATATAGAATAGTCAAATATCATACAGGACTTTGTCAATACATATCTTCAGAAACTGGCGAAACCGATAACATCACTTATGAAGGTATTTGTTTGTTTTCTTCTTTTTTAGTAAAAAAGTCAAAGAAATATTTTGTTAAACTTAAACTAAAATCGAAAGTGAGGACATTATTAAATTTTATCTGAATGTATCTCCTCAATTAATTTAATTTATAGAGTTTTAAAGAATTCATACATATATTCCACATGAAAGTACTAGAATACATGAAAAGTTTTAAACGAAGTTTCATTTTCAAATGAAGATTATATAATAAAGTCTAATGTCGGCCAAAGATCAAGAGAACCATATCCAGTCTAGTAGTTTACCGTTAGGTTAGGTTCAATATAAGAGATCGCTTAACCCATAGGCATATAATATAAGATAGATCGTTGCAAAACCAGCCAGTTCCCCCAGTGCGATAGAGAAACTGACGCAAAGCACTCGTTGCATCTCTTTCTAATTTACCAGGTTTATCGATCAGGTGACCTAAATGACCAATGAGAAGGTCACGTAGGCGATAAACCCGACTCATTAGACAGAGATGCAGGGACTGTTTTTCGTCAGTTTTCTCTGTCGCACTGGGGGACGCCAACTGCATTGCAGCAGTCAGTCTAGCTTGTATTATATGTCTATGGCTTAACCACCGTTCTACTCAACTTAAAAGGTCCGTTGTGGCTTATCCCTAGGTTAAAGTGGTCCTTTCAGACCAGCCTTTTTAACAGTGGTCCTTTCAGACCAGCCTTTTTAACAAAGTCTATTATGCCCTGTGGTGACACTTCTACAAAGTGGCATCAAAGGGCTCGAGTTGATAATGTTCAAATGTATTGAGCCTTATCCTATCCATTCCTGGGGAGTTGTATAGAACGTGTCCAACTGCCTCGTCTACAGTCTGACAATCAGTCTTGAGTGTGCAATTCGCACTTTTTGTCAGTCAGTCTGATTTTGTTCATGTACCCCTTAAGACGACAGTGTCCTGCTAGGAGAGAGACCTACGATAGCTCGCAGATTATTTATATCTAGCAGATATTTGGAATTCTTCGAATGCGATTCGAAAGCCTTCGAATGTTTGAAACGTATTTGTTTATCCGTTTCACACAGTCCAATCTTTTGACTGTGCTTCTTGCTATATCAACTTGAAGGTCTGGGCCTATTACAGTTTCTTTTCTCCCTCTCCTTGAATACTAATATGTCCAGGCACAGAAACTTACTTTTATACTTTTTTACTGAATCAAATTCTGAAGACACTTCCAAACTAACTTAACGTAACTTAACGTAAACCCGATTCAAAAACGAAATGTTTTTGAAAACATAGTGTAACTCCTAATTTGACAACATAAGATTAACGGACGCCTTGGTTAGTGCGAAAATCAGCAATTGCAGATCACATTTTTGTAAAAGTAACCACAATATTTTATTCGAAGAAGCACAAGTCCTTTGTACATAACACCATGATACTATGATAAGAAGATAAGATATTGCGCATAAGTCGTGACGTCATTGGAGAGTTACACGTTCGAAATGTCAGTTTTTTGTATGTGTCAATAAATAATCTTTAATAAATAGTTTGGAGATATCCCTATGTGTACAATTATTGTAATTATTGAACCTCTTAACTTATTTTCGTCTAGTAATTTCATCACAGAATACATACAAATACCATTTTTTAACTTTAACAAGAATTCAAATTCTACTCTCCAATGACGGCATGCGCGAACACGACCGATTTTGTGATACGGGAAGATCCTATCTTGTTATTCATAGTATCATGCATAACACATATCCAGAGAGGTTAAAAGAGGCTATCGAAATCCAAAAAGTAGCCGATCAGTTTTACTTGACAAGGAGAGTGTCTCCATCTAAACAGGATGTGGATCTCTTTGCGACAAAATACGAAACCTCTCCTACAGACGCACTGAAAATTCCAATACCGATTCCGATCAACAGACAAAGCCTTTAGAAAGAAATAATTACTGACCACGATTATAATCGTAAATTTCAATATTTAAAAATAGGCCACAATGCCACATTTTACAATCGATTATGAGGATTCTTATGAAATTCAAAAACTGAAAATGTTTCGAGATATAATATATATATATATATATATATATATATATATATATATATATATATATATATATATATATATATGTAAAAGATTACACCTTTTAGCAAAAAGCTGCTATCGCTTTATTGAATTAAATGGCAAAATATATGGCCTAGGAGGACAAACTCATTAAATTTCCCATGCTCGAATCGGTATCAATAAAGTGTTATGATCATTTCGGCCTATCTCAGCCTCATCAGACACTTGGGCTGATACAAATTCAAACTCGGAAAGTCCAACGAATGTCTCCCAAAACTTTACTACAACAGTAGTTAGCGTACAAAGGCGCCACCTGCTTTGGCGGCCGTGAACGAAAACGATATGATAATATCGTTCTCTGTATCCTCTGCGCTATGCGAAATGTGTAAAAGATTAAATCTTTTAGCAAAAAGCTCCTATCGCTTTATTGAATTAAAACGCTTTGTACGCTAAATACTGTTATAGTGAAGTTTTGGGAGACATTCGCTGGACTTTCTGAGTTTGAATTCATATCAGCCAAAATGTCTGATGAGGCTGGGATAGGACGAAATGATCATAACACTTTATTGATACCGATTTGTCTTTCTAGGCCATTTAATTCAATAAAGCGATAGCAGCTTTTTGCTAAAAGCTATATATATATATATATATATATATATATATATATATATATATATATATATATATATATACAGATTGAACGAAATAAATTCGGAACATAGGAATATAATGTATTTCGGCTCAATTCTGCTGCTGTAGCTGGTTGGCCAACAAAAGATTGTCAAATAATTATATTATAAAAAATCCCATACTTCAGCGGGCTGCTGGATTCTGAACTCATAAAAATTGAAAGCTACACATAAATCTACGATTTTATTATGCTGTCAAACCAGTTATAGTCCAGGAAATGTAGCATTTCACCTCGCAATTTTTTCGTGCGGCGTGGATTGACTTGAAATTTAACAGAAGGTAGGTAATAGCCTAAGGATCAAAATCTATGTCGAACCAAAGTGCGCCAAAGCCTATGCCACCCCATCTCCGGGGTGAAAATTTTTTTTACGTTTTAACTACAGGTTTCGATTAGAAAAGTGATTCTAAACAAAAATGTGCTATACATTTTTTTTATAAAATGATATTTTTCAAGTTATTCGCGATTGAAGTAACAACTTTTAGACGAAAAATCCACGTTTTTAATCGATTTTTCGCGAATAACTCGAAAATGGTGCACTTTATCAAAAAAATTGTAGAGAACAAATTTGTAGCTTTTAAAAAGACAAATACAATATCAATGTTCAGCGGTTTTCTTCAAATGCCAAATTTGAAAGATTCAAAGTCAAATATCGGGAAAATTATGCATTTTTGGAAGAAAACTCACAAAACCTTTTTTAAAGAGCATAAATAGACCTATCATAAAAAAATAAGGTCAATACCTCATTTTTTACGAAAAAATCGAGGAAAACAACACCCTAACCACCCCCATAATTAAAATCGATCTTCACCCTTCTGCAATTCTCTTTGTAGATGTATTGTTAATACGTCCAAGAAGTTTGACCCATTAAAAATGCTTAGTTTTAGAAAAAGTACAGCTTAAAGCGAGAAACGATTTACAATTTCATATTTTTTACCCTTCTTTTTTTAAATATGCCCAAAAATACTGAATATATGAAAAAAATAAAAATTACCAAATTGTAGCTTTTTTAATGACTAAAATTATACCTTATTTAGATTTGTTGTACAATGAATATTTGGCGAGATATAGCCGTTTAAAGCGTCGATTTACGATCAACACCATCTTTTTCGAGCCCTTTAAACTCACCCCATTTAAAAACCAAGGGTTTCAAAAAGATTTAATTTACAGATCCTTGTAGCTAATAAAAACCTCTACGAATCGTTTTTGAAGAAACACTCTATCGTTAAAAATTAAAGGAAATACGTTAAAAAAACCAGTTAATTTTTTCCGGAAAATTCCATTAGTATAGTACAGTACATTTCGGAGCATAATAATCTACAAAACCGGTATATTAGCTAGTGGGGCCTTATACATTCGAAATTTTAAGCGTTCTTATTTTGAAATCCCATACAACAGAATAAAACATCTGCTCATATATCAATGGCTTGGCAATGAAAATATCAGAGCAACAGATTGGGGATGGTATTCCAAAGATGGTTTGTTATTACCCGTACGCATGAACAAACAACCTGCACCCGATAAATTTTTGAAAATTATTTTTGCCAATGCCAAAAAAATGCGGCGTTTCATATGGGTGCTGAAAAGTTGGTTTATACTATAACTTTACTTGTTCTGGGTGCTCAGGTGAAGGGTGCAATAACAGTCCACCAATAATTGAAGAAGATGAGGATGACATAGATCACGATGAAGATGTAATTGATATCGAATAAAATTAATATTATAATTGTTTTACCTATAAATGTAAATATTTTCAACTATTTATGTAAATGTATAAGAATATATGGTGCCTTTTTATGCTGATAATTTTTTTTGTATTTAATTCTACTTTTTTCAATTTATATCTTATAAATTAGTTTATAAAAAACTGCAATGTTGTAAAGAGTGATTTTCAAAAGTTGAAAAGTTGCAAAATTTTGGCAAAAAATTGTTTTCACCTATAGCACTCATAACAATTGATTTTTAAGGGTTGAAAATATATGAATTTGTATTTTAAAGTATAAAAAACTCACTATTTAACTAATCCAAACCAAATTTCACTCATCTTAAGATTTGTAATATTACTTTACAATTTTTTAAAATTAAGGGTAGTTTTCACCCCTAAGAACAATCAGGGTTCATCGGCATGACATAAACTATAAAGCAGAGGGTAAGTTGAGCTTAATTCCAAATTTTTATTCAAATCGTTCCAAGGTGAAATCATTTTCTTCGCATTACTAATTTTTTTATATTAATCTCTAATAATTGTCGCTTTTTAAAGGGTTGAAATATGATGGAACTTTATTCAAAAGCACGAAACTATCATTATTTAATTAATTCAAACCAAATTTTACCCATATTCAGGTTTAATATGTTATTTTATAATTTTTGACAATTAGGGGTAGTTCTCACCCCTAAGAACAATCAGGGTTCGTCGACATGACATAAACTATAAAGCAGCGGGTGAATTGAGCTTAAATCCAAATTTTTATCCAAATCGATCCAAGGCGAAATCATTTTTTTAGAATTAGTAATTTTTTACATTAATCTCTAACAAGGGTTGCTTTTTAAGGGTTGAAATATAATGGAACTCTATTCAAAAGTATAAAATAATCATTATTTAACTAATTCAAACCAAATCTTACCCATATTCAGGTTTAATATGTTATTTTATAATTTTTGACAATTAGGGGTAGTTTTCACCCCTAAAACCCTTCAGCGCACTTCGGTTCGATATAGATTTTGATCCTCGGGCTATTACCTACCTTCTGCTAAAATTTCAACTGGATACATGCAGGACGAAAAAATTGCGAGGTTTTAACTTTTTTCGAGCTTCATTTCCTGAACTATTATCGCCTCCTTAGACAAACCCGTCTTACGCAAACAACTTTGTTGCGAGACAGATAGTTGAACGATATTTTATACAATGTCTATACCCAGGTATGGATTTATTTTTGTCCAAGTTTTATATTGGTTCAATCTGTATATATATATATATATATATATATATATATAAATATGTATATATATATATATATATATATATATATATAATCTCGAAACATTTTCAGTTTTTGAATTTCATAAGAATCCTCATAATTGATTGTAAAATGTGGCCTATTTTTAAATATTTCAATTTACGTTTATAATCGTGGTCAGCAATTATTTCTTTCTGAAGGCTTTGTCTCTTGATCGGAATCGGTATTGGAATTTTCAGTGCGTCTGTAGGAGAGGTTTCGTATTTTGTCGCAAAGAGATCCATATCCTGTTTAGATGCAGACACTCCTGTTTAGATGTATATATATATATATATATTATATATATATATATATATATATATATATATATATATATAATTATATATATATATATATATATATATATATATTATATATATATATATATATATATATCGGAAAAGGAGTACGACCGTCAATCCAATATATTATAAGGATCACTCAGACGAGTGGTGGGTTCTTATATCGGTCTCAAGGTGGAGAAATAAAAGACAAAGTTGATAGGCTACTTTATCTATTTTGAACACGTTTCGCTTTCACTTTCGCTTTTTTTTTTCTGGAAGCATCATCAGTTCATCTAAAAAGTACAATATGAGAACCACAAAATCATGGAAAAGATGTTATAAGTGTTACCTTAAACAGACATGTAGCAGTCAAAGATATTAACAAATTTGTGAATAAAACTCAAGTAAATGGACATTATACGGTAATATTGTATAAACAATCAATTAACTAACAACATTTAGCAACTTATTAAAAAATTAGCACAGCAACTGACCATGTGGTCTAAAGTATAAATAATATTTTATTTTATCTTAAGTAGTGAGAAAGAACCAAGAAAATCATAGATTTACTTCCAACTATTTGATAATTATTTAGCTTTGATTTTAACTTTAGGTAGGATTATTAAAGTGATGTTAATAAAAAATTATTTTAAAAAGTAGTGTAAATGAAGTTACCGATCAAAGTCTTACAGCTGCTGCCGGGAAAATGGCGTTAATTGAAACAGACCTAACTAAACTGTGAAAAGACAGCCAACCTTGAGGTCAAAAATTTGACAGAGCAACAAGGTAGAAGTACCACCCCAAATAATTGGGCGGTCTATTTTGATTTGATGAATAATTGAGCGGTTTAAATGAGTTTGGATGACAACCCGCTTGTAAGAGACAAACCAATGAAAGAAATTAGTATTATAATAGTAATTCCTCGCATTAACCAGTCTAGAACGAACAAACAGGAGAAATTCATTCAACCTCATATATAATTAATAAACGTTAAACATTATGGCTGGACAATCCGCCACAGGTGATCAACGAAAAGATAATTTCCACAGTCCAAGGTTCAAACGCTTGGAACTGTAATTTGTAAAGGATTCTATGAATCCATTACAATATTTGTATTATTGTTTATACAATATTACCGTATAATGTCCATTTACTTGAGTTTTATTTACAAACTTGTTAATATCTTTGACTGCTACATGTCTTTTTAAGGTAACACTTATAACATCTTTTCCATGATTGTGTGGTTCTCATATTGTACTTTTTAGATGAACTGATGATGCTTTCAGAATACGAAAGCGAAACGTCTTCAAAATAGATAAAGTAGCCTATCAACTTTGTCTTTTATTTCTCCACCTTGAGACCGATATAAGAACCCACCACTCGTCTGAGTGATCCTTATAAATATATATATATATATATATATATATATATATATATATATATATATACTTCTAACGGTTAATGTAGGCTCCGTACTAAAACGGTATTATACTAACTCCAGTAGAATATACACCATGTATATTATTATCTAGGTAGCGCTTTATGTAAACTCCGACCAACAGGTAGGATCAAGTGGACTCCGTAACTGGATAAAACATTTTTGGGATCCGTATATAGTTTTTAGCGTACACAACTAAGCTCCTGCAATGTTGTCAATAATTGTATTAGTCGTAGATTTTCAAATTTTATAGCAGGTACATTTTGGAACTAAAATTTATTTAAATATCCACCAGTTTACTCATCGAGGAATTTCATGAATATTTGGCTAATGTATTTAAATAGGTTATAATATAAATTGTTAACAATATAATTTTATTTTTATGTATAATAAGCACGGTGATAATTTATATTACTTGCTCTAATTATTTTCAAACTTTAGTAAGTGTCTATTATAAACTAATTAATGCTAATAAATAGCATTATTTTATAGCATTCTAATATTTTATCTATTGATTAAATCCGAATAGCGGTTTGATCTCCTTTTACTTTCTCGAAGTTATATTCTAACACACAAGAGCTTATTAAATTGCCAAAACCTTCCTTTCATATTCCATTCACTTATAAGGGGCAGCACTAACATCAGTACGATAATAACGCGTACCTATAGTCCTGGGCTGGCTAATAGGAAGCATGAGTGTAACAGTTTTATTGGTTTCGGAACAGCTACCTGAATTGGAGAAGCAGGATATCAGCATTAAGTTAATGCATATAGAAATTGTTGCTTAAACAGCGAAATATCAAATACCAGACGGCACGACGGTAGCAGTCTGAGAAAGCAACGCAAAACAACTTATTATTAGACAATATCATATTTTCTAATAAAATAATATTGACTTTACAATGAGACAAATTTTCTGCTGTTGGACATCGAAACATGTACATAGCAACGAATTTTTTACGTCGGTATCCCGAAAAATTGTTGTAATAGTGATACGGGAAACAAAAAACTTAAGATGGAAAGGAGCGCCAAGAAATTCTGCATTAATAAACAGTAGAATAAAATACATATTCTTAATTCAAATAGTCAAAAAATTAAAGAACAGCGTATTAAGATAGAAATAGCACCTATTTACGATGTAATCCATTAACGGCCCAAGGTACAAAACAGCTCCTAGTTATGCTGATGATAAGATCTAGAGCATAAATGTAATAATAGACATAGAAGATTGGAGCAATTTAGATATCTCTGATAACGTTGTCACATAAAAAATGCATGTAGTAAACCATAGACATATAATACAAATAGACTGACTGCCGCCATACATCCGCGTTTCCGCAATGCGACAGAGAAAACTGACGAAAAGCAATTCCTGCATCTTTCTCTAATGGGACGGGTTTATTGACCACGTGTTCGATAAACCTGACAAATTAGAAAGAGATGCAGGGACTACTTTTCACTAGCGTCTAGAGCCTGACCTACTCTTATGTGCAGACATGCGCAGTTCAATTGTATCCATTTCTGAATGTGTCAATGAGGTTTATGTGTATTGTTGGTTGCAAACATTTTTTTTATAAATTAATAATATAATTACTTCAATCTATCTCTTTAACCCGTTTGATAAATTTAATAATGTTTAAATTATAAGAATAACTCTAAAATAAATAGTAAATAATAGCAACACAAAACTAAAGGTTTTTTAAAATGGTTTTAAAAAGTATTAAAAAAAAAACTTTGCGCATTTTTTTCCAATAAAAATTTGTTATTTTATATACAGGATGTTGACTGATGTTATGTATCAATTACTATGATACCAACTTTAATATTTTAAATGAAACATTGGTTATATTATAAAATTTTTGGATTCTGCACAAAATTTCCAGAACTTTGATATATTGCATGTTATAGTTTTAATTAACTTATTTTAGGATACAGGGTGGTTAATGAATAGATCACTCTCTGCATGTCTCCTTATGCCTTTAAAAGGTTCTATACCTAATTTCAATAAAGAAGAGTGAGTTCAGTTTCGTATCTCAACTTGTTTTTAATAATGTATATAGTATATATACTCTAAGATAATATGTACCTATATTTTTTTAACATAGATATTATGTCAAATAAATGAAACTGCGCAAGTCTGCACATAAGAGTAGGTCAGGCTCTAGACGCTAGTCTACTTTTCGTCACTTTTCTCTGTCACACTGGGGAAAGGGATCTTTATTGCAACAGTTAATCCATTTGTATTTTATGTCTATGTATCAAACTGATATCTTCATATCACTATTAAATCTACAAAAAGAAGAAATTGCAATATAAACAAAATTTGTTTAGTACGTGTCTAGAAAAGAACTAAAAAAAAGGAATTTGGATATAGAAACGTCAACTACATGTGTAGTATAAAAATTAAATTTATTCTTTTAACCAAAATGTTCACACCAAGTTTGATTGTATTAAAATATTCGGTAGCTCCAACTAACTGTACTCTATAGTATTCAGTTATACATCTCAATATGTCCAACTTTATTTTTTTTATTTTTTGGATAGAATACAAGAAATATGACACAATATTTATTAATACATATTTTATTTGGCGTTTCGATGTTTAAATAGGAGTTCGTTCTCAAAAATGTACAATATTATTTTTACAAGGTATTGCAAGATGTTATTTATGTTTTTACTTTATCTGGCTGGTTATATTATAATCAATTAGTTGCCAGTTGTTTCGCACTTTGTATTTATTTGTGATATTATCCATAACAGGTTCATATATTTCTTTAATAATATTCTTCTTTCTGCAACGCTCAATCGGCTGTTATTTTGTTTTTTTCGTCGTTCATTTAATTTTTTGCTTAAAAAGGAGCGATTGCCAGTATATATTCTGTTGTTAATCTCGTTTGTAATGTTTTTATTAACAGTGATTTCAGTTCACACATAATTAGACCGATGAACCATTTCAAAGTTGTACTGGTCTATTGACATAGTATGTCTTATCATGTTTCTCTTTTTATGATATATTTTTTTATCCTCGTTTATATGGAGGACCCATTTTTTCCGCTTTTTCGTATTGAATTTATCGAAGTTTTTGTTGTTACTATTGTAGTTCTGCAACTACATAAAGCATTATTAAAATATCAATAGACTTTTTGTTAGTTTTGATTCTTCTCGTATAATTAGCCCAGTAACAGAGAGTCATTCCATCCAATAAGGTTGGAGGCTGCTCAGTCATCAAAGACAATCATTCCATTCAGTAGGGATAAAGGCTGCTTAGTCATCAAAGACAGTCGTTCTATCCAGTAGATGAGGTGGCTGCTCAGTTATCGAAGAGACGAGTTCTATCTGTCAAACAAGAGAGTCGTGTCTTGGTTAAGGGGTAGCTTTGCGCTATAGCTGATTCTTTTGTGGTTTCTGTGTGTCAAAGGAGTAAGGTACAATCTACATATTTGTTGCCAAAATTACTTTGCTACTAATAAATCTTTTACCGCAAATTGAAAAACATGTTTTAACCTTTATTTGAAACATTTATCGTTAACGTTCAGTGGACCATTTTACGTTTATCTAAATAAGTATTTACTATGTTGTGTAATAGCTGTAGTTTTATTTTACTATTGTATCTGTATGGGTATAATGTATAATATAATATTATTTTGTATATTTATAAATATACAAAATCATCCTAATTGCATTACATTGATATTTATGTGGCAATTAGCTAAGTCATTAGTCTTTCCAGCCGTATCATATTTTCCCCGATTTTTTTTTGTAGACAAGCGGTTTAGTTTGTGTAATATAATATCCCCGATTCGTTTCATAATATTTAGTTTTCAAATCAGCTGTAACGCTAATTCGTTCACCTTTTTTAAATCCCTATATATGAGTTGCGACCGATATCACAATTTTAATACCTAAGTTGTTAAAAATAAGTTATTTTAAATTAAGTCTTTAATACCTAAAATTATTACTATACAAATCTGATTCGAAATATCGTCAAAAGTAATACACGGCATGTAAAATTTAAATTTTTAATAAAAAGTAACAGATTAGACATTACTTATGGGGTTCAAAGAACGAGCTTGTACGAAGATTGAAGTACTAATAAGACCACCGCAATCGGGCATACCCCGGGTAATGATTAATTAATTAATCGCCTAATTCTTCAGTTACCCCTTTAATATGATTTTGTCAAATTGGTGCTTTTTAGGACCAACTATTCTAATAACAACTGGTAAGGGTATATCTAGAGATAATGAAACTTTACTTAAACTTATCAGACATATGCGCTAAACACGAATCTGAGTTATTTCTAGAGCAGGAAACACATATAGGGCCTAACCTAGGGCACTTGGTATAAAGCTGATCGCTAAAAACCCCATTATAGATATAGACATGCTATTTTTATCGAAAACGAAGCAAAGAAAAACTTAAAGTAAGAAAGAACAAAACCAGTCAGCTGAGAGAACTTTTAAACGACGTTGAGCTTGGATCCACCATATAGTAAAAATACTACAATGGCTTATCCGGATGATGAACAACTGTATTTAAATTATGAAGATACCCAAAGTCTAGAGACAAGCCAAATTTGTCCAAAATCGGTACAGATCTCGGTTGACAGAGTAATAGTCTAATTTTGTAAGGAGTTTTACCTTTAGTTTTAGACTTATTGTAATCATTAATTTTGAATTAAATTAAACTAATGTACCCCTTCCTAAACAAGATGGCCTAGTTGCCTGGTTTCAACTATAACGAGAATAATATCTGGATGGAAGGGGGTTACAACTACTGGAGGGTTTCTGGGTAGCGCCCCCCTCCGGTTACGCCACTGCATGATTTAGTGCTGAGTGTCCGGACCACAGAAGTGTAGTAGACTTTCGAAACGGACCATTACGGAATATAATTTGTGTTTGTGACCCCTGCTCTAGAAGATGAGTAGCTAGAGAACGAAAGAAACCAAATCTAGATTCGCAAGATTCACTTTTCGAATACCAGCCCATTGTACGATGGCTCAAATCAAGGAAAAAACTGGTCAGATCAACACATTTGCAAGATATATCAGAAAAACATGTTAATAATAAGACACTAATTTGTTTTAACGTAATTTAACAGAACTAAATACAGCGTACGAAGAAATATTCGGAAGTAAAAGTAAACATAAGTAAATAAAGCGATCTTTAATATTACAGTACACAACAACAAGGGCAAGAAACTGATAACAGAATTAATGAAACACATGCAGACATTTGCGCCATTCAAATGAGGTAAAAAGGTCACAGGTCACAAGATTTAGCAACGACATAGCACCAGGTATGAAGTAAATCTTAAAAGTATACAACATAAAAAAGGAAAACCCTTAAAAATGTGGACGCATAAGATTAATACACAATAAATAATAACATATTTCAGTAGGCAAGATCGACAAAAGTATACTTTTATCAAGCGAACACAAATCAGTGATATACTACATGTTGACAAACAAAAATTTTCATTACAAAGAAGTATTAAACTGGAAAAATTAGTTGAGGAAAAAAAATTACAACAAACCATGAAAATTTGATGATTCGAAGGAAATCTATCGGACTATGGCAACTGACATGCCATCTAGAACGTATTCAGACATGGTCTGAGAGTCAGCAACAACCTTTATTGGGAGTCTTAAGCTGTTATCGTTGATTGAATAACTGTTATGTATAGTACCTGTTATATACTTTAACAACACATCTTTTCAATTACTTACAACTTACCCAGAATTTTGGTAGCTTGACTCATGTATACCTAGTAATAATTCACTGATGTTGGACTTTTTGGTCCGAAAAGGTTATGTGATGTAGCCCTAAAGAGTCTGTTTTGTTATATACCTTTTATATATATTTTTTTAAATTAAACTTTTGTGATTCATGGTATACAGTTAACAACACTAATTTCATTTTCCTTGTGGATTAGATTAAAGTTGCATAAAAAATGAAATAGTCTTCTTTCATACAAACATCGACAGTTTTTAGCTTTAGGTGTATTTGAACCACACCTGCTGTAAAAGATCTACAATAAAAAGATTTATTTTACGTACAATTAGCACATTGCCTCTGTAAATGACCTATAGTGCATGAGTCTGATCTGCCTTAGTCGTTGCGGTTTATTTTCCTAAACCATATTGTTATAAGAGCTTTCTTTATTTAGCATGGGTTTCTCATTCTATACGGATTTGCAGCGATAACATGAGGATTTTAATGTTTTTTAATATTGTTCTGAATCTATTTTAGCCACAATTAAAGGTTAAAGTATGTTTGTTTACGTTTTAATTTCCACTTTGAAAAAGATGGTGAAAAAATTCTTCGAATAATTTAATTTTATCTGACTAATTTATATTGACAAGTCAGACATACATTATACATTTTAAAGTAGACGACTTTAAAAATGATATTACCAATATTGTTGAGTTGCGTTCATGGGACGGCTTTACTTGTAAGATAGTTCATTCGAGTACATAAAATCAATTTTAACTTGAGAATATCCGTCAAAAAAATCATAGCATGTAATTCGTATTTAAAAAGACAAACACATGCCATGTTGACAGTAAAGCTCTCCTGTTAGTGATTCCACAGTAAATTATAAGGGGGAAAACCAGGAAAAAAACCTCATAATACTATTCCGAATAGATAGATCTCAAATGTGTAAACACTTATGGGATAATGAAGATAGGAATCACTAACAGGAGAGTTTTACTGTCATCATGGCATGTGTTTGCCTTTTTAAAGACTAATCACATGCTATGATTTTTGTCTGACGGATACTCTCAAGTTAAAATTGATTTCATTTAATCGAATGAACTATCTTAAAAGTAAAGTCGTCCCAGGACCGCAACTCAACAATATTGGCAATATCATTTTAAAGTCGTCTACTTTAAACTATAATATAATGTATGCCTGAATTGTCAATATAAATGGGTCAGATAAAATTAAATTATTAGAAGAATTTTTTCACCAAAAAACAAAATTTGTTTAATTTACTGATGTTTGTATTTTGAGAACGATTTCCGAAGTGGAAATTGAAACGTCAATAAACGTACTTTAACCTTTAATTGTGGCTTATTGAAATTTAAATAGTAAATACTTTAATGTTTTATCTAGATTTATTGAATCGTTCTCTTCTCTTTATTTGCTCTATTTGGTTTGCACTTCAATGATTTCAAGTGAAACTTTTTTTGTGCTCTTTGAACCTTATTAAAGATATCGTTTACATAAAATAGTGAGTTTCTTATAACATATATTTCGTTATTATATGCTAGATGCTGCTTTATACCTTGGAATATCTTAAATAGGCGTATTTCCCATTTTAGTAAGCTGTGCTTTAATTTTTTGACTGTTTGAATCGAGAATCTAGTTCCATCTCTGTTTTTTTACAATGACCTTTATATAACATATAAAGCCATCAGAAAGCCTAAACCTAAATTATTTAAAAATTCTAAAATAACGTTCTCTAAGTTTTCACCAGTATCAGAAAATATAGATAGAAATCCCAAAAAATCCTTTTATACCACTTAGAAGAATATAGTGAAGAATGACGGTAAGCTGATCTATGTGAGATATATCTGGTGTTGAATCAATAATTAGAGAGTAAAGTTTGGCTTCCTTTATTTCGTTCACCATAATGAGTTTTAAATCTTTTGATATAATAGAAATAAATTCATCACATATTATAGGGATAAATAGTTTATTGTACCAATGTTGCAGTTCAAAGGAACTCGATAAATATTACAAATCACCTATATAATTACCATTATTTTTACAAAAAATACTTCATTTTTACCACGAAACGCCAACATGTAAGAAATAATTTTATTGTCACTACTGCACATTAAAGTATGTACTTACCTCCAATATATTTTTTTCATTTATCATTTTTAAATACGTGCATAATAAATAGGGATGGCAACGATATATCCATACATTAAATATACCAATATCGCCCACACAGGATTAATACAGCATATTGGCTCGTATGTAGTATATACTCCAGAATATATTACATACTATAAAATACTATGTCTAAGTATTCCTTGTCAAGATCAGTCTCTACTTCAAATTATGTTGTATAATTTCGTTTATTATTTTATACGTATTGGGGCACAGCGACATTGATGTATAATGTTTTTGATATCCCCAAGGGTAAAAGCGATTAACGAATCGGCATAATTTAAATGTTTCAGCTATAGTAATGAATATCATGTTTTTCTGTTAAATAAAAATGAAAGAATTATAAAAATTAATAACTAATTTTCTGGCTCTAGGTCATAGGCGTCTAGGTTGATTAGGACTTAGTTCGCCTCTGAACGGTAGAATAAAAGTAGTAGAAAAGATTTAAAAAAATAAAAGTATAAACATATCTTTTCCTACTTTTTTGATAAAGAGAATTTTGTACACTTATTTTTACACTGTTACTTTAAATAATTGATCGATTTGACCTTTACTTGATAGAAATTCCTTTTATGTAACAATAAAACACTGAAAACTTTGTTTTCAAAACTTCCACAAAATTTATTTTAAACTCTTATCACTACAGCTGTTTTGGCTGATTTCCTTTCTTAAGTGATCTATTTTTGGCGTATGTACACTTTATATTCCTTAATGAAATAGGTTGAGGAAGGGAGAACTGTTTGTCTCAAGTTGGTCATTCAGAATTATATCTGTGTTTTTTAATTTGTCGATTTCAATAGATTCTAACAAAGATAGCTTAAGGCCTTTATTTTGAATTATGAAGAATGTTAAATTCGTCATTAAAAGAATGATTGTGATCTACATACGCACTTCACCTTCTAGATCATAATCATTCTTTTAATGACGAATTCAACATTCTTCACATTCAAAATAAAGGCCTTCAGCTATCTTTAATGATAGGATCTATCTTTAAGGATGACCTACGGCGCAGAAACCCTCACAAGAAAAACGAATAATGTTAGTTAGTTATGAACACTGCTCAATGCTACTATACGCAGAAGATCAGGAGTAGCAGACGTTATTGAAAGGATAACAACACTAAAGTGGAACTGGGCAGGTCATGTAGCAAGATCAGTTGATGACCAGTGGAAAAAAAGAACTTTGGAATGGAGACCCCGAATACAAGCTAACAGAAATAATGGTCGACCTCTAACGAGATGGACAGATGGCATAAAAAGAGTGACTACAAATTGGATTCAGATGGCGTAAATCGGACTAAGCAGCATGCGAGAGGCCTATGTTCAGCAGTGGACGTTAAAGGCTAGTTGATGATGATGATGAAGCTATCTTTGTTAGAATCTATTGAAATCAACAAATTAAAAAACATAGATATAATTCTGAATGACCAACTTGAGACAAATAGTTCTCCCCTCCTCAACCTATTTCATTAAAGACTATAAAGTGTAAACGCATGCCAAAAATAGATCACTTAAGAAAGGCAATCAGCCGAAACATCTGCAGTGACAAGAGGTTAAGATAAATTTTGTGGAAGTTTTGAAAACAAAGTTTTCAGTGTTTTACTGTAACTTTAACTGTTGTACACTGTTTTTTATCAATGTAAATGAGTTGTGACCGATATTATAAACTTATTTACTCTGCACAAAGAGTCTCTTTAACACCTACAGTTTTTACTATACAAATCTGATTCGAATTGTATCCGAAAAGTAATAGTCAATATGGAAAATTTAAATTTTTAATGAAAAATTAAAGTTAACCCATTACTTATGAGGTCAAAAGAAGCAGCCTTCACGAAGACTGAAGTACTAATGAGACCGTCGGGCATATCCTGAGTAATGATTAATAAATTAATCGGCTAATTCTTTAATCACCCGTTCAATATGATTTTGTCAAATCGGTCCTTTTCAGGACCAACTATTCTAATTATGTCTATAAATATTGAGGGCATATCTAGAGATAAAAAATCTGTATTTTGCTTAAACTTATTAGATATACCTATGAGTTTAATACAAATGTGACGTATTTGTAGTGCAGATCTTTGCTGGCAATGAAAGCAAAGAAAAACTCAAAGTGCGAGAGAAAAAAAACCAGTCAGCTGAGGGAACATTTCAACAATGTTGAGCTTGGATCTACCATCTACTAGTAGACACTAGGACTGGTATTATGAAGACGATATATCTATTGATGCACCAAAAAAATTTGTTGCTGAAGTGGATAAAAATATAAATCATACCTTAAACACAATAAAAATATATTATAAATGAATTTTAAGCCAAATCCAATAGTATCATAAAATGCTTCAACTCTGGACTTCCTATAAATACCTTGCAAATATTTTGTACTGCACACATAACTAAAGGGAAAACTGAGGACCAGAAATAATATTCTCCGCAAGCTTGCCAGTATGGGTGACATCAACACATCCTTAACACGTAGATTAAGACTCCACATCAATACATAAACTCTACCCTATCGTAGCTGTAAATATATCCAATATGCCAAGTTTATTGAAACCGTTACTTGATGAAAATTTATTTTATCTAACAATAAAAGATGTATGCGTTTACACGTTATACTTTGTAGCTGAATAAGTAATGGACGGGATAATTGTTTGTCTCAAGCTGGCCACTAGAATTATGTCTTTATTTTTTAATTTGCTAATTTCCATAGATTCTACTTTTCATAGAATCTAAAGGTAGCTTCAGGGCTTTATTATAAATATAATTTTTCAGGAACGAAAATACGTAAATAGAACCTGGAATATGCATGTAACGTAACCTTTGATCTCTGAGATAAACCCAACTCCTGAACAATGGCGCCGATATATGTAGTTAAAATTTTGTACACGTATTTAACCGTTTATTTTCTTATTATCCATATATGATTTGTGACCGATATTACAAACTCATTTACTTTTCACAAAGAGACTCTATATTAACTACAGTTATTACTATACAGATATGATCGAAATATTGTCTAAAAGTAACAGTATGTAAAATTATAATTTTTAATGAAAAGTAAAAAATTAGCCATTTTTTATAGGGTTTAAAGATCGACCAAATTGGCCTTTTAAAGCCAACTATCCTAATTATGTCTATAAATATTAAGGGAATATCTAGAGATAAAGATACTTTATTTTACTTAACTTTATCAGACATATGCGGTTAACACAAATGTGACGTAGTTCTAGTGCAGGAAACACATTCAGGGCCAAACATAGGCAAACAAGCAAAGAAAAACTTAAAATAAGAGGGGACAAAACCAGTCAGCTGAGGGAATCTTTCAACAGTGTTGAGCTTGGATCTGCTATCTACGTATATAATGAACAATATTACGGCTCCTGCTAAGGATCTGAGCACAAAACTAATTCTAAAATTTGGATCAAAAATACAACAATGGCTTGTATTGTCCGGGTATGCCTACACAAAAGAAGATCACTCAATGGTAAAAATAACAGATGGAAAACGCAGAAGAACGGTGTCCTTTGGGGTAGCGTAATGGTACCTACACTGTATAATATTTACACAACCCATACCAGTAATTACTAGGACTTACTTATTATAGAGACGATACATCTATATTGTTGCACAACCAAAAACTTTTGTTGCTGAAGTATAGAAAAATCTAAATTATACCTTAAACACAATAACAATAGACTATAAATCAATTTTAAGCCAAACCTCAGAAAAATTCAGATGTCCTCCTTTTATGTCCCTAACAGAGACGCTTTCAAAAATCTAAACATCCAATAGTGTCATAAAATTTTTAAACCCTGGACTTGCTATAAATACCTTGAAAATAGTTTGTATCACACTTTCTCATTCACAGAACATTGTTTAAAACTAAAAGGCAAACTGAGGACCAGAAAAATAATCTCTGCAAACTTGTCAGCTAAAAATGAAAAGCGCATCCTTTACAAACAATACACATACAAAGTCTTGAATCGCAACATCCACTCAACGAATACCAGCCCAATTATGACTAAAATCGAGAAAAATCTGACCAAAAATTATTGCAAATTTTACACTCCACGTTTATTGATTACATATAACCCCTAAATAGAAGATAAAACATTCAGAAGTATGTAATATTGGTGAACTGGTATAACCTTCTTATATAAATTAAGCATTCTTCCCTCTTTTGTGCAGTACTACCAATTTTTACATAAAAATATCTATTTTTGCACTTAAATATTTATTTTAAGATAACCCATTCAGAATTTTATGTAGTACACAGATAAAATCAGAAATAAAATAATAAAGAAGCTGTATACAAGATATCGTAAAACAATGGATTAACTAAAAGTTCTTATTAATCGTATTCTTAAATAAAACGTATAAAGACATACTCATGATAACAAAATGCATTAGGAAACTTTCGCATATGAAAAAACACATCCAACTTGGTAATGAAATCCTTTTGTATTTATAAAGCTATTTTTAGCACGTCCCTACCAAAAACAGGTATTTGGTATTATACATATCTATTACATATTGTTATGATGATCGCCAACATTCGTAACGGATAGGCACATCAAGAAGAAGAAGAAGATTACATATTGTAATGCGTATGAATGTTAACAAAAATGAGGAGTCCGTATGAACCGTTTAAAATATATAAAATGTATATATCAAGAACGCTGGCTTAATTGCATAGTTGCCAAACTATCAGAGCTTACTTAAACCGATATACTTATGGTTCCAATATACAGTGAAAAAGATCTGAACGACCCCTATAATATATACACGTGAACTAAGCGAAATACATTTATGATACAGGTGTACTTATGAGCTCCAAAATTTTTTTAAGAATTATGAAACTATACATCTTAACGAATCGACAGAGCCAATATTATGGAATGGACAAGTGAGCTCCGTATATCGGTGTCCACTTGACCACGGAGCTCACTTAAACCTGAATTTTAACATGGGCGGAGTTCACTTTATGCCGTAATATATATATATAATATATATATATATATTATATATATATATATATATATTATATATATATTATGTTATATATATATTTATATATATATATATATATATATATATATATATATATATATATTTATAATATGTTTATATATATATATATATTTATATATATATTATATATATATATATTATTATATATATATATATATATTTATATATATATATATATATATATATATATATATATGTATATTATATATATATATTATATATATATATATATATATATATATATATACGCACCAAAAGTTAGACAATTTCATATTTGTATAAAAAATTACTAATGTAATTTTGAGTCACAAACAAATTCTCGGTGTTTTTAATCAAGATAACCTGAGAAAATACGTGAGTGACATCATACTAATGTGAATTTATCGAAGTGTTAATGACAGTCTTTAAAACATCTAAACGTAACTGATATTTTTAAAATGTGTCATTATTTGTCACATTTAAATACATCAAACATATTTTTAGGCACGAGTTAAACGCCATAATGGCAAAAAATGGAAGAGATATAACAAAACTACAAGATAAAATAGTACATTTGGAGACTGAACTTGCAACCAAAGATAGTGAATTAGTACAAGAACGTCAAGTGAAAGAAGATCTCTTAAATCAATCGTTTGCTGTCGCACAATCACAAGATTCTGAACGTAAGTATACATAATAAAGATGTATGTTCTTATTTCAGAGAAATCTCATTTATCTAATACTATCAGATCTATTTTCCTATACGCTCACTACTTTTGATATAAATTCTCATTGATTGTAGCTGATCAAATTATGGTCTGTTCGAACTTTTCAGAATTTTGGAATCAACCTTTTTGTATTTCTCGTGCGTAGCAAGAAAATGCATATAAATTATAAATGTACAGAGGTTCGGCCAACATATTCTTACGGCTGTCTTTAATCGCGTTTTGATTATCGTATGTTATAATTTGTGGTTTGTTATTGCTAGGGGAAGGTGGAGTTGAAGTATTTATTTTAAAAATTAAAACATTTTTTTAATTTTTTTTCCAAATAAAATTTTTCGAGTAATTTCTTATAGATCTTGTTTTTTTTCTTCTTCTTCTCATGGCGCCGTCTTCTTTCGAAAGGTTTACGATCCAAATGGCAATTGGCAATCTTCTTAGGTCTTTCAGCCATGAGTTCTGGCGTCTTGTTTTTTTTGCGCTTCAGATATTTTTCTCGATTGCTTTTGCTGATTTTAAGGTTTTCAGGTTGCTTATATACATAAATAAATTAGTTATACAGTGAAAGCCAAATAAAGTTGCGTTCACGTCATCATTGTGAACATTTGCAGCGTTGTCAGATGGTTTATGAAGTATGGAAATTAACAGAAAAGAACTTAAATAAACAAAAAAGGTGAAGATAGCAAATTTCACACTATATTGTTACACTTCTTAAAACTTAGCTTTATTCAACACCAATAATATAATAATACTTTTAACTAACTGACAACTATAAACTTCTACATTCAAAATACATCTGTTCCCCAACTGTCAAAAACATCTGTTATATACATATGTTCTGACGTTCCAAACTTCACTAGAAATTACAAGAATTTTCGATGTCATCTTGAATGTTCTCGAATAACTTCTCCTTTTTCGTCAATGGACTTTTCCTATGTGGGATAAATCTTTCGTAACAATATTAAGTGGAATTTAAAAATGAGTGTTTTTTTTCATTTATTTTTTTGTTAATTACATTCATGAATAGATTTCACAAAGTAAGTAATTTCACAATAAAAGTGGTAAAGTTATTACTGAGTTACCAAACAATAAGTTACTCGTTTATTAGTGCAACGCTTTTTCTTTGGTGACTCGAACTGTTCACCTTTTTTCTGCATTTGACATATGCACATATGCTGTTTACTGTTCTTACGCTGATTTTTAAAGCAGCAGCTACACGCTAAAATCATACAAATTTTTGTAAAGTAAAGTAATGATATTTTATTCGCATATTACCTCTTGTACAGCGTTTAATGGTAACAAAGAGCCATTATTAATCCTTTCTTCTTCAAAATAGTTAACTAATGAAGCCACAAGATCTTTGCATCGACTATTAAGCTGTTTGGGCATTTTGACAAGTAAATAAATGTTTTTCACAAGATAACCTCAAAAATCGACGATACCACGAGTACAAAAGTCACAGACCACTGAAAGAAAATTCAACAAACGACGCGGCAACATGACAATATTTCTGGTAGTGACTAATACTCCGTCAATAATTGGTGGTTTCTTCATGAACATTTCAACACAAAATTTTACAATGACGGACGTCTAAATCCAAACAAGCTATTCGCTGTGAGCCGATGAATAGAGGGAATTTGACAGTTTTCACCAACGCTGTTAGTGGCAGTTTTGTGCATTTAACTTGTAAACATTCAAATAATGGCGAATATGGATTTTTCAAAAAGAAAAAGATATAGCAGCTGTTGTATTGATACATGTAAAAATACTGGGTATAAGTGATTGTAAATTTTATTCATTTCCTGTTGCCAAGCATAAAATATGTAGTTCAAAGAGAAAAATGGATTATTGCTATCAATAAGATTTTTGGTGTAGCTGGTTAAAATGGGATATCATGTGATATAGATTTAAAACCAGTATAATGTTTAATATCCATTTTGATAAAATTAAAATAGATTGATATCTAAGCACTAAGGCCTAAGCACACAAAAAATAACAGCAAAAACAGAATGAAAATGCAAAATGAAAACAAGAATTACAACGTTACAAGCATGATACTATGACTAACAGTCCCGTAGCACAAAATCGGTCGTGTTCACGCATGCCGTCATTGGAGAGTAGAATTTGAATTCTTGTTAAAGTTAAATGGGAGTTGTATGCATTCTGTGATGAAATTACTAGACGAAGATAAGTTAAGAGGTTTAATAATTACAATAATCGTACACATAAGGATATCTCCAAACTATTTATTAAAGATTATTTATTGATACACACAAAAAACTGACATTTCGAACGTGAAACTCTCCAATGACGTCACGACTTATGCGTTATCTTATCTGCTTAGTCATAGTATCATGGTTACGAGAGGTAAAGGTAACCTTTAACCATTAAATATTTTCACATAAAGTTCTTCTTTTTCTCCATGGCCTCTTACGTAAGTAGTCATCCAGTCGCAGGAACTTATATCTTAAATATTAAAATTATAATGAATAAAATAAAAAGGCGTAATTACTTTTACTATTAATTCTGTATATTCGTTCAGTAATCAGTTTACAATAATATTTTAGTTCATAACTTTGTATTTTTAGATAAATATCTATTTTTCTCGTTTTGTCATATTTCACTTACACCGATTTTACAAGAAAAGTACAAGTTTCAAACCACGAGATAGCGCTACCGGCGAAGCTCACAGCGAATATATACATAGCTGTATATACATTATTTTGTTACAAAAGTTTTTTTTATTGATCGGGTTATTTTTAAAAGTGATTGTTTAGCAAACTAAAGTAACATACACTTTTCTATAGAAATGTAGCCACACATACAATAGAATTACGACATTGGTGACGTGCACGCAACTTTATTTGGCTTTTAGTGTATATATATATATATATATATATATATATATATATATATATATATATATATATATTTAAACCTAGAGCTAAGATTAATACTATTATAAAAATTACCAGTCTTCCGGGTTGAACCGCGTCGATATTCATTGCGCCGAGCTTTCGATATCCTCTCTAATGTCTTCTTCAGGGCTTCCGAGGTCTCAGTCTCCCTAGTCCCCAGACAATACTACAGTTATCACTAGTCACTTCAGTAGTGACCGTAAATGATTAACTTTATAAAAATGCGCTTTATTATGCCTTCATTCATCTCTTCTAAGCTTTTTTTTTGGAATAATTTATTCGTAATCTTGAGGGTTCTTGTTTAGCGTATTTAATTGGCAAATTGGGTATATTGCCGGTTTCACTTCTACAATATTTGCCCCACTGCTTTTATTGTGTTTTTATTGTTCCAAAGTATCTGAACTTTTTTGAAGTAAATTTCTTTATGTGAAATACATCTACAATTCGTATATCTGCTTTAGATATGTCTGTTTCCATATAAACTTTATCTGGTACAACTTTCCTAATTTTTGTTGTAAACTTTTAAAGAGCTTTTTCTTTTTTACTTGTAGATACTTTATCTTATGCTATACATACATGTAATTTGCATTTGCATACAAACTTTTATTTAATAATTAATATTGATATTATTTTTTAGAAAAAGTGAAAAATGAAAAATTCGACAAACTTAAGGAACTTTACGTTAAACTAAGGGATGAACACATTCAAAAAATTAGAGAGGTAAGATTAGTAGGCATCCAGATTATATATATATACAATTGATTTTCTGTATCGTATCGACCGTCTAATAAGTAAAACTAGTGAGTGGGATATCAGGTTTTTCGGTCAAAAAATAAAACGATTCTATTGTCTCGTCAAACTCGATATTTGGCTAATGTTTGCTAGTTTCATCAGGAAATCACTAAAATAATTATTAAAATCAATTATTACATAGAACATACATACAAACAAATAAAAACTCACAGAGTGGATTCCAATGATGACGCTAGCGCACTCTCTTACTTCCTTTACCCACACCGCGCGCAGCTACAATCCTGTGTGTCCCGTTTCGGTCTATCGCACGCTTCGTCGTACGTTCACAGTCGCATTACAGACACCCCTATATCATCGGATTTACAATTAAACAGCGCTTATTTTTATATTTGGTTGACAGATTAAACAAATATGTGAAAATATCTATGGACAAAATACCTGTTTGTACACTTGGCAGCTAAATGACTGACAGTATAAAAATAGGCAGCCCTATTACGTTTACATATCCTTTAGGCTTTGTACTTACGGTTAGTGTTAAAATTTTTTGGTTAAACTCGCCAGTATAAGTTATAAAAAAAGTCATTTTTTAATTAATAATTATAGTTTGGACAAAATTATATCGGGTACCTCTTCTTTTTATAATTTTTAACATACTAAATTACATATCAAATAATTTTTATCCATTAACCAGATCGGCGAAGGTCTTTTTTTATATCGGCTCCTCTACTATTATAGAGACGCGGCATTCCCATTTTAAAAATTAGTCAAGAGATTTTTTTAAAGTCAGTTTTGAGTAATTAAATCTCCAAAAAATAGTTCGACTTTCGTAAATATTAATGAAAATTCTTTGTCTATCTCATACTTTACTAGCTGAAGAATCTTCAAAGTAGCTAAGTCTCAAACCATTGGCGAAGATTTAATCTTAGCATCGATTAAAGATGCTGTAGAAGCGATGTTTGCAGAGAATGGGTTAAAGGAAATCGAACGCGTACTAATTTCCAATATTATTTTTGCGACTTATCTGAGCTACTTATTTTTGGTTGTTGTATTCGATGATACCTTTTGTATGCCTCACTTTAAGGTTGCCTACCAACTAAAATGTCAAGAACCCATTAATTGATCATGAGATAAGAGACAGAAAACTGCTTTAAAATATTGCTGGCTCATAAACTGTTAACAAAACTAGCTCTCAGCTGACAACTATCACTGCATGTTTGATGAAACTATAAAAGTTCTCTTTTCCTTGATACCTTGGTTAGACTTATGTAAGCTATGGTTGATATTAAAACTAAGTACCGCAATGTACTGTATATTGGACATATCAAACGTATTGCCTATTGCGATTAATAGGATACAATTACATCCTTCTTTAGGTTTTCTCTATGATTTTTTTTTTTAAAACACTTGATCTAATATTACTTTAAATAACCTTTAATTATTCAAATACAATTACTATTTTTTAAGTAATTTGTTACTTCCTGCAAAACATCTAATATTTTTAGAAATTTTACCAATATTTAATAGTATAATGAAATATTTTTTAATTATTTTTAGAAAGCTGAAGTAGAAAAGAAGTTGATCGGTGCCTTGAAAAATTTAGAGCTACTAACTGAGCTAGAGTCGACAAATGAAAGATTACAGGAAGATCAAAAACAAAAGTCGTCAGAGCTCTCTGCCCTACAGAAAGACAAGGAATTATTTAATATGGAAACCGAAGTAAGTACTCTTAATTGATATTTGTTTTTTGAATATGTTTTACAATTATATATTAAATTATTTTTATTGTTTTCTTTGCGCATTCTTTTAAGTTAGCAAGTTAAATACTATGTTTATATGCAAATAAGCCACAATTGATTGTAATAAACATTACATTTTACCTAAAACATTTGACGTTTTGATTACCACTCCGAAAATCGTTCTCAAAAAAGATTATTAAATAATTTAGTTGAAAAACGATGTGTGTAACGGTCAGAATTGTTGATAAGTTCATGTCAACAAAGTTATAGGCAACAGCCACATTTGACTGAAAAGGTGTGTGGGTGGATGTTTTGCCAAATGGAAAATTTAAACTCTGATTAAGTATCTAAGAGTTCAACGTGTGTAAAGTATTCCTGTTTAGTAAACGTGTGTTGTGTGTTGCATATGCATTGTGTATGATAGAGAATGATACTTTGCTTCTTCTTCCGCTATTGTTGGTGACTTCTTCTTTAAGTATTTTGCTTATATTTAAGTATTAAGTATGGTCGCCAGACTTTTTATCAAGTCTTCCTAACATGTTCTGTTGCTGCAGTCTTGGAAAAGAGGAAGAAGCTCTTCTAGAATATCCAGTTTTGTATTCTTAATGGGTAATGCTGCAAGTTTATTTCGTTTTTTATCGAGTTTTTCATGCTAGAAGTGATGAACGCCAAATACCACTATAGCTATCTTTAAGAAGAATGCAATCTGTATTCGGAATCTATATTTAGACAAACATTAGACGAGGTTCAAGATGGAATCAAAATTAACGGAACCTGCATAGACAACATGAGATACGCTGATAATACTTTCCTAATAGCAAGCAACGCACAAGAACTACAAAATATAATAAATGCAATAGTTCGTCATAACGAAATGTTCGGTTTACATCTAAATGTTTCCAAAACTAAAATACTAGTGTTTTAAGAGATGCCAACAAACGCACGTTGGTATGCCAAGGGACAAATAATAGAACAGATAACTTCCATAAAATATTTGGTAACAAATATCAACAGCCAGTGTAATCTAAAAATAAACGAGGCAACATTGCCTCGTTAGATGTAATTGTAATTCTCCGACCCCTCCGACACCACGACAGAAAATCTTTATTAGCACATAACAACGCATGGGATGTACATCTCCGCCCTTCGATGTTTTTTTTTTCATAACGTATACCTGGTTCATTTCTTATGTCTACACTACACTATCGGCGATGATGGTTGATCGTGTGATCGTTTATGATCGGCACATTATCCTCCAAGCGTCCACACAATCGTCCGTAATAGTATGTCGAACCACAAGCATCAAGCGATTCCCTTTGTTGCGTCTCCGAAAAACTGACAATTCACGGGTTTTAGGCGATTATAGGCAATGATGGGTATGTATAGTCGAGTATGACCTCTACACAGTCGTACTCGGGCTTACTTGTTTGTAATCGCCGATTATGAAGAGGGGTCTTTAAAGTACATAAACTCGGTAAAAATACACTGACCTTTATCAGGCGGTGCACTTGTATCGGTTTAAATAATGTGAACGATTTTTTGGGCTTGAATTAAAAATAAAAGCGCATTTCATTTAGATAAAAGATAAAACAAAAAAACATACTCTTATTGAAAATAAAAAATAATTCCTAATTAAATAAGAAATAATTCTTTATGCCCTACAGATATGATTCAAATATTTGACCTTTTACTGCTGAACAGTATCCCAATCTGTCATGAAAACTTCTGCGGACAGATGAAAAAGTTTCTGCTGTATCAGAATTGGAAACTTCTCGTATTAGATTTTTTAATTAATCCAAATTTTGGGCTCTAGCCTCAGGATGATCGTAGATGATGCTTTTTAATTGTCCCCAAGAAAAAAGAAGTCCATGGGTGTATCTGGAGATCACGCAGGCCACTTAATATCGCCTGTTCCACTGATAATTTGATTTGGGAAAGTATTGTTTTAATACTCCCTAATTATTGGAGCGTTGTGAACTGAACGGCCGTCTTGATGAAACCAAACATTCTCCAGATTTACATCAGGGAGATTGATAATAACGGGAAGAACATGATTCTGTAACAAGTCGAGGTATACTCTACTACTCCAGTTGCCCTCAATAAAATATGGACCTATTATGTGGTCTTCTAAAATGCCAGTCCAGACGTTAACTTTTTGAGGACGTTTAGTTCGGTAAACAACACTTCTGTGCTGGTTTTCCCGCACCCAATACCTCGTAACGGAATGATTGTGAAAGGAAATATCTTAGAACGCATCGTCATGTAGAAATAAGTTGCAACTTTCTATTTAAAACAAAGTATAAAACACATTGTAAATAATATACAAAAAGAAATATTCAAATACGTCAAACCTATCATTCTATGACACGTATTTATCTATTTTTATCTCTTCAGATAGAACGACTGATAAGACAGTATGTAGGTATGTATAGTCCAATCTCCTGTATTCATCTAAAGCCTAACTATGTATCCTACACTTTGTTAAAAATTTTTGCATATTCTGCAATGGATAATACACAAGAATACCAAAGGGTGTGGCTCATCAAAGTTATAAATGCATTACACGCTCCACGTCTTCTAACTTATTTTCGTGTCATAAACGTTGCCTTCAACCAGTTTGATGAACTTTATCAATAAAATACTCGTATCGAATATCTTATTATTTAGTTAAGAGCGTAGGCGCAAAATTTCGGGCCAGTGCCTTTTAAATGCAATAATTTTTTTCGAATCCTGAGAAAACTAACAAATATTTTTTTAAAATTTAAACGCATAATGAAAGATTACATTATTACCGAGGGCCGAAAGTCCCTTAGAATAAACAAAAAGTTTTGTGAATGAGATATTTGAAATTAAAAATCACACTCAATTTTCTCTGTTTTTTTCACCCCTGTAACTTATTAAAATAAACATTATAGAAGTTTTTAGGGACTTTCGGCACTCAGTAATAATGTATTCTTTCATTCTGCTTTTAAATTTTTCAAAAATATTGATTAGTTTTCTCAGGATTCGAAAAAAATGATTGCATTTAATAGCATTGGCCCGAAATTTTGCGCCGACGATCTTAACATAATATCCCGGTTGTTTTCGTTGAAAACTTTCAAAAATTCAACTGAAATTTCATTACATTCTGTTGCTTTAATTTTCTATTGTGTTATTTTTTGTTTGTTTTGGTCTTTTATTACCTTACTTTTCACGTATTCGTTGCTTGACGATAATCGATACAAATCGATTGTACGATAATCGTACTTCGATACGACGATAATCGGTTAAAGTTTTGATGTAAATTTTCCATGTCTGTAATTGTTCTTCCTTGTCTGCAATTTGTATATCAATCCATACGAAGTTGTCCAATATAAATTAGGTTGGTTGTTTGACCATTTTTAATATTTTTTATTTTTTTACCAATTAAACTTCAGTTTATAGAGTATACAAAATTGCATTAATTTTATTTTTAAAAATTTATTTTGCCGATGGCACCCATTTTTGTTTCATCGTGTTGATCATTTTCACGAAAAACATGACTTCGTTTTTTAGCCAATTATTTCATTTAGATTTCTCCTAGAACAATAGATCAAAAACCAAACTATTCGTAAAAGTATGCTCTAAAAAAGTGGCCCATAGCGTTATTTAATTACAAACTACCCTTAAGACCTTAAATGTACCTCAAAGTTTGAAAAGGTAAACTGATAAAATTCCGTTTTCAGCATTTTTTTAACAACATAAGGCAAGCTGATAATGGTTTATAATTGTTTTCTGGAAAAGACATACATACATATTTTAAATGAAAAAAATTTGAGCTTTGAGACCTGGAAGGTTAATACATTGCACCCCAAAATTAACCCATAATTTTAAAAACCCTGGTAAATCAAATAATTTTAATGTTTTGATTTTTGTGCTAATATATTATTGTTACCCCGGTATATTGTAAAATGTATCCTAAGAACGGTAAAAAACGCTGATGTTTTTACCATTTTTTGCAAACAAATTTAAAACCTGCTAATGCTGCTTCATTAAGTTGGGTTGGATTACATTGTGCTAAACGTTTGAAAGGGCTTTTTAAGTTTATAAAGTGTTTTTTCTTTGAAATTAACCACCAGCAGCAAGAAAATCGAAATTTATCAGAAAGTGAATGTTTTAGAATCGTTACTCTTCGCGAAAAAGTTCTACACTCAAGTAGAACTCGCTGAACGTTTTAACGTCACCCACTCAAAAATTTCAAGAGTGTTAACACATTTCTCTGTTACTGGAAGTAACTCGAGAAGAACCGGTCAAGGCCGTAGAAGGGTTACAACTCATAATCAAGACCGATTTTTGACACTTCGTAGACTGAGATAAAGGTTTGATACCAGTACTTCTCTTCAAAATGAATTTTTGGATCGTTATAACTTTAGAATCAGCGAAAATACGATTAGACGAAGACTTACCGAAAACGACCTACACCCTGGAAGGGCACCAATTGGCCCATTATTGACCAGAGACCATACAAGGCAAAGATTTCATTTTGCTCGTGAACATGTCGATTGGAATAATAACGATTGGGGAAGAATATTGTTCACCGATGAATCCAGGTACTGTCTTTTTTCCGATGACAGGAGAAATCGAGTTTATAGAAGGCCTGGGGAACGCTACGCACAGTGTAACACTGTAGGAACTGTACAGTATGGCAGCGGCTCGGTGATGGTGTGGGGTGGGATTCATTTAGAGGCTCCTACGGTATTAATTGGAATAGATCGCGGTCGGCTTACATCGCAGATGTATATAACAGACATTTTAGAAGAGCATGTCGTGCCATTTGCATCATTTATTGGGGATAATTTCATGCTTATACAAGATAATGCTAGGCCACACATGTCAAGAATTGTGCAGCAGTATCGTAAGGAGGTTGGAATTCCTGCTATGGATTGGCCTGCGAGAAGTCCTGACCTCAACCCAATAGAAGATGTTTGGGACATCATAGGCAGACGACTACGACAATTACCTAATGCACAAAACACATTAGTTGAACTGTTTTTGCGGTTGGTCGAAATTTGGGATCAAATTGATCAAGAAGAAATCAGAACGATTATTCTCAGTATCATAGATCGTTGTCAAGCAGTAATAAATGCCGGAAATGGCAATACTTGATACTAGTTCACAGTAGTTGTATTTTCTTCAACTTTAAAAATTTCAATTCCGTCACTAATTTATAATGTTAGTTTGTTTGTTAATTTCAATACATTTTTTGATTAAAAAAAGAAAAGTTTTATATTTAAGATGTTCTAAAACAACCATAAAGCAACAATTTTTTCATTATAACTCAAAATAAGAATTTTAAAATTATACGTTAATTTTGGAGCGCAGTGTATTTCTATAATGTAGTATCAATTTGTATTTATTGTGAAATTTGGTGAAAATACATTAATTTTTATTTCATTAGACAGTTTATTTGAATTTTAATTACTCTACCGCAAACGCTCAAATTAATGAATTTTTGCCATTTTCTCAGGCCTGTAACTCCTATATGCCTTAAGTCTACAACTTCAAATTTTTATCCTTTATTCTACTCATTAGGACCTAACATTCAGCCAAATTTAAAATTTTTACTTGCTTGTCCATCAGAGATATAAGGGTTCAAACTTTAAAATTTTTCAAAAAATTACATTTTTGAGATTTTTTTTGAAAAAATTGAGTTAGTCTCAAAGCTCAAACTTTTTTCATTTAAAGTATGTATGTATGTTTTTTCCAGAAAAAAATTACAAACCATTATCAGCTTGCCTTATTTTGTTAAAAAAATGCTGAAAACGGAATTTTATCAGTTTACCTTTTCAAACTTTGAGGTCAATTTAAGGCATTATCAGGTAGTTTGTAACGAAATAACCATTTTTTTTAGCATACATTTCCAAACAGTTTGGTTTTTGATTTATTGTTTTAGGTCAAACCTAAGTGAAAATATTGGCTAAAGAGTGAAGCCATGTTTTCCGTGAAAATGACCGACACGATTAAACAAAAATGGACGCCATCGGCAAAATAAATTTAAAAAAAATAAAATTAATGCAATTTTGTACTGTCTATAGACTGAAGTATAAAAGGTAGAAAAATAAAAAATATTAAAAATAGTCAAGCATCCACCTTTGGACCAAACCGTATTTTCTTGTAAGTATAAGTAAACTCTTTGATCTTTTTGTTCATGTTAAAGCTATCGTGTCTTCTTTCTGTCTCTCGTATTTCTTGCAATTTTTCTTGTAACCATTTGTCTTTAGCGTCTTTTACCTTTTTACTGACATTTCTATCTAATTCTTTGTATCGTTCGGGATTATTTTTATTTTCTCTTCTGCCCAAAAGCTGTAAACTGAAACTCGTCGTGTTTCCTCCGTTCGGACTAACCAAATACTTCTTTCGATGCGTCCAGGTTTGTCCTGTGGTGACTTTTTAATAGTAACTTCAACCAAGCATTACTTAGAATTAAGCTTATCTGGCAAAACTGTATTAGTCAATCACCTCGTTCATTTCTTGTTTCCACGAAATACTTGCCAACTGTCATTCTTTCGTCTCGCCTCTTTCTATTTTGGAGTTAAAAGGTATTGCAGTATACCATTTTGCCTTTATAATTCCAAAATACTATTATTCTGACTTTCCTTGAAACCGTTTGTGTATCCTTACTCTATTTTTTTTTCTTCTACATCGGAATTACGGATATCTTGTACCGCATCAATAGAGGATTTTGATATCTCAAAATGTCTTTTCGAGTTGACTTGTGTCGTTCTAATATATCTGTTAACATCTATGGTACCCATATTACAGACATTGTTTTATGTTTAATTCAGAGTATATTGGTATGAGAGATCAATATCTTTAATTATTTGTCTAATAGTCAAAAATTTTGCTGCAAGAGATCTTTCTAACATTTTAGGCACTCCTTTTGCATGTTCGTCTATACCTGACTCTCTACCACATTTAAACTCACTACACTACCGTCAATATCTCATATCAAACTGGCGACTCCCCTAATTATTCTAAACGAAAGTATGTTTCACCTCCCTTTGTTAACAGGACATGGTGATACTGTGATTCTTGAATCCGACATCTACTGTAGGCACGCTGCAATAGGTTCGGATTTGTAATTTTCTTGCGTGAGTCTGTACATAACAGGTTACGATGCGACGTGGAGATAAATAATTATTTTGATTTAACAATGGGTAAAAGACGATGCAAATGGATTCCTCGTATATTATTGACAATCTTTATTATATTACATATACTATTTTTTATTAATTTTTGACCAATTAAGTTCACCGGGGATATTTGTTACAGATACTCAAAAAAAGTGTGATGGATGCATGTCGAGAAAAAGATGGCATAAAACATGAACTAGCATTAGTGATGCAGGAGAAGGAAGAATTAAAGAAGAATTCGGAGGAATTATCATACAAACTTTTGGACCTGGAAAGGCAACTAACCAAAGGTATTTTAATACTTCAAAAGAAAAAACCTTGAAATTTCGTTTAAATTCACAGAAATCTATTTTTTAATGTTTTTGTTCCACTTAAGCTTTTCTTGCACGTCAATCAAGATTTACGTAAAAATTGTATATGTGAAACAAAGATGTTGAACAATATCTAACAAAAAGAAACCAGAAAATTTGTATATTTAAATAAATAAGAATTAAGGCCCTAAATATATTTAACCAGATAATTAGTACGTTATTTTTGAGTGTTTTGTTCCATTTATAGTATCTTAAGCTAGTTTCAACGTTTCTTTAGTTAGTTTCAGTATTTTAAAATATTTTTTATTATGCATATTTCATAGATAATAACTATATAAATGTGTGGGAATCCATCTCATTCCTCTTTAAGTTCGGAATCTCATTTTCGTAGTTCTCTCTAATTTGGAACCCAAATTCATTTTTCGCGTTTATATCGCCAGCCTTATTTTCCTGTGTATTTTCAAAATTTCGTCAAGGGAATTTATTTGTTGGTAAAGAAAATGCTAAAATACAATTAACTAATCATACATTTTGTTTCAGAGCAATCTGATCTACAGAGAAAGATTAAAGAAATTGTTACTAAATCGTTAGAAAGCAGTGAAGACATTCTTAGGCACGCAATCGACGAGATTGACAATCCAGCTTTGACTGCACTTACCTGTTCTTCTGATTACTTAAGAAGTTTAACGGAAGGATGCAAGAGCTCATTAGAAGAAAGTACGAAGATTACGAATAATGATTACGTTAGTATTGTAACTGTGGCGAACAGAATTGCACATAGACATGCCACATATATTTTACAAGGAAGGGCTACTTGCAATACGAGTCCCGATATATCTTTTGGAGAAAGTAAGTTATACTTATATAGGTTATATTTGTATTGATTATTTTAGTAATTGGTCATCTATGTACAATTTCGAATGGGTCTTGTAAACAGCGAACGCTTATATTAGTATAAATATAACACTAAAACACTGAACACTTTGTTTTCAAAACTTCCACAACATTTATTTAATATCTTATTACTACAGCTGTTTCGGCACAGTTCTTTTCTCAAGTGTTCTATTTTTGGTATGTGTTTACACTTTATAGTCTTTAACTGAATAGCTTGCGGGTGGGAGAACTGTTTGTTTCAAGTTAGTTATTCAGAATTATTTCTGTTTGGCCTTTTTTTAATGTGAATAATTAGAAATTCGTCATTACAAGAATGATTATGATCTAGAAGGTGAAGTGCGTATGTAGAATCTTTTTTTCTATTATTGAAAACCCTTTTATGTTCTGCTATACGTTTGTTAAAAATTCTACCAGTTTGGTCGATGTAAGTTTTTGGATAGACACCACATTTAAATTTGTAAACACTACTATGTAAGTACATTTTATTTTAGCTCTTGTTGTTTTTAATATATTTGATTAAGTTGTTGTTTGTTCTAAACGCTTGTGTTATTCCTTTCCTTTTTTATGTGTTTAGCTATTTTTGTTGATATCTTGCCTGTATATGTAACCGGCCAGTTTTTTCTCTGGTAGTGGAAATAATAATTTCAGGGCTTTCTAGAGACATTATGGATCCATATTTGTACAAAGATATAAGTGGAATATTTGCTCTTCATTATGACTTCAAAAAAGCTCTCAACAGTTGTGCAAAACAACACTGATAACCTGATATACCTGACAATCGTTTTGTCTTTGTATTAAGTGTTACTTATTCATCAAAATAAATCCCTAATGAAAATCTTGTTTTTTACTTAAATGGAAGTTTTTAACATCCTCGAATTTTAATGAGCAGAAGTTACACAAACACGAACAACATACACAAATCTATCTAGAATAACGGAGTCAATTGTTGCAAAATTACTAATATTCACTTTGCTAAATCCTCTTTGCATAGGGAAGTGTACTTATTTTATAAGATAATAAAACCAAAGCTTATGATAAAATGAAGTATGTTTGTTTGTCTTAACCTTTTCTAAGACTCCTTAATTTTGTGGACTAATATTACTTGTTATCAATACATTATATGGTGTAAATAAATGAATGTTTATTGTCGGTAATTCGTTTTAAAGTTCTATTTTATTTATGTTTGTTTACTATTACATTATAATATTGGCTAGGAGCACGTGTGCTTGGTTGTATAGTAATTTCCAGACTCTTCTAGTCTGTCAAAAAGTAACTAACTTCGCAAAAAAATAATGACTAAGTTCACTAGACAGTTCGGACTGGGATTAGCGAACCGACTATACCTGTTTGATTTTATTCGCCATTACTGAATATTGGGTGACACAATATAGTATATTTTGTGTTGCCTGCCTTAACAAGGATATAAAAACACTGAAAGCGAAGCATAAGCGAAGAGATGCGAGCACTTTTAGTCTGAATAAGAATTTATTCTTATCCCTTCTTATCAATATCTGTTGTGACATGTATGTCTCGACAATGGGGAAAAGGATAAAAGAATAAGTAGTCGCATCCATAATACTACGATAAAAAGTATACACGAATTTGGAAATAATCTTATAGGCAGAGGTTTTTTTTATAGAATTAATAAGTGTGTTTCCTTATTGTATATAATATATAACAAGCGAGTCTTCTACAGCTGGCGCCGCTTCTCGCATCCTAATTTCCAGCGTTTTCTGTCGAAGCAATCTTCAGTTGTTAGATCTCTGGCGGTCGTTGCATCGTCGACATCGTCTTGATCTACCTCGTTTTCCGGCATCTATTTTCAGGCATTCTCTGAAGGTGTCCATACCAGTTCAGTCTTTTGGCTTCGATTGTGTGTATTATGTCTAGATCGATTTCCATTTCTCTCCGAATATCTTCGTTTCTCACCCTATCAAGTCTAGTGAGCTGGCAACATCGTCTCCAGTAGTTCATTTCCATGGCCTTAATTTTTGATTTGTTTCTTTGGTTTATTTCCCAGAGTTCGGCGCCGTTCAGTCCAATACTTTCTATTATTGTTTTATAAATTCTTCTTTTATTTTCTTTTGTTATTTTTTTATTCCATAATAGTCCGTGTAGCTGTCTGGTGGCTGATCTTGCTTGGCCAATCCTGGAATGTATTTCTCGCTACTTCTGCTTTTGATGTTATTTGGACTCCCAAGTACTTAAAATTGTCTGTTGGTTTTATAGTTCCCATTTCGATTTGTAGGCTTTCTGGTTTTTCTCCTACAACTAAGTACTCAGTTTTTTGTATATTAATTGTGAGGCCCCATTTGGTGTACTCATCTTCCAGTTTTCTAAGCATGTAGCTTATATCACTCTCGTCTTCAGCTAGAATGGCTTGGTCGTCAGCGAAATGTATCGTGTACAATCTATCATCTCCGATTGGGATGCCCATATTGCAGCACTTCCTTCTCCACATTGAGAGTGCCTCATTTAGATATATTTTGAAGAGTGTAGGTGCTATGCAGCAGCCTTGCTTTAGGCCCTTACTAATAGGAATTTCTCTAGTTAATCTATTTTCAGTTTTAATGTTTGCCGTCATATTTTTGTAGAGCTGTTGTACTGCTTGTATATTTTTTTTGCTTATTCCTTGTTTTTCCATTGCTACCCAAAGCATTGAAAGTGGTACACTATCGTATGCCTTTGTCAGATCTATAAAGACTATATGAGTTGAAAGGTTGTGGGCTAATCTTTTCTCGATAACTTGGTTTAGAGAGAATATACTGTCCATACAGGATCTGCCTGCACGAAAGCCATTCTGTTCTTCTACATCTGTCATCTCTTTTTCAATTTTATTTTTTATTGTTTTTTCATACAGTCTTGAGAGTGAATTTATGACACTTAGCCCCCTATAGTTTGAACAATTCTTTCTATCTCCTTTTTTTATATATGTTGTTAATATGCGCTTTTGTCCACTCCTGTGGTAAATCGTGTCCATTATAGAATAAGGTGAAGACATACGCCAGTAATTCCCGTAATACTTGTGGGCTATGTCTCCTTATTGTTTCTAAATAACTAATCAACAATTTCTTAATTACAGAAGTGGCCCAGGTATGTAAAGATTTGGGAAAAATAGTGTTGAAACTTCTTATTTCATTAAAACAAAATGAAGACTCTAAACCTACAGCTAATGAAGCCAAACAAAAATTAGAGGAATTAGCCGCTCTAGCAGATAGCATAGGTGCTTCCCTTTTAGGCGAAAAAGCTGAGACCTTAGTAGATATGCTCGAAGATGAGATGAGTGCTATGGACAAAGCAATCGAAGAAGCAGCAAATAGAATACAGGTAATTTTAAGTAGGTTAACGCAATAAAGACCAATAAACACTCTTAAAATATTATTTATTTCCAATGCTCTTATAATAGGGTATAAGGTGAGCGAGAAGAAGAAGAAGAAATATTATTTAAAAGTATCGTATTCAATTATTTATATATTTTATAACCCATTTAGAATTAGAAGAAAGCTCATTGTTATTCGTAACAGCTTGCCATATGAGAAATTCTATTGATTTATTCTTCTTCTTAAAGTACCTTCTCCATTACTGAAGGTTGGCTATAACTACAGCAAATTGCTCTCTGTCTTGAGCTGTTCTTACTATCGAATGTGAGTCCATACCTGTCCAGTCTCTTACATTCTTCAATCAGGAGCATTTTCTTCTTCCTGGACCTCTTCTTCCTTCCACTTTCCCTTCCATTATAAGTCGTAGGAAGTTGTATTTTTCTCCTCTGTAAATATGTCCTAGATAACTCGTTTTTCTGTTTTTTACAATATTTAGGAGTTATCTCTCAGTACCCATTCTTCTTAGCACCTCGTTGTTGGTCACGTGCTCTGTCCAAGAGATCTTTAGCATCGTTCGAAAAACCCACCCAATAAATAAACGTTTTTACAAATCGGTATCGGATATCCAACGATAACGTAGAGTTTATTAGTATTTTTTTCATTCGTTGAATTGCGGACCTAGCATATTCTATACGAGCAGGTATTGATTTGTAGACTCCGTAAATGAGAATTAATTTCGTATACCTTTGATGAAGTGAAACATTGTTAAAACAATAATTTTATTAAAAAAAAACACAAACAAACAAAACTTATCTCTTGATGACGGGCCTGTTAATTTTTGCTGTTGAAGGTCTTGAAAACGGAGAATTTGAGACCAGCTAAACTGAAATTGGTTCTTAATTTGGTTGATAATTTCTAAAATTTCATTTATTTTTAAAATATTTTAATGTTATAAACAATTGATATTAAAAAAATAAATTTTAATAAATTTAAGTTTCTTCAAACAAATGTTAAGATAATAATCTTTCGAAATGATTTTTCTCGTATGTGACAAAATAAATATAAATTTACTCTATGGGTAGGGCATTTAGGAAACCAAATTTTGTATCAGAGATATTCTGCCCCTTCTTCTTCTTGTGGGGCGGCCTATCTGTTACGGATGTTGGCTACTAGCACGGCAATTCTAACTTTATTGACCGCAGCTCGAAATAGTCCTGAAGTGGTAAAGGAAAACCATTTACGTAAGTTCTGGAGCCAAGATATTCTTCTTCTTCCTGGTCCTATCTTTCCGTAGACCTTTCCGTGTAATATAAGTTGCAGCAGGTTATATCTATGATCGTTTCGCACTATATGTCCAAGATATTCTAGCTTGCGCTGTTTCACTGTGGATATAATTTCACATTTTTGATCCATCCGACGTAGAACCTTAATGTTTGATATTCGGTCCACCCAGGATATTCTCAGTATCCGTCTATAACACCACATTTCAAACGCCTCGAGTTTTCCCATGGATGCCTTGGTTAGTATCCCTGATTCAACCCCATAGAGCAGCACTGTAAACACGTAGCATCTCAAGAAACGGATTTTTGTTTTAAGGGTAGGTCGTCGCTCTTAAATATCTTACTCATTCTGACAAACGCTGACCAGGCTTTTCCAATTTTTTGTTTTATCTCAACTGAGTGGTCCTCTTGGTCGTTTATGGTGGCTCCTAAATAGCAGTAACGGGGCACTTGGAGTATTTTTGGCTGATCTACCAGTAATTGACTAGGTGGAATATGTTTCTTACTGATGACCATGTACTTTGTTTTCTTGATGTTAAAATCAAGCCCGTATTCTTGATTGATTATCCACAATTGCGTTACTAGTGTCTGTATACCTTCTAAACTGTCTGCAAAGAGAATGTTGTCGTCTGCATATCTGATGTTATTCAGGCGCTCACCATTTATGAGAATACCCCCTTCGACATGCTCTAAGACCTGGCTCATGACGTGTTCCGAATAGACGTTAAATAATAGGGGAGAGAGTATGCAGCCCCGTCGTAATCCTCTCTTTATTGAAACTTCCTCTGTTAGTTGGTCTTTCACCCAAATGGTTGCTGATTGGTTGTAGTATATATTCTCGAATGCTCTCGATGTTACTCGAAGGTCTTTGAGTATCTTATCCATGAGCTTATCGTGCTTGATTCTGTCGAAAGCTTTCTGGTAGCTTTTCCTGAACCGCGAACAAGGCTTCTCTTGTACCAAACGCATTCCTGAATCCAAACTGCGTTCGTGAGATCTGTTACTCTCATTTCTGATAAATTCTTCTGTGTATTATTTTTAAGGTCTTAAGAATGTGGCCCAATAGACTGATAATACGATGCTCTTCGCATTTTTTTACATTAGGATTTTTAGGTATAGCGATAAATGTAGATTTTAACCAGCTGTCTGGGATTTTTCATAGATTTCATTTAACGTTGTCGTAAACCATTTTACTCCTTCGTCTCCCATGATTTGTAGAAATTCTGAATGAAAGTTGTCGGGCCCTGGTGCTTTGCCTGCTTTGGTTGCTTTAATTGCGGCTTTGACTTCGCCTTGAGTGATTGGTGGTCCTGTGTCGTATTCCATAAATATCTGGTTGTTATCTCTGTCGTCATCGAATGTCTTCTCAACGTATCTCTTTCATATATTCTTTGTTTGTTCAATGTCTATTACTGGGTAGCCATGGTCATCAGTCATATGTCCTGATCTCTTGGGTTTGTACATTCCTGCTGCCTCTTTTACCTTCTTGTGGAGATTAAACGAGTCGTGTCTATTTTCCAATGATTCTATTTCTCTGCATTGATCTTCCAACCATTTGTTTTTGGTTTCTCTAATAGTTTTTGTTATTTCTTTGTCAATTCGTTTATACTCCCACGTGTCTCCGTTTTTAGCTCTTCTTCTATTCTCCATCATATTTAGGATTTTATCAGTAATCCACTCTCTCTTTTTAACCGTTGTTGGGCGAAGATATTTATCTAGGATTGTCTGGTTGATTTGTTCTAGTTTTGCCATTTCGTTATCCGGTTCATTAGCCTTGTCTGTATTTTTAATTCTTTTTTTATATAGGTTTGTATCTGGTGCCTGGTGTCTTCATTTTTTAATGGTCCTAAATCGTATTTTATTGCTTTTGTACTCTCTATCTTCATCAGCTTTAGTCTGATGTTAACTACCAGTGGGTTTTGGTCCGACCCATATAATATCCCATATATAATCTCCTAGCTGGTAATTTAAAGATAGTGTTGGTGATTACCAGTTGTTCTTCCACAGCGAAGGTGATCAGGCGATCTTCGCGTTCGTTTCGTTCCCCCAATCCAAAGGGTCCTATGGTTTCTCCACATCTACCCTTTCTCACTTTGGCATTTAAGTCTCCTGTAAATAAGCATTTTTATTTCGTTTTTGTGAAGTTTTTACAGAACACTCATTAGTTCCGAATAAAAAATTTCGATCTCTTCGTCTAATTTGTCTGCAGTAGGTGCATATACCTGGATTATATTGGGACGAAGTTGTGACGTATTTAGAGATGATCTTATTCACTATGATACCAACTCCGTTAATATGTAGGTCTTCGCTATTTCCGGAGTAATAAATCTGGTGGTACTGTGCACTGTCCAGATCCAGTCCAGGGCTTTTCACTTACACCCATTATGTCGATAGCAACTCTATCCATTTCCTTAATTGCATTGTGTGTCTTGCCCTCATCGTACATTGTTCTCACATTCCACGTAGCGATTGTAATTGTTGAGCTGTGGAGTTTTAAAGAACAGGAATTTCTCTGGCTGACGACCTGGGGAGCCCTGTTATCCTTGTTATATCTCCCTCTGTCGGACCTTAGTATCCCAGAACTATGGTAGTAAACTGTGACGTATTGATACTGATACTTACCAAGCTAAGGGACTAGGGATGTTTAATGAGGTAGTTTCCCCTTGCTTTTCTCATCGCAGTGTAGGAGTCATTAAAACTGCTTCAGTTATGCCTTCTATTGCCCAATGATAAGCCGGTCCAGGATCCATTCCTATACGCCACAACTTTGTACTGAAAACGCTGCTTCCTTCAGCTTCACTGCTGATTTAATGGCGGCAATACTCGCCATGTCACAAAACTTTCCTTGGCTTATTGTAGCATTTTATAAGGTATTATTTCCTAAGGCATACCCACTACACTCTCCAGTATCGCCGCTGCTTGGTCGGGGATTGCTTATTTAGTATATTTGCAACTAACCTTCAGATCTGAAGACCATCCACTATCCGCCACCTGTGACCCCGCTGCTAGCCTGCAGCTTAACTTCAGCTCCACTTCGCTGTATATGGATTTCAGAATTTTATATATACTATAATACTCTCTCGCCGTGATATGAAGTCACACTAGAATGACTTGTATTTATGAGAATGTGCTTTTTTATACGCTTTTTATACTGTGGTTTTGTATACTGTTACCTTATGTCTTCGATGTTTACCATCATGCATCTATATATGCCCTAGATATAATAACTGCTTTATTTTATTTCAGGATATGCTTACCACATCTAGAGCTGCTGATTCTGGTATTAAATTAGAAGTTAATGAAAAAATTCTGGACTCGTGTACAAAATTGATGCAAGCTATAAGGATATTAGTTCAAAAATCAAAACTTTTACAAGGTGAAATTGTTGCTCAAGGGAGGGTAAGAAGTTTTGTTTGTTAATTTACCCATCTAAAATTATTTTTTCTTATTCACAAATTTTATTAATTCACTTATGACAGCTATCTCTGCACCAGCAGATAATAATATATCCCAAGTTAGTTATTATAAATTGTCAGTATAGCATATCTAATCGGTAGTAAACTCAGATAATTGATATTAATTAAAGAGGTTAGATACTTGGTAAAATGTTCCTGCTCTTATATACGATAATTAAAACAAACTTAGTAGATTTATGAAACCCAGATCCGTGAGGATACTCAATTTGGATTCTGTTAAGGCATTGGTACAAGAGAAGCTGTCTGTGCATTTTTATGTATTAATCTAGGGATGCTTAAATATTAACCAAAATATGAACGTATGTTTAATAGATTATAATAAGGCGTTTGATAAAGTCATTCACAAACAGATTATGGAAGTTTTGAAATCGAAACAAGCAGGCTAATTGAGGTCATAAAACATCTTTATTATATTGTTCTGAAACTATTTTCTTGTGGCATTTTAAATGAATTACTATTTAACTGGGAATAAGCCACAATTAAAGATAAAAATACGTTTATTGACGTTTTAATTTCCACTTCGGAAACGTTCTCAAAATACAAATGAAACGTCAATAAACGTATTTTTATCTTTAATTGTGGCTTATTCCCAGTTAAACAGTAATTAATATTTATTATAAGCAACGTGCAATAGTGTGCATTAATTAAAACGCATCCAAAGAAATCCAAATGAAAATAGGCGTGCGACAGGGCTGTCACCACCAGCATGTAATTCGCGTTGTTTCCTCTTGCATATTGCCACTAAGAACTATGATGGCCTAAATATAGCATATTTATTATTATATTTTTGTTTACGTTTTTTGACTAATGTCAATGTAAATTTGTATATTACCATGTATTTTAGGGTACAGCTAGTGCAAAAGAGTTTTACAAAAGAAATCATCAATGGACCGATGGATTTATTTCAGCTGCTAAGGCTGTTGCTGTAGCAGCAAAACTTTTATTGTAAGTATTACTTATAATAAAAATTATCAAACATTTTTTTTTTTGTATAAAAATCAAGAGGTTGTATCTGACTGCACAAATAATATCATATAAAATAAATAATAATACATAAAACAGAAGTGTAATAATACGCATCTGTAAGTTATTTGAAGATTTAGATTGAATGAATGAATTTTTGAAGCGAAGCTTCTATATTGGGGTTGCATTACTTTTTCTAGCGTCACGTGGAGGCGTCGCGGGTATCGTGACGATAAGGCGTCACGGGTAGCGTCACGATATAGCGTCAAGATATACCGGTTATTGAACATCTGTTGAATACAACAATATTAAATCATCTGTTTAAATTTTTATGACACTTCTCGTTTTGGCACATTCATACAATCAATCACCTCTATATTTTCTCCTGATAAACTAATTCTGTAAGTAGTTACAGTTTCCATCTTTAAAAAGATGTATTCACTACAGGGTACTGTGTACAGCTGGAAAAACTAGCAGGCTACCGCTGATAGTTAAAGTTTCGGATTTCTGCGTGTTCATTGGATAAATTGTTATACCTAATACTCGAATTGCATCGTTGTATTTATCAGTTATTTGAGTGATCGCATTGAAATATTAGATATATTCTTCAGTCCTACCTAGGGTAGTGAAAAAATAGTTCTGTAATTGTAGTTTGAACTTTAGTGTTCTTGCATTACTGGGCGCAAACAATAATACTGCATCCATTTTTTGAACAACACTGAGCTGAAAAAGGAATCTGATTTCAAATAGTACTACGCTTACTATTGAAGGTTTCAATGTGAAACTGTCATTACTAGCCTAAAAATAAATGTGTTATTCCAGATATTTGTTGTGAAAATGTCCCATAATCATCTCAGAAAAAACACACTACTGCCGAAACTAATTACAGATTAAGATTACATAGAATACAACCTCTTTTGGAGACTTCCAATGTCATGGAAAAAGCAATTAGTGTGGATGTCCATTTGACTCCCCCGAATCACAAATTCTAACTGACGAAAATATTAGAAGAATTATTGATAATTTTAAATACAATTAGTTTTGTTCAAAAGCTGGAGCTGTTTTGGATCAGGGGGGAAGTGAAATAAGAATCGATGAGTCGTGAACGAACTTCCTTCTAATATTCTGCCAGGTGATTTTCCAGCTCAACATGAGCCTTCTGATTCTCATGTTGAAATTGGAATAAGACTGACCTTCCCACTAATAAAAGTTTATCATATTTAATAAGACAGCAGCAGTGAATGGAAATTACACTTTCCTTCTTTTTATTCTCGCCCGTTAACACCTTGGCAGATATTTGAATTTTTTTTAACGCCGATTTACTTACGCATATATTCAGGGAAACGGTCCGCTGTCCTTCTCTGGCAGGACTTCAACTAGAATTTAGTGTTCATGAACTAAAACCCTTCGTGAGAATATTGTTAGTGAGCTGGTATAATGCAAATCTAAGGAGATGAATGAATTAAGAAGAATCAGATGATGCCGTAATATATTCGAGACCATTAAAAGATTTCTTCACTTCAATGACAATTTAGCTATTGATCCAATAGATCGGACTTACAATATACGTCCATATCTTCAAATGTTAAAAAAATGCTGATTTCGTCGTTTGGGAAACAGAATCAAGCATAGACGAAACAATGATTCCGTCGCCCATAATATGGGCGCCGGAATGAAGCAGCACATAAACGGAAAACCAATTCGCTTTGGATACAAGTGTTGGTGGTAAAATATGAAATCTGATAATTTAATTGACTTTCAGGCGTATCAAGTGGCCAAAGGACAAGGTATTTATAAAAAAGAATTTGGGTTAGGAAGTGGTATAATCCTGAAATTTTCGGAGAATTTGCCAACATTTGAATGTGCAAAGTCATGCCCCATATTATTTATACAGATAACAGTTCACTTCCTTCAAGTTGGGAAAACAAATGAATAAAGGTGGAATAGTTGTGGTTTATACCACTCAACAATAATTATAAAATTTATACTATTTTTGACTGTTTTACTTAATTTTTGTCCTGTACTCTTGCTGAATAAATTTGTTTTTGATTTGTGCATTTATTTTATAACGTAAGTGCCCAGTGTTGCGTTTTTCCAACATCATTTAAAAAAAAATGGTGGGGGTATTTGCGATAAAATCTTAATTTTTACCCATTTTTGATCCTTTTTGTAAAAAAAAATGTTCTGGGCATGAATGGTTTAAAATAATTTCATATAAATACAATTTCGTATTTTTACCATTATCAATTCGACTTGTATTAAAGTTCGATAACAAGAGTTATTAGTAAAAATTTTGTTTTATACAAAATGTCGATACTAACTATAATTCGTAATTTGGAGTTTTTTAAATGTTTGATAATTTTTTAATTAATCAATTCCCTTCAAACTATTCTCAAATTTTATTTTTAAACATCCTATTTAGTTTATTAATTCACACAAAAAATACTGTCTTTATTACACATTGTTTATCACTTGTCTTGTTTTTTATTTTTCCCCAAGAATTACAATTCAGCAAGTCTCTTGAAAATTGGATTCATCGTGTGTTGAGTTTTTTATAAACAATTGACAATAATAAAAAAATCATTGGTACATTATGTGTCTGACATAGGAACAAAAATTTGTACCACAAAAAATTTTACTTGAAGAAAACGTCATTACTATTTATACTGGCATTGTATTAATTTTTAAAATTAGTTGTTAAAAAATTCAGTTTAAACGATACTCAACTTTTATTTTTAAACATCTTATTTAGTTTATATAATAATTAAATTAATATTTATTTAATTATACTTTATTATTAATTTAATATTTAGTCTGACTTTGACGGGTCTATCAGACGCAAACAACGTATGCTTGAAAGTAATGCAGACGAAATATACAGCGTAAATTTGTTGACAAGTTAGCAGGTGATGTTAGGAGCAAACATAATAATTTATCGAATTTGTTTCAAATATAAATAATAAATAAATAATTAAAATACTTTAGTAACTTTATTACAGTACCGCCTACTGTACCACCTTTTTTATTATTTATGTCTTCATTATATGATTAAATGATGTTCTTGTTAACTAATATTTTATATTTTAGAACAGCAGCTGATAAAGTAGTTCAATCTAACGGCAAGTTGGAACAATTAGTGGTAGCGGCTCAAGAAATAGCTGCCTCCACAGCTCAATTAGTAGTAGCCAGTCGAGTTAAAGCAGATAGAAATAGCAATAACTTGCAACAGTTGACGCAGGCGTCTAAAGGAGTTACCACAGCAACAGGAACTGTTGTTGCCACTGTTAAAGATTGCAGCGAACTAATTGATGAGTCAGGTATAAATATTTCAAAATTGATTTTTTATTCTTGAGGCGAATACTCATCAATTAAAGTGGATATTTCTATTCTTCTTATTTTTTTATTTATTTGCCTTACAAAATATTCCGATTGAATTGTAATGGATACGGCCCTTAAAAAAAATTATAGCAAATGCTTTTTACATGCTACTTTTTCTTTCTTGACTTTTTTTTTTACTTTTCAGTAAATAAAAATCCGCTTTAAAATATAAGTTTTATCGACTTTATCACTGATGTTACAGTACGACTTAGTTTAGTTAAAATAAAATTTAGTTTAGTAATATGCCTTTAAGACGTTTAAAGACTGTGCAAGTTGGATAGCTAGTGCATTGGGGATAGGAAGGTTTGTCTCAATTGGAAATCACTATGCGACTAAATGTGTGTCAGAGTGTTGTAAGCAGGGCATGGAATAGCTTTTTAGAGACAGGATTTGCAGCATATACATATGGATGAGGACGAGAAAGAGCCATAACTTATGCTGAAGATCATTTCATAGTCCTCACGGCAAGAAGAAACAGGGGTAGAAGAAACATATACTTACAGCATCAATGATTAATAACTTCTTTTCAGGTCAGCTACTGATGTGTGATCTCTAGTCAAACTATCAGAAGACGGTTGCATGTATGTTAAATGAGAGTAAGAAGACGCGCTACACACCCATGATTGACGGCGGAGCAATGTGCACTCGTATATCGTTGGGCTATGGAACACAGTCAATGGGGCTTTTAAGACTGGGAGCATTACTTGGGAAGCATATGTATAACGGACGCACTGACTTATTAATTTTAATTAATGAAACAGTGATGACTGTAAGATATCGTGATGGGGTCATAGAGCCAAAAATAGCGCCATTTGGTGGTGCTAGAGGTTACAGATTTGTTTTTATCCACAATAATGCCGGTCGTCACCGCTCGAGAATTATGAGCAAATGGATAAATTATCATGAAATTACAAGAATAGAGTACCCACCGTGTTCTCCGAATATAAATTGCATTTGATACGTTTGCGCAGAAATGTCATAACTTCAACTTCTAACTTCAACTCTGACCTCAAACTTTAAAACAACTAGTTCATGAATTGCAAACAATTTGGGAACAAATACCTCAAAATTTTATTAATAATTTAATAATGTCATTCTCAAACTGAGTAACAGCATTAAAAATTGAGTGAATAAAATCAAAGCTTGTATAATGTAATGTTCATGTAATATTTAACTTATAACTTAAGCATAGAAGGCCGTGTATGTTAAAAAACAACATTTGGTACCTGGTAAATGTAAAACTTTTTAAGTTACAAGTTCATGAACATAAATAACTGATTAAGTGTTAACGGACGAAGTTGGTTAGTTGTTTTTTGGTAACACACAAAAACTCGTATAATTGTTAGCACGCAAATTATTTTAAATTATTAACTTGTTATTTCTAATTTTTATTTCAGCCAGTATTTGAGATAAACGTTTTTTTTTATGCAAACCGTCTCTTGTAAATTGGTCGTACTACTGCCATTCGGCTTATTGTACATCTTCCATTTCCTCATGATACCCATTCCAGGATTCTGAAACCCTGTACCAACTTGTACAGGACTAGAAATTAACTACCATATGTGTTTGGAGTCACTTGATAATCTCCGAAAAGTGTTTACCCTCTGCTATCTAATGACCCGCAGCCATTCAAGATGTGGTGGACTGTTTCAACTCCTCTGCTACAGACTCTGTACCTGAAGTCTCCATGAAAGAGTCACATTGTATGCAGGTGTCCTTTATCCGGCACATGTTCAGTAAAGAAGCCTGTTATGACTCTGAGCTGATTCCTGCTTATTTTCTGCAGTACTTCGAGCCTATTAGCTCATGTCCGTACAATATACATTTTATACTGTGTTTGGCCGGGAATGTATTCACAGTGAGAGTTCTTCCGAGAGAGTTTTTTCCTGTCATGGATGATGCTTTTTACCACGAGTGGCTCTGGACCGAAGTGTTTGGTAGCTGATGCTCTTCTGACAAGTTCATTAGGTCTTCCATTGCCGTGTACTCCCTGGTGAGCTGAAACCTATACTAGTGTGACACTCTTATGTTCCGCCAATCTTTCGAGTTCATCTCAGCATCCCAACACTAGCCTAAAGTCCATCTTAGGGATTATAAGCACACCATGGCTGCTTGGCTATGCAAAAATGTCTGCCTTAAATACAGAGGTATATTTTCCTAGTGGAATGGATATGTTTAAAGTTCCACCACTACTAAATTTCCAGCACCTGGCCCTTCTGAAGTTTTAAACCAGTCTCTATACCAGATATAGCACTGCAGTTTATTTCGAGTGTTTCCTCTGCCCATCCCTCCGATTGGCAAGAGTATGTCCATTTTGGGAAATTTCTTTAGGCCTGTATCTGGGTACCATATGGTCAAAAATCATCATCAATTCGTTATATCTGATTTACTATGTTACTATGTCCTGAGCTATAAGTAAGAACAGGGAGTTCTCCCTGTTCTTACTTATGGTTCCCAAACGTGGACATTTACAAAAGCAAACATGGACAAAATCATAAAAACCCAAAGAGCAATGGAAAGACAAATGTTGCATATAAGACTAATGGATAAAAAGAGAAACGAGTGGATAAGAGAGAAAACAAAAGTAAGGAATGTTAGACAAGAAGTTGCAAAATTGAAATGGAGATTTGCCGGACACAGTATAAGACAAAAAGAAGACCGATGGAACAAAATTCTTATAAGTTGGAGACCGTGGGAATATAAACGAAACAGAGGAAGGCCCCAAATGAGATGGCAGATGATATCATGAAGCACGTGGGCTCTAGGTGGATGACTGTAGCTACAGACAGAGAAGAATGGAAAAGGATTTAGGAGGCCTATGTCCAAAGATGGAGCGAAAAAGGCTAATTAGATAGATTGATAGATGTGCTGATCTAACCTTGCTCAGTAGGAATTCCACAACTACCGTTGGTGTGCTGCTCATAGCTCTTTTAATTTCGAAGGCATGCCATTTTTTGCACCTGGCTTAGTTTGAGGATGGCAGTTTTCACCACCTTTGCCCAACATACCACTGATGCGTATAAAAATGTTGCTTTTACCTCCATGTGATAAATTAAGTATAACATACTTAATTTAATGCCTGGCTTTAAACTAAACCTTTTTCCTTGAGTGCGCCTCCACGGCAACGGCCATTTGCTGAAGTATTTTTAATAATGTTTGAACTAAAAAGAAAGATATAATACTTATGTCTTACTTCATTTAAAAACCCAATGACATTTGTTTAAATGTTAAATTTATACTTTAACGATATGCTGTTGCTTACGTCATTGCCATAACTGCTTTTTAAATAGCAATGTTTTTATGGTAGAAAATTACAATGGTCTTTATACAGGACTGTTGAACGCAAAAATTATAAATATGTATTGATAGCTTTTGACATCAGTTTTGTACAAGAATTTCTAAAAAAAATTATAAAAATCCAGCCTCAGTCTAATATTACCCCAAGATATATTATTTCATTTATCAGCATTAGAATGTGTACCATTTAGGCTTAGAAGTTCTAATTCCTTGTAAATTCCTTCTTTTGATAAATATCATGTTATGTTAAATCATGTGCTTATGTTAAATCCTACATTTGAAATTACATTATTTACTATTACATTAAATATCACGTTTATTACATTAAATATATGTCTATTAGGTAAGTCCATTATGTAACTACAGGGCTAGCCTACTACAATAAATATCTGACTGTCATTAAATTTGCTGTGGGTTAAGATGATCGGGTCATCCAGGATGAAGCCTGGGCTAATAATGTCTGTGTGCCACCACATATTTATGTGAAAATGCTATATGACCTATGTAGTTCAGCTCGTTAGAGTTCGTTGGTCTTTTAGAAACTCCTTAGCAGGTTATGGGGGCAGTTGGGTAATAGTGTGGTATTCTCTACAGGTCTCTTTTTATCCTCAGGTTTTACTGATACCTCCGCATTGGTTTTATGTGGTCCATCACCTAGCAGCCATTTTTATCTCTTCATTCTCTTTTTTGAGCTTCAGATAGGCGTTTTTTTATCTGGCTCAGAGTCTGCATTTCGGAACAACTTCCTGCTGAGTTAATCATTTCTGAGCCCTCAGAGAAGCATGATAACAGTCAGCATGAGATTGTTAAGTGGTCAGAAGACTTATGTATTCTATTTCACAAAGTACACATATCATATCGTTTAACTTCGAAGTAATCATGAGTTGGATCAACTGATATAACTAATTAACTAACAAATTAACTAAAAACTCAAAATTTTAACTAGTACTATCGCTACTTCTATTGAATCATTACTACCATATCTGTTAAATTCTTTTGTTTTGCAAAAATTATTGACATTAGACATTTATATAATTATATTTAATAACTATTTACTATCTTTTACTATTTATACTTCCGAACAATATTAAGGTATAACTATTTTCCTAATTTCAAGCAGTTTTAACGATTTGAAGTTGTTTTTAATTTTATTTTGTAATTTACAGAGGAATTCGATGTTTCTAATCTAACTCTCCATCAAGCAAAACGATTGGAAATGGAGTCACAAGTAAGAGTTCTCGAGTTAGAAAAAGAATTGGAACAAGAACGTTACAGACTCTCTAGGCTCAGGAAACATCATTACCAATTAGCAGGAGAAAACGAGACTTGAATTAGCTTAAGTATTGACAATTTAAACTAATAATCGTTACATAACTATTTATTAATGTAGATAGTAAGGATATAATCGTTGAATGGAGAACGTTCTTAATATTTTGGGGTTGACATCACAGAATTAAATAAAAGAATTAAATGTTTATTGTTACATAAAATGAAGTTCCATCAAGTAACGGTCGAATCCATCAATTATTTAATAGAACTAAAATGTATTACTAAATAAACCTTTTACAACGTTTAATAATCGCAAATTTCATTTTGATATACACGATGTCTCCACTGAGCTAATTTGCAATCTTTAATAAATGATTTTATTAGTATAAATGATTACTACTGCATTTACTCAAATCGTTTAATCAAATTTACAGAAATGTGACTCTCTTGCAATGTTTTTCTTGTCCTTTCTTTGCTGGCCTTATCAAAAATTTTTGTTATTGATTGATTATTTCTATTGAGCGATTCCCATTTCGATATTGAAATTATCTGAACCTATGCTCTCTCATTATTTCGTTGATCGATGCCACGTTAATATTTATTCATTTTCTTAAACTTCTCCATTTTTAACTATCAATTATTCAGTGACTTACTGCACGCATTTCCATATATTTCCTCGTTACTCTACTAATGGAAAAATTTATAAATTTTAAAGACTGACCAGTTTACCGCAATTTGGGGTGGGTGACACTGAAGTATTCAAATATGCAGATAGTGTATATGTGTACACAATGAATTATTCCGCGTGACTATTATCATATAAATTTAAAACCAATTGACTACATACAGTATTCCAATTTTTATATTATTGATAATATACAGATAATTTTAGTGGAAAATAGTCAAATTTTTTCAAAAAAGTAATTTAAACCCTAAAAGTTTCTAGCGAAGTTTCGAAGCGAACCCAAATTATTACAAAATTTAGTAAAAATTGTAGCTACTTTGTTTTTTAATGAGGCTTTTTCTTACTCTTTTGACTTTTTGTCTAGCTTTCGGAATTGTTTTATTTCTTTTTCAAGACACTCTAATTAGTAGAATGTGTAAATATTTACAATATATCACAAATTGTCAGTGCAACTTACTAGTCGTTGAAATTATTTATATACACTCAACATTAATAACACACATATAAAATGTAACATAAATAATGGACAAAATACATTTTAAAATTTAGTTAAGGATAAAAAAAATTCGTTTGTGACATCTTTTAATGGTGTGTTTTAACTGATCCATAGAGAACAGAAAGAAAAAAAACAAAAATAGTATGATTAAAATGTAATTAGGTGTTCTTCATGTTTTATTAATGGGAATAATGTATTAAACCTGTCTTGATGGTATGCAACATGTTTTGCATGCAGGTGTATTATGGTGTGTATATGTAAAAGTAAGTCTTTATTTCATTTTTGATGTTGACTATAGACTACTGAGAAAACATCTAAAATGAAATAAAGACTTACTTTTACATATACACACATAATACAACTGCATGCAAAATATGTTGCATACCATCAAGATAGGTTTAATACATTACTTCCAATAATAAACCATGAAGAACACCTAATTACATTTTAATTATACTATTTTTGTTTTTTTTTTTCTTTCTGTTCTCTATGGATCAGTTAAAACACACCATTAAAAGATATTACAAACGAAGTTTTACTATCCTCAACTAAATTTTAAAATGTATTTTGTCCATTATTTTATGTTATATTTTATATGTGTGTTATTAATGTTGAGTGTCATAGCTGTATATAAATAATCTCAACGACTAGTAAGTTGCACTGACAATTTCTGATATATTGTAAATATTTACACATTCTTCTAATTACAGTGTCTTGAAAAAGGAATAAAACAATTCCGAAAGCTAGACCAAAAGTTAAAAGAGTATCTTCTTCTTAGTCGTTAACCTGATGCAGGTATCGTGATATCATGAAGCTGTTAGGTAATTTTTCCAATGTTCCTCCACGTTTTTCTATCTTCTGCCAATCTAGCACATTCTGACAATGGAGCGCCAATGGTAGCAACAATATGGTCCGTGTATCGTGTAGGAGATCTACCTCTACTTCTTTTGCCTTCTACTTTTCCTAAAAGAGTATAATTATATAAAAAATTGTATCTATTATAATGAAGTTTCCTTCCTTCCTTTAAACCCTTGACAGTAACTAATACCATTCAGATAAGTCATAGAACGAATGCCAAACATCTTCCTGGTTTGTGGGTTGGGGTATTTAAAAACCTATTGAAATCATAATTATGCTTCCAGATCTTCTTCTCAGAGGCAGAATTGTTGCAATCATATGATGTTCGAAACAGAATGGACACTTTTCCAATATTATTGGGCTGCTATACTGCTTCGAAAACCGAATATGTAATTCATACATCTGCCATGTTCAGAAAACTTCGTCGTTCATAGGATAGATTATGCGCTCCTCTGGATTTAAACGATTATTTATTCAAAGATCGACTTGTTTACAACTGTTTGCTATATATGCTGTTATAATATATATTGATGGCCCTATTGTCATAAATATAACGGTTACTTTTGGTTATTTAGATATTTATTCGTAGTCTCAAATTATATTTTACGTCAGTAATGATGTGAATGCCTCAAAACATATCTTACAATTATAGTTACTTTTTTTTAATTGACGAATTAAATCATAAGTTAATCAACCCCATGATATTAAAAATATGGTTAAACTATTGTTTAATAATATATTGGCACACAAATATCATATTATAATTGTATTTATTTTTATCCATTTTCACATTACATCATAGATTATAGTATTTGATAAATACCAGGTATAAAATAAGACGAGAACTGATTGACAAGCTTCTTGTCAAATGATAATATTCGTATTTATCATTTTGATCTTCACTAACCCGCAGATTCATGAAAAATATTCTGCTTTGAATTTTTTGTGCAAGTAGCTTTTGCTATATATATAAATGCTTTTATTAAATATATAAAATTTAATATTTTAAATATTTACAGGCCCCAGGTCGACTCAACCTGAATAAAATGAGTACCCTGGATAAAACCAGGGGTAATAATAGGCAGTTAAAGCGTAGCACTGGTATTGTCACCTTCCTTGTATAGTATAGGACCAAGAAATAGCAGACTACCCTGCTATAATCCCAATGCCCCACTAGCGGTATAAAGAGAGACTATTATTATAAAGAGAATATAATCAATCTTTCTACTTATTTCAACTTTTACAATTTGTTTCAAGCGTTTAACATAGCATTAACTACAGATACAGCAAACTCCTGTTATGTGAAGGTTTCGCCACGCAAATGTTTGTACTTTTTAATGATATTCGTTAAATAAATAGTGGTAATGAAACAGTGGTGGGCGCAAATCTGCCTGGACAGGGATCTATATATTATTATTAGAACTGTTTCTGGATAAATATGTTACATAAGCTAATTGTATGGTTTTAAATATTGTTATCACTATCAAAGTTCAAATCACTCTCATTTTGATACTGCTGTCATTTAAATTTAAAAATAAGTAGATTTACTTCACTTTCTCTCTGCTGCTCTCTATATCAGATTCTTTTCTTGCACTTCAAAAAGAGAATTCCAAGCAATTGGGAATATCAGACTCTCTTGTTACATAAACTTTCTCTCATTTTTCTTATGAATTTGAACACAAAGGAGAAGGTTCTCAACTTACCTGTTGCTTGAGATGTTTTTTATTTGATATTATTCAGTTAATTTACCGTAATTTTTAAATTTTTCAAGTAATATATCTTCAAGTTATGTTTACAAGATATTTATTAATATAATGGGGCAGAGCTTTCAGTGGAATTCCAGGTAGGAGGAGTCCGAAAGGATTGATTCGATACGAAGTTATGTCGCGTCGGTTCGCAAACCTTATCATGATTGGTATTTGTACATACATCAAAATCCAATATGTAGGTAAATGAAAACAAAAACGTACGATTCGATTAGCCGATAATTAAAACTAACTTAAACAGACTAACGCAAATCAGGTCCAATTGTTTCTAATTAATTAAACATTTGTCCCTTAATGGTTATACAAAATTCGTTTTACAAACAGTCTACTTGCAGTTGGAATAGAATGGATAGGTAAAAAACATCCTTGACATATTTTCTAATGGCTAATTCAAAGACCCCCAAGGATTTAAGGATTACGGACAAAGCAATTAGAACAAACCCAAAACTCTAATAAAGCTAACATATAATAATATAATTGTAATAGTTTCGATATATGGTACATCATTTTGTAATAATTACATCACATCGTAGTTGAAATTGAGTTTCAAGTGTATCACATAACTTATAAACCTGCATTCGTACTTTTAAACTAAGATGTAGACATACAAATATACCAAAAATATTAAAATTTAGTTTTTAATAATTTAAAGCTCGAGCTAATGCTTAATTGTTCCTTATTGCGTAGGTTTAAAGCTCTCTTTAATAATAATACGTTGAAGCTTACTTCGCTGAATATATTATTAAACAATACCGTTTCTCCAATAGGCAATTTTTTGTCTAAATAACAAGTTTTTCAACCGTTGTTGGTGTTTATATTATATACCGTTGTAGTTTATACACATTCATTTTACCATTATATATTTTATATGTTTGTATTACCTGAATTTGTATTGTACTATTTACAATTATTAAATTATTGTATTAAATTCATTATTGCGTTTTATTATGTTAATGTCGAAATCATAAGCACCCAATAGGAAGAATTACTAAGTTGCAACTTCCTGGAAGAAGTAAAAGAGGAAGATTTGGAGGCGCCCTTTAGTTTTCGGAAGCCGTTTAAGACATTGTCTTGGACGGCAGAGTTGTTCGAATAATTGCAAATTTATATTATAATCAAACATCAGTTTTAGTAGATGGTGTGGAATCACAGGCTGTCAATATTAAAAGAGGAATACGGCAGGGATGCCTCTTGTCATCCCTGCTTTTCAACGTTTACTCCGAAAGAATTTTTAGAAAAGCACTTTCTGAAAAACAAGAAGGAATACTTATGAACGGCGAAGTCATTAATAATTTGCGATATGCGGACGATACAGTACTCCTAGCTTCTAGTCAAGAAGATCTGCAAACACTACTTGATAGTGTCGTTGAGAGTTGTAGGGAGGCAGGTCTGGATCTGAACATACGGAAAACCAAAATACTCGTAATAAGTAAACAACAGCATATAAAACCGTGTATATATGTAAATAATACCAAACTTAAGCAAGTTGATAAAATCGTTTACCTTGGACAGCAATTAAATTGTAATGCAGAAAGTCACGCCGAAATTAGATCTGGGATAAAGCAGGCTACAGCTGCTTTTAGAAGGATGTCCAAGGTGTTATCTAATAAAGACCTAAAATTGGCATTGAGGATCCGCCTACTTCGCTGCTACGTGTTCTCGGTCTTACTTTATGGTGTCGAGTCCTGGAATCGATCTAAATCGCCTTGAGGCTTTCGAAATGTGGTGCTATAGAAGAGTTTTAAAAGTTTCCTGGATGCAGAAGATTCGAAACTCCACAATACTAGAACGTCTCAGCAAAACTACTGAGATCATAAGAAGCATCAAACAGAGAAAGCTGGAGTATTTCAGACTTATAATGAGAGGTCCCAAATATAGGTTGCTACAAAATATCAGGCAAAAAAAAATAACAGGCAAACGCAGTCCAGGATGAAGAACCTCATGATTGAAGAACTTGCGAAATTGGTATGGTGTTGATACAAGCATGCTATTTATTGTGGCAGTGAATTAAATTAAGATAGCTATGATGGAACCAAAGTTCTGAAAGGACATGGTACATGAAGAAGAAGCCTTTTATTGTTATAACTGGTCGTACAGCGGTCAATTGGCCAATTATACATCTCAAATTTGTGTAAACTTTTGTCTCGGGTTTTAGTGTTAACGACTATTTACGTAGCGAGGACCGAAGACCTTCCGAAGCACGGGGCGGTCCAGTTAAATTAGAAATTAAAAGATGGTGTCTTTACCGCGGTGGAACCGGGCGTTATGCTTGATCAGTTACTAACCTAACGCCTAACGACCAAGTCGTTCGCAACTGAGTTATGACCGCTACATTGCTGGAAAGCGCTTAGCCAGCATACGTCGTTAAAGGGAATTTATGTTGGTATTGCCCAAATTATAAACAAAGAAATGTGACTAGTGAGGCAGCATAGAGATAAAGGCACATATGATTATCATTATAACTAATTCATTAATAGTTACAGTTAAAACTTACATAATAAATTAAGAAAAATTTTAATAAAAATGAATTCCACACTGCGAATAAAACATTATTTCTGATTCTCAACACTAAAGATCTCGTGGCTTATTATAGTTAGTCTCGGAGGAAAAGCAGCGATAAAAAGTGAACACGCCGACTACGGTGTGACGCCAGTAATGTGTCACACATATAGACAATAAACCGGTGAGACAATCAGAGTGAACCCAAGCAGATTTGTACGTTTCTAGAAAGGAACCGTTTGTTCGTTTCTAGAGTCAGGCAGTAATGCTTTTTCATAGGGATTTATATAGTAGCCGTCTTGGGAGACACACGAGGCTTGACTGTGAAAAAATATTTCAATGCAATCACTAACCAATGCATTACTGGTGCTGGAAATAGATGACGGTTCATTTATACCGTCGATGGTGACGTGGAGGTTGCCGTATTGGTTAGCGTGGGGATTGGCACGAACATTTCTGACAGCAGGATTCTAACTGACGGTGGAGCGGACAATATTTTCTTTATAAGAGGTCTCCAAGTCAATGGTAATCGTATGCCGTCATCTCTTTTATGTAGACAATTTGGCTTTTTTTCATCTCGGATAATTCTTGATTTATAGAAGCGGATTTAGTTTTCAAAATCAATTTTGTGACCTGTATGAAAATGGTATTGAACTAGAGCTGAAATTGAGTCGAAATTTCATAAACTCCGTATTGTTAATTTCATATGTTGTCTTTGATTTATCGGGCAAGAGATGAAAGTTTTTGTTGGGGGTTAAATATTGTCTTTATTCGCTTGATTTGAGAATTTTGTCAGTGACACCTTTGGTTTATGGAAGAAAAGCAAGACCTCATCCAACATTTGAGAGGGGTGATCCGCAGAGCTATTCAGAGAATGGCTGCGCTGGGGAGGAAAATGCCTAATATCGGAGGACCCAAATCCGAAAGGAGAAGGCGGTAGAAATACCAAGCAATTATAAGAGGCTTACGGTTCGCTTGGACAGAATTAGCGGTGTCAGCTGCCGCTCTGTTGGTGCTCACCGGCTGTATTACTTTAATGTGCTGGCAGGTGAAAGGTCGTAGGGGTGGAACATTGGAGATAAGACTGGCCGAGAGATTAGTTTCAATTGGTCAGTGGCAGCAAGAGTGGGAGGCAACACGTGATGTGGCGGAGTGGACGAAGTCACTAATCCCGAACCCTCGAAGCTGGGTGGACTGTGGGCATAGGCAGCTAGATTATTATGTAACGCAAATGCTCACAGGTCATGGCTGCTTTCGCAGCTACCTTTTCAGGTTTAGGAGGGCTCAGTCCGATCAGTGCCTTTACTGTGGTCTCTCGGATACTGTGAGACACACGATGTTGGGGTGTGAGAGTTAGGCAGATGAAAGAAAGAAGTTTGAAAGAGAGTGTAATTGCAGAATGATATATATTTTATTGCATTTTCGCTTATATCCGCATGATTCTTGTTTGCACTACTTATTGTGATTACCAATGAATTCTCTGGTGTTTCTCACCTAAATAATCTCACCTAATCTGATGATGAAGTTCGAAATTACTGTTTAACTATTCTTACATGGGAGTTTGTGGCTCTTATTTCTACCAATTACAGTTTTGCAACAGTTAGTTCTTGATGAGGCTGAACAATTTGGTCTCGCTTCTATTGCTCTGTGTAACTGTCATATTGATGATTTTGTAACTACTGCTCTGATTTTAAATCTGCAGAAAATCTCGTTTCTGAACTCTCTTCGTTTATTCAAATTAGGAGGATTATATTCCCATAATCAAGTAGTCGCTGCCACACTGCCTCGTATTTGAATTTCATATGAATGTTTCTTGTTGTTTTTTTATAATTTCTTGCTTTTAAGGCGTTCATAATAAATATTTGTATTTAAAATGCGTAGCTAATTTTTTATTACATACATGTAACATGATAATATTACTTGTAATAAATCAAGTTCTTCAACAAATTCGGGTTATTTTTTCGGTTGGTTAGTTTCCACCACGATTTTTGTAGAATAACTAGGGTTCTAGTCCAACAAAAATTTGAGAATCGCGGTTCTACAGGATTCATATCAAGGGACGAAGAAAGCTATTCTAAATGGTGGGTTCCCTCCCTTTGAAGATTGTCACATACGGCGCTTGTAAATGAGGCTGATAATTATCGTCCATTCATAGAAAAATGTTGTTCACCTCTTCGCAGTTTAAAGTCAAGATGATGTACAATATTCCTGATATATTGTCAAACTTGTCAGACATAATACCAGCCCAAAATGTGGCGTTTTTCTCTGCATAAAGGAGAGACTGGATGCATATATGCTAACTGGGTAGCTCTTGTGGGTTGTCTCGCAAATAAGAATTGGTCAAATATAATTTATAAGCAAACCCTGATTTCATCTGAAAAAACGTGATCGAATTTAAAAATTCTTCGACATACGAATCGTTCAGCCCATTGCAATCGATGAACTCGGTGTTGGAGTTGTTCTCGAGGAACTCTTACTGATCGCTGACATCGTAAACCCTTTTGCAATGATATTTGTAATGCAAAGACAAATAGATTAAATCCAAGAGTCATACAATTGGTACTGTCATAGTATGATTTCTGCGTATCATTAATGTTTTGTAACAATTCTGACATTAGTTAGAAATACTTTAACTACATCCATCTTGTATAAAATTAATCTTTCAATAATAATTCCATATATATAACACATATCTCTTTTTATAAAGTTCATTCAGGCACAAATCTTTGTGAATGCTCTTCTTCAACCAAAGTGACTATTCTTGTTCTGTTAATATTAATAGCAGATATTATTTGGTGATTTATGTTTAACCAAGCAGAGCTGGTTCAAATTAAACTGAAGAGACAATAGATAAGGTATGATCAAGGAGTCAGAATCTGTTACAGTTCCAGAAGACTACATTTAATGCAAGAGTTTTATGGTGACCTGCGCAAATGATAATTAAAAAATTTGGCTTGGTAATGCTGTGTGAGAAGTTCGGAAACTCTGTCTGGTACTCGGAGTGAGCGGAATTGACGGTAATCAGGTTCGAAGACATGCAGAAACGACTAATAGTCCTTGTGTATGCTCCCCAGGCACACAAAAAGGAAGTAGTCAGCAGTCGTTAAAGTAAGCAAAATGTAGGACTGAAAACGACGGACTCGACGTTAAAAAGCCGAAAGGTCGAAGGTAAGGGACAAATACTAGTCTACTCGATCCACAAGGCTTCTTTTATGAACTTAAAGAGAACTCAACTCAAGACCTTTTATAGGATGGGTAAAGAGTCAAAGTAATAAGAGGGCTAGATGACGAAAATACGAGTGATTCAAACAAATTTACACAGTAAGGCGAGTTTACTGTGTCAGTGGGGAAGTTTGATGTAGCACTCATTCAAGAACCACCAATGCAAGATCAGAGGTCTCTCGGGAATAGACAGAGAGCTAATTTACAGCAAATACGTCAAGGTTGCGAGGATCTTCGTAATAGAGAAATCTAAAATAAAAAATGAAGGATTGGAATAAGTCTATCTTTCCTATGATGACCCCAACCAACCTCCATTATGAGAGTTGGAGAGACTGATGAATGAGTGCAGAGGTAAAGGAACGTAGGAGATCATTGGCTGTGATTCAAATTCTCATCATACCAGTTAAGGCAGTACCGGAACCAACAAAAAAGGTGAGTCACTATTACAATTCATTTTGGAATATAATTTAGACGTAATGAATTATTAAAAAATCGAACTTTGTAAGATCAGATAGAAAGGAAGTTATAGACATATCGGTAGCAATGACATTTGTTAGCAGCGTCATAAAAAGCTGACATGTGTCTGACGGAGCGATCTGTTCAGATTATTTACCGAGATACATACAATATTCCATACATAATATTCAGAACATATTTCTATAATACTAGATAGATAAGAGGTGATAAACTAGAGACCAGAGTCTCTAGTTTATCACGAGTCCAAATTAGAATTTCGAAATAACGAGCTATAAGCTCATCATAGACACTTATTGGAATCCACGGAAGCTTATTAAATGGACCTGGCGTACAGTCTTTGTAGGACAAGAGAGAATATAAACAATACAAGGGAGCTAGACATGGCAGCTGAACAATTAAAGGAGGCAGTTATGGAAGCGTACAAATTTAACTGCCCAGAAACACTAAGAAATATCACAAGGAACGTGCTCGGGTGGAATGGTGACTGCTAAAAAGAGAAAAGTTGTAAGATAGGAATTCAACTTTGTAAAAAGAACAGGTGAGTGGAGCAATTATCGCAAAGCTCTGACTGAATCCAATAAAGTCCAAAAGAGACTATTAAGTTGGAGATTATTGTGTAAAAATTTATCGTCTCTAATATGATGGACTCATTTTTTTCATTGCCAATAAGGTATTAAACTAATAACTGCCAGGTTCATTAAAATTAAAATTTAGGTAACGACCAGGGTTTGTAGGTTTTTGGTACCCTTCTTAAATTATTTCATTCTTATCCGATCTAATAATAACTCTTATACCTAGAAGATAAAATGGTTGCAGTTTTTTTTTCAACGGTAAATTGTTAAATGGAGAAACACAAATATCGGGAAATAAATGAAAGGCATTTAGAAAATAGTCATAGAAGTACAGATATACGACGTAGATGCAAGGTGAAGAACATCAAGAACTGGGTAAGAAATAGAAGAGTAGAATGGAATGATCATATAAGCCGAACAACAATAAATAGAGTAGTAAAGATGGCAAGAGACGGTTCCCCAATAGGAAGACGATCAGTAGGAAGACCACGAAAACGACGGAACGACAATAAATAAAATATGTATTGGTACATATAAATTTTAGCAACTTTTTTTAAAGCATTTAGGAAAGCTTTTTTGTGATAAAGTTGTATAGTTTTTTATTTTTTTCCATTCCGATTTTATAATCTCTATTGTCAACTCCACTGGAATGATGGTGAATGCGCCACCTTCGATGGCATTAAAACGTCCTACCCCTCATTTCATTGAAAAATGTATATTTTATATCATAATCTGTACGATCTTCAAACACTTCTTTTTGGTCAAACAGACCAATATGTTTCAAGATATTGTACGTAATAGAAGTAGTATTAGTAATAGTAGTAGTAGAATTTTGACAGAAATTAAATGCATTAGTAATACCAGCTATGAGAATACCTGGATCTTTGTGTATTCGATCTACAATGTTCACTACGTCCGCCAGGAGCAAATTAAAAAACAGAAGCATCTTTTGAATATCTACATTTGAGATGTTCTTAAAACATTTTCTATTATCCAAAAATAGAGTCTACCATTTTCTCATTTTTACTTATCTATTCTTGTCTTATTACTACAATCCATACTCTATGCCTTATAGTTACACTGGCGGTAGTGATAAAATAAAATTGCCCAGTGGGTAACATTATAAATAAAAAATATTGGTTATATTAAAAACTTTTATTACTAGAAACTTGCTACATTTTTAACATTTGAGTTCACTGTTCTAATAAAAACGGATTTAGTCTAAATTTACTGAGTAATGAAATTTAGGTATTAATATTATTACATGCTGATAATATAGTTTGTAATGTGGTTTACATCACGATTCTAATATTAAAATGAACAATGTGGACAAAAATGTGTTTTTACTATTACAAACCAATACCTTTCAAAAAAGCTGATAAACGCGATATAATAAAAAGGATAAAAATAAAAATTATATATAGTTAGTAATATTGGAAACGTATTCTAATTTATCATAAACTCTGGATATCGTAGCTTGTTACTGGAAGTTTATTAAATTCCCTGCACAAATTGTTGATATACATGGTCTTACATAGGTCAACACACTCGAAAAATTCAAAATACAATCTACGAATATTTCTTTTCATTTCATTTTAATTCCGATTTAATTTTTGTCATACTAATATTTTAATATCCAAGTGGGAAATTATATAGTTATGCACCAGAATAAATGCTGATGAAGATTTCACAAAGGGGGAAGCAAAAACTCGACGTAGCCAAATTTGACGCAGTCCAACTAGTAAACTTAATCAATTGACTGTAAAGAGTATAGTTGATGGTAAATCTTTGGTAATTTCGAGTTACTGTAGATGCAATTTTGTTGTTGGTTATTGCAGTTGATGATTTTCTTTGTTTAACCTCAATAAGTGTGGATTTAGAATGTTAAGTAGATTGTGGATTTGATTCTAGAAACTTATTGGTGTATCGAAAAATTTAATTTTAATGAAAAATATTATAAATAAAATGTTTTTAGTAGTTTAATTATAAGCAATTAATTTTGAAGTAATTCAAAATGATGAATTCATGAATCAAATTCATGAATTCTAAACATAATTAAACAAAATCATCAGTAGCACTACAATAACATGACATCGGAGCATGGGTAACGTTTTAGAGCGAATATCATGGTGATAATAGGTAAAAGTATGCGCTGTAAAGATTATACACCGAAGTCTTAGTAACAGATATAATGCCATTTCAACACAAGGTAGACTAATAGCTCAATATAATATCCGTTTTTATGAAAACAGTGTACTATGACAAAGTTTATGTATTAAATAGACTAGACTACTTCAGACAAACCATCGTTTGAATATATACAATACATACATATAAGTTGGTATATGAAACAATAGTAGTTTCTGTAAGTTAAAAAAAAATAGCACCAGTTTTACACATACAAAAAAGATTCGATGTCGATTGGTCTATTTAGTCAATAAAAATTGGCGGTTAGTTGTCATAAAGCGTCGTTTTCGAATAGTGAAAAAATGGCTCATAAAAAAATTCTTGACAATGTAATGATATTGATTTATGCCTTTAAAGAACTTCCTATTTATAATAAGTAAGCTATATTTATCTAATACAGTTAAACTTGAGTAACCTGGAACGTATCTACCATGAAATCCAGTCTATTGTGGAAAATTTGTACACGACCATGTGACTCTGTTTTACACGGATTTCATTGTACGTATAACTCGCTTGATATTCTCCATTTAGTAGGCGAAATTCATTTTTTTCGATATGCAAATATGACAAACTAAAATTAAGTACCTACGTAGATTCGTTCCTGATAATAAATATTCAATCGATAGTCGTATCAATGGAACAGCGAGCTGACACATGATAAGCTGAAAAATATTTCAAATGCAGTAGTATAAAATCCAAAATGAACGAATCCGATGAGCGAGTAGTACGCTGAGAGATAATATCTTGTGTTTCAGTGACGCACAATCATTAATTCGTACCGGAAAGCATACCCGAATATACATACACATAAACTACTACATAAAAGCTACATACAAAGACAATAAATAATACTGTGCAATAACATTTTGTGTTCTATCACCATATTCCAACTGTCTCAGAGCATTGTTAGGAAAATATAAATTCTCCATGATTTAGTCCTGATTCAGTCTAGTGACGTATTTTGTCCCAAAATTCCTCGTCATTTTCTCTACAGATTTGTATTTATCATAAGAGCTTCTTACTTCAGCAATTGATATTTTTTTTATTAGATGCAATATAATAAATAATATATTTTCAACTATTACTATACTTAATTTCTTTGATGGAATTTATATAAGTATAGTATAATTACCATAAAAGTAGCTAAATTTTAAATTGGTAATTAGCGCAAGGCGAGGTTGCTTTTTAGGTTAGTGGCCTAATTGGTTTTATCTAATATTACCAGAGCCGTTCACTAACATAATTGATCGACTAATTGAGGGTTTTCATTTGACATATACATTGATCTAGGGTGACGACAATGTTTATTTTACTATAGTGTATTTAATTACAGCAGTACTTATTTCATTACATTGGTGGTAACCAGTACTAAAATTTGGTAAACCATCGCCTTGTTTATGTATTTGTTATTTTATCAGTTCCAATAGTTTTGCCGGAGGTTACGCCTTTACTAGTAATCTTTTCTAATTTAAGTTTTGAATATAGAAGATATTTTTGAATAATTTTTGCTCTTTAGACTAGTTTTGGTTTTCATGTTTTGTTTCAAGATCGAGATAAAACCTGTTCGATGCTTTTAAGACCATTGGTCTAATTTGACCATTGTAATACATCCGCCTGTTGTATTGCATGATGTAGGTTTAATTCTCATTATAACCGAAAAACTAAAAATATTGCTAAGACTCTCTGAATGCAGTGGCACCCATTAATCATTTGCCTTTAGTTGAGTCCTTCCAAATCTACGTAAAAATGCTGTATATTCAGACTTTGCTGATTCATCTGCACTGAACTGTGCATTGCTAGTATTCCAGTGACTGTATTCCTATTGTAACGGTGACCATCACGTCATAGTTGCACCTGTCGCATCAATGAGTTGTAGCCATTAGATCATAAAATGCTTACGAAATACATATTTAAACTTTGGAATAATTATGATATTAACAAAGGTTTCAAAAGATATGTCCATTTTTTCACTATAACGAAAAGACAAGGTATATTTATTAAAAAATAGTATGGCAAAACTATCTTAAAATATACATCTTTACTCTTACCATTAAAAACGTTTTGATAATTTCACTTCTTTGGTCCAGGTATGACCTACACTCGTAGCTAAGGATTTATCTATTATCTATCTAAAGAAACACTTTATAACTTCAAATTGTAGACTAAGTATTGGAAAACTTCTCTACGGTAATATTTTTCTGAATAATGGTTAGAATTTATTAGTGACGCCGCCTTTTTAGTACACGACAAAATTTTAATATTCAGTAACATACTATATTCTGTCGATAACACTATTTATTACAGAAAAATAGAATAAGAACAAAAATTAAAAAGTGTCTGACTGCTGACAATTATCAATTACCAATTTCACATTTCTCAAAATTGCAGATGAACATTCAGGGTTTGTTACTAGAAAATTTTAAAATGAAACCAGCATTAAACATATATTAAATTATACAAAGAACTTATATAGCAGCTCAGAACATCATTGATCAAATGGAGTTATTTCATCTCTAAGTTAAGCTATTTTAAAGCCTCTTCGACAAAAGTAAAAACTCTTTTAATTATTCCAAAAGTTTTCGGCATTAAACAAAGTGTCTTACGTATGTAGTGTAAGTAGGTAATGAACGTGTTCTCCGCGTTTAAGTATCTGTCGCGAGTATCTAATTCAAATAAATGCTAATACCAATAAATGATTGGCCTAAATGAACAGCCGTTTGAGGAAAACGGCCACTGACACCATACTGTCTAACGTCCAACTGATCAAACAATTCGCTCTTCGCAACAAGAAGCAAAGATTCGCTCATCCAGTAGAATAGCAAACTAAATAATTTTAAGGTATTCGTATTTCTTACTGTCTCCTAAAAATTTGGGACTAAAAAAATTGGTAAAAAAGAGAAGCCTTTCGAGATGTAAGCTTGTAAGAAAAGTGTTCTACTGTACACTTTACCGAACTAATGCATCTTCTTCTTCTAAAGGTGCCTATCTTCTAGGGATATTGAAAACCACACTGACCCATCTTATTCTATTCACAGCAGCTCGAAATAGATCAGTTAAGTTTAGAGCAGTCCATTTCCTAAGATTGGTCAGCCAGGATATACGTTTACGTCCAGGGCCTCTCTTGCTCTCAATCTTGCCTTGTAGAATCAACTGTAGAAGTCGGTATTTACTATTGCGCATAATGTGGACGAAATAAGCCAATGTTCTGTTTTTGACGGTGTTAATAATTTCTCTGTCTTTTCTTAGCCCATGGAGAATAGTTGTTAATTGTGTAGTGTATATATGAGACCATTAACATACGTCAGTAGCTCCACTATTTGTAACGGTGTAGCGAGTTCTGTATGTACTATTCACGTTGTATCACAACGCTGTATCGTTTATTTTAATTTGGGCGTTTATATTTGTGTTCTCACTAATGATCATTATTTCTGTCTCCTTAAAATTTAGTTGTAGGGTGTGTTTATTACATGTTTCTACAACATTATTCATTAACTTTTGGGGCCCTTGCGCACTATCTGCCAGCAATACGTTACCGTCTGCATATCTAATATTGTTTATAAATTGGCCATTTACTGCAGTACCACCTTCTGCAATGCATCTACTTCAAAAAACAAAACTGAAGGGATTTGAGAAAAGAGAGTTGGTGGAAATAGCCTTGGTAGATCTCACGGCACAACATCTATTTTACTTTGCTTGATTATAATCTAACAGTCATTGTAAGACTCCTACATTGTAGACACATTGTGCTAAATGCAAAGAAGAGCAGATGGACAACCTAGAAAAATATCCTGCCTCAGGAAAGAGTTATGATCCCATCTTTATTTAATATACAACCATTTTAAACACAAACGACTAATCAGCTGAGAGTTTAAACTAAGAGCTTTCTTTACGTCAACTATCTTGGTATCGCTGTAAAAAAAAACGAATATAATCCACATTAGAAGAGGCCTTGAATACGATGTAAATATTATTAAATTATATGAATAATATATACAGAATTTGCTACAATCAAACTCTACTAGAACAGTGGACTCGAATACGTTACGACCCAAAACAACCTTCTAAAACTTGCAGCGAGGAAATGGGGCACAAACCCAAAAAATCCTACAGCTAACAACCATGACCTTGTGTTTCGCCGTAGGAAAGTATGCCTGTCCTGTTTGAAACAGATCTAGATACGCCAATAATTAGTTAATGTATTGAAACATTAGTTATATGAACTTTTTATCCCACTGCACTAAAAAGTGGAGAAATGCATTCGATGAAACAGGCGCACTATATCACCTTAAAGAACTACCAGGACCCTCAACAACCAGGATCGATATAAATCAAGAACAAGATTTATGAGAACTCCGGAACGATTTTCCATGTACCCGGAATCATCACACGCACTGGACCTGGATTGGAAAAATCGCGGACACTAAATCATACATGCACCATCATTGTCACTGTGAAATGTAATATGACTAAATGGGGTACAAAGATCGAAAACAACACACTCTGGGAATGTGGAAAAATACAGAATATGAACACTTGAGATGCTATAAACTATACCCATTACAATGTACACTCGATGAACTATGGTTTGCAATTTCAAAATAAAACTGTAAATATCAGGACTAAAAAAAGTAAAAGCTATTTTACTCGTAAATAAATACATATTGTTTATCGAAGTAGATAGTCAGGAAAAAATTGAAACGTCAGGAAGAAAAAGAAAAAATATACATACTTACCATATAGTAGTAGTTGAATCAATAATTATGTGTCTTATTCTTCTTCTTCTTCTTATAAATCCATAGTTTCACTCCCTATCGTAGAACTGTCTAGATATCCATTTTAACAATTAAATTTTCGACATAATTGATAATTTGTTATTTTGAAGATATGATGAAATAATAACTTAAAAACTCAGCAACTTTACACAATTTTAGGTTTAGTATGTTTTAGAACCTTACAAATTTTAAAACAACCATTATTTCAGAAAAATAGGACCATTCGGAAATGGACTATTATAAAAATTGGCACGATTAAGTCATGTATGACTATTACTACCATTGTTTATAATACACTTTCTATATAATCTAAAAATGGTTGACCTACAATATGAAAATAGAAATACAAAATATTTTTTGATAAGATTCACGACAATACAAAATACAATATAGGAATATTTTAATAGGGGAATGGATAAATACATTGGTAAAAAATTTATAAACTACAATCGAGTCTCGATTTTTTACTTTCTAGGACGTACATACTGAGAATTATTGCTTATTTACAACGTAGATATATTGCTAAAAATAATATTAAAAGTTGCAGATTTAGTTCAATTGATACAATCATTCTTTCCATTACAGTTCTTAAAACGATTGAATGTTTACAGGGAGTTAATCTTAACTTTAAAACATCTATTAATTATTTCGTTATTTCCCAAATTAATATTTAAAAATATTTAAAATTACAAATTAACACCGTTAAGACTTTTATCTAAAGTTATATACAACAAATCAGGTAAAATACCTTACCATGGCACCCACAAACATAGAACGAATACCAAAATAATACTTGGGATACAACTACAAAACTCAATAAAATATTTGATCAAAAGTAATAAAGACAAAGAGGTAATAAAGAAAAAGAAAAGTTTAACACCATATTTAAATTCAAGGGTATCTATCACATAAACAAAGATATTAACGATATCCATTTTTTCCTCTAAAGTCCGTTGCATGTCATAAATGAGATTTTAAAATAATAATAAGAATTATTTTAAAATTTGGTACTCAAAAAACAGTAATGACAATCAGAAACTCTCACTACTGTTTAAAGAGTTGCAAAATGTATTTTTATTAACATCACTAACTTTATGGAATGTGAACAAACCTAAAATAGATGGGTTCGAACGGTAAACAATACCCTTTATAGATTATTATTTACAAATAGAAAGTCTTTAATTAAAGTTAATGAACATCTGCTCCCATTATTCATGATTTGTCTACTTTTTTAATGAAGGAAATCTGCAATAGTGTGTATTTGAGCTATTAACAGCGAGAGGTAGGAATTTTTGTGTTGTATTTTTCCGTCAATATATATGTCAAAATATTCCAAAGTTGAGCGAACGGACTATAATAGAAAGTGTTCCAATTAAATTTACAGAATCAGTTTTATGAATCAGCTTTGAGAGATCCAACAACCTTAGAAATTATACATCTTCTTTGTCAAGTAGCCATTTGATTTGTATTGAGATGCAAAAATGACATCATGAAATTTGATGACGTGTAAATGATTTAACAGAAAATGATCAATACTTAACTTATATATCAAAAAATACTAAGAGAACTAGTAATAAAATGAAGTCAGCGGAATAAAATTAGATGCAGATATTGAGAGAAAAATAATTATCATAAATTTAAATACAGGTAATGGATTTTAACAAGAACTACGACCTTGAAAATAATAGGTAAACTTGTGTACTGAATCGGCATGACTCATAGCTCTTGTCAAAATCCATTACTTCTACGTAGTGATAGTACCATATATTTTTTTTTGTGGCTTTCTCATCAATTACAACGAAAGTATTAACAGTAGGGTTTTGTTACTGCAATTAGTTATCAGTGTTTAATGTTACCGATATACTAATTGCGCAGTATTAATACTTATTAGATAGAGATTCTTGCATTAAAGTTAACATATAATCAAAAGAACTAACCTTATACATTAAAATCTGTTCACTTGTTATCACCTAATGGAACTTTAGTCCAATTCATTTTCTATTCTGGATAGGGACATGCAGTGTTTGATTGTTACGATAGTTGTGTTATCTACGGTTATAATATAATTTTAACGAATATATATTACAAGTATCTACTTATATATATATATATATATATATATATATATATATATATATATATATATATATATATATAAGAAATACTGGATATTAGTGACAGTCGATATAAATAAACAACACAGTTTATTAGGGTTGCAGTCAGAATATTGGCCGGGATGTTAAAAAAACACTCTTTTGACTTTTTGTCGAGCTTTCGGAATGGTTTAATTCCTTTTTCAAGACACTGTAATAAGACAAATTTTTAAATATTTAAAAAATATCATAATTGTTCAGTGTAACTTACTAGTCGTTGAGATTATTTATATAAGCATTGACACTCAACATTTATAACACACATTAAAATATACAATTATGGACAACATACATTATAAAATTTTTAAAATTTATTGTAAAAATAGTAAAACTTAGTTGATGGCATGTTTTACTGGTGTGTTTTAACTCATACAGAGAATGGAAAGTAAAAACACTGTAATTAACATGTAATTAGGTGTAATTGATGTTATCTTTCTTTTCAAGAAATACTAGAGGCCCTTCTTAGGTGACTATACTTTTTAAACTTGTCTTAATGGTATGCAACATATTATACATAGAGGTGTAATTTATGTACAGGTAAATTGTTATTTTATTTTTGGTGTTTTTCTAGTAAATAACAATAAATGTTGCTTAATTTGTCTATGTCAGATTTTTTATTGATGCAAGATGTGCTAGATTTTATGAAACACATTTCCAAAAAAACACGTTTTGAATGGTTCTTTTCTTTTGCCAAAATACAGGAATCATCGAAATTGAATTCATGTTTCAGAGAATCATCTTCGTGTGCTTCATCTAGACTTCTATTATTGTTTTTCCACTCTACTGCTTTAAATTTTTCAACCTGGACGTGCATCGTCTCCCCGGTCCTCTTTTTCCTTCCATTTCCATAATCAATCGCATCAACTCATATAGTTTATTTCTTAGTATGTGACCAAAGTACTCAATGACAATCATGATTTTTTGTTTTTTTTTTGTGTTCAGAGCCATTCCATACCTCTTGCAGAAATGCGTAATGCAATCAACCAAAATTTGCATCCCTTCTCTGCTGTCCGCAAGGAGTATTGTATCGTCTGAATATCCGAGATTATTCACTAGTGTTCCTTTAATAAATATGTCTTCATGGATATCATCTAGGCCCTCTTTAAACCGCTCTGCTGAATACATATTAAATAGTAGAGGAGACAGTATACATCATTGTCGAACTTCTCCTCTTATAGGTATCTCTTTAGATTTTTGTAGGTAATGATTCTCACATCCTGATCATCTATTTATGTCTTTATTAATGATATAATGTTTGCAAGCTTTCTGCTTTGTATTTTGTTGAAGGCTTTCTCAAAGCCAACTAGACATGAATACGTCACAGCTGACATCTCGACACTGTTCTATGACTGTATAGTAAATAATGCCTTTTTAGTGCCAAAGCCTTTTTTAAAAGTCTCTATATAAGTCAACAAGTGACGCAAATAGTTCCTTTATTTTTATTAATTTGTAGTCTTATATTTTATATGAGTTATAGTCTATTTACGCGTGCTTATGTCCCAACATAATTTTTGGTTTCTGACATTTTCTTGCAATTGATTTATGCAATGCATGTTGCTGTGTAAATAAAGTGTACCTATGTATGTTTGTATTCTGATGAGAACGGTATGATCTGATTTCTAACATAGTTAAGTTCGCACTATTAACGTAGATAGCTGGATTTCATTAATATAGTTTTTGAAGTCATATTCTGTTAAAGTTAATAATTTCGGATATATGGCATATCGTGTTGTTTACATATTGTATAGATATTCTTGTGACATATTTTACACATTTATTCGTTGTTCACGCTATCAATAAAACGGGCACCCGACGCTTAATACACGAGTTGTATATTTTTACTACCAAGTATTTTTACAAAAAAGTGACTGAGCAGTGAACTGAATTTATAAAGTTTAGATTACTAGACCGAATTAGGTTTATTATAAGGACACCTGTTTGTTCCTTAAGTTTTAAATTTATTAACATATAAAAAGTGTAATAACCTTTCAATTTCAGTTTTTCTTTAAAAAGAATAAAAATGCTAAAAATATAAATATAGTATAAATATTAAGTGTAAACAAAGGACATAATATAAAATATTACGAAACAGTTTTGGTGAATAATTATATATATCAAACATTTTCTGTACCATTATGGTATTTTTGCTAATATACGAATAGAAAAATATATTTTAATGCAAAAAGAAGATATTGAATTGCAAATTATGTATTAGTGGTTGTGTTTTAGAAAAGTATGTTTACATATTTTAATAATAATATAGTAAGCTTGGGAATAGAAATAAGAGTAAGAATGCTGCAATGCTGTCTTCTCTGTGCTTTTTTATGGTGTTGAATCTTGGACGTTAAACCAAGTTATGTGCAGAAGATTGAAAACATTTGAGATGTTGCTATATCGGAGAACACTTAAGATCCCGTTGACTGACTAAGTCACAAATGAGGAGGTCCCCAGAAGCATGAAGAAGAACCGAGAAGTACTGACCACTATCAAATCCCGAAAGTTACAATACTTCGAACACATTATGCGAAATTAATAGAGATATGCCCTAATACAAGCCACCTTGCAAGAAAAAATATTTGAAAAGCGAGTTTCAGGAAGAAAAAGAACATCCTGGTTAAAGAACCTCAGAACCCGGTTCAACACAACATCTGTGTAACTTTTCCGTGCTGCTGCAGATAAGATAAACGTTGCCATGATGATATGCAACATTCGTCACGTATAGGCATATCAAGAAGACGAATAGAAAAGATTAGACTAGAAGAAAAGTTTTGCAGAGATAGCGTACTGCAAAATATTATTAGTTAATTGATTAGATAATAAATATAATTAATATGAATAAAATCGCTTTACAAATAATACTTTAACACTTAAAAGAATTCAATTATATTTCTAATTTAAAAACACATCTTCCAAATCTAAGATATAACCATAATATGTTCGGTTTTACACGCAAAAAATAAAATCGTTTAGTATAAAATACATAAAAATTGAAAACGCAATAAAATCTTAAAATCTAAAAATAACATCAAATTATGTCACAACCAGCAATAATTCCAGACGTCCTATAAAGCTAAACCAAAATTGATACAAAAACAAAATCACAGTGACTTAGCAATTACCACAAAAATTAACTTAAAAGTACACATAATATAGACTTACACACCTTAGGACTCGGTATTTTTTTCAGTACAGCTTGCGGTAGTCCCGTTCTCTTTGTGTATGACAGGAAAGGAATAACTTTCGACTGGACTTAACACATCCAACTCTTCACGTCGTTTTGGCCGTTCAAGACTACCTCCTAAGTCAAAGCTCGAGTTAAGAGAGGATAGAGTTGACTTAGGGGGTATAGGAGGCGGGTTTTCAGTATTCTCAGCTTTTGGACTGGGGCTGCTATTAATATTCATTTCGGACTGGTGAGTTCGAAAATCGTAATCTTCGTAACTCGCGTTATTGAAATTGTTCATCGGAGGTTCTGTCATGCTGATTCCAGAATCGCGTAAGTCGTGGCTGTCCACGTGAGTACTGAGACTGTTAGTTGATGTAACTAGATTGCTTTCCTGTGTGGAATCTTCTAGAGGAAAGTATTCGACACTACACATTGACTGAGTAGACTTCTTCTGGCCACGCTTAGGAATGTTAGGAGGATTTTCGTTTGGTAAACTCTGAACTCGTTTATCTGGTGCTAAAAATAAATGAAATTATGTTATTTAATATATTCGTATTGAGAAAATGTCCAATATGCCCTTTTCTATATGTCTTAAACCTTGTACGCTGTTTCGTTCTACATGGAGCTCATCCGATAGTAATAGTTAAAAAAAAACTCGAAGACGTTTTCAATTTTAGTGGTCGATATACTGTCATCAGACCATACGTCTGTATTCAATCTATTACTTTCTAATCAGTCCTAAGTAAGAGCAGCATGTCATAGTCTGGAGTGACGAACAAACTTTTAGACATAAATGGCAGGACTCATACACTCTAGATGGGCAAAAATTTAGTGTTTTTAATAACTAATTAATAAAAAATTAAAGAAGCAAAACATAAAATATAAGTTCAGTGAAAAGGAAAAATCTACGAAAAGATAAGTATAAAGAACTGTAAGAAAATTAAATTTAAGGAGCGAAAATAGTTCACACAAGTTGATGGATCAATAAGAGTAGATCTATACAGGGAGGACTGCCGTAAGAACCAACAAAATAACGCAAAAGATAGAAAACATAATACGTTGTGAAATAAAAAGAGATGAAACTAGTAGAGGTAGAAAATTATCGATAGAATCCTATAATTTACATTACATTAAGACTATCGATAATTTCCCACCTTTAGACGTTAGCTTATGAGCTAGTTGACTTCAGTCCTAATTATAGGTATGACGTTGAACATTAATATTTTTTTAATTTCACATAAAGTAAAAACTGATTAAAGACAATAAAGCAAATGTAAGTAAAAACATTTTAATTAGTAGTCATTTTTTAATACAAAATTAAATTATTAATCAAGAATAATTTCTACTATGATTTGAAACGTCGCATACACATTAGTTTTTACTTCATGAGTAATAGAAGAAATCAAAAAGATGTAATGTCCGACGTCATACCTATCATTATGACTCAAGTCAACTAGCTCATAAGCTAACGTCTAAAGGTGGGAAACTATCGATAGTCCTAATGTAATGTAATTTAAGTTATGTTTCTATCGATAATTTCCCACCTTTGTTAGTTGTATCTCTTTTTATTTCATAACGTATTATGTTTTTTATCTTTTGCGTTATTTTTCCCGTTCTTAACGCACTCATCACTGTATAGAACTATTTAATAAACAGTATTAGTAATTTTAATTAGCTGAAACACAATATCATTTAGACTCTTAAGGAACTATATCTATGTAACCTTCAAATCCCTACATTCTCTCTATCCGGGGTATGTGTAACTTTGATGACTTTTGGCCCTAAATTCAAGAGGTTCTTCTTTGGACCATGGGGAACCTATGTACCAAGTTTAAAAACACTAGGACAATTCAAGAGTTCACAGACAGATAGACGGACAAACAGATCGACGAACAGAAACCTATTACTTAGGTTTCTCTTGGTCGTGGGAAATGAATTGGTGTCTTCTTCTTCTCATATTCTTAAGCCTTCTATTTTTTTAATATCAAATTCTATCGAGTCATTCGACATTCCCTTGTTGACAACAACAGTTAAACAGTTGTGATTTCGGGAAGTGTTAAATATTAGTGATAAACTGTTCTACATACTATCATTATAAAAGTAGTAGTCGAAAGGTACACAGATATCAATATCGATATAAAGTTCAAGCAATATTTTTCAGAAACATAACATAAAATACATAAGGTATAAATCCATCAGTTTATACAGATAATGTCGTAATGAGCATTGCATTTAAAGATAGTCTAAAAGTTGTGTTTTAGTAATGTTACAAATCTAAAAAAAATATTTAATTTCTTGATTTAGATGAAATCATGGAAAGAATAAACAAGGGCAGAGCAGCGACCTGTGCCTTAAACTCTCTTCTCTGGCAAAAAACAATTCGACGAGAAACCAAAAAACACATTTACGGTAGTATAGTAGAAAGTATTATACTTTATGGTTCGGAAGTATGGGATGTCACCAAAGTTAATAGAAACAAACTTATGACGACAGAAATGGATTATCTGAAACGAAGTTGCGGTAGATCGAAACTGGAGAGAGTAAGAAAGAAAAGAAAAAAAAATAACAATGATGACATAGAAAAACAATTAATCTGGTTCGGACATGTTAAAAGAATGCCAGAGTACAGATGGCCTAGAAGAGTACTGAAATGGATGCCTCCTGAAAGAAGAAAGAGAGGACGACCGCTGAGAAGTTGGCGCAACGATATTGATGAAGCAATGACGGCAAGAGACTTAGAAGAGGCAACTGCATATGACAGAAAAATATGGAAATTGAGGGCGGAGAAGAGGCGACACGTAATTAATCCGTTATTATATATATTTAATTCTTGTCTTACCCCACGTTTTACTAATTTTCTTTTAAAAATTGTTGACACTCGAGTATTTTTAATTTCCGATTATTGCAAACATTTCTTTCTCAGATATAGATATGAGTAGTTCTTCCCAAAAGCAAACTGTATAAATTTAATTATTTTTACGAACATGCTACGAACTGTAAAGTTACAGATAAATTTATTTATATAAATTCGAACCGCTCGTTTTATTTAAAAACGCTACAGTTGGTATTCGGTGTGAGACTTGAAAATAAATTCAGCAGTGACTTTTGAACTTTTGAAAAGTATTGTTCGTCGGGAACATCCACGTAGTTCGGTAGTGACCTTTGTACGAAAGAACATTTAAAAAAGTACATGTGTGCCTGTACAAAGATGCTGCTAGTACAACTCTCAGTAAAACAGTTACGTGAGCAACTAGAAGAACGCGATGAAGACTGCAGAGAGTCCAAGAAGATCATTCGAGAACGACTGAAGATGTTATTAACAAGAATGGAGAAGACCCAGAGACATTCCAGTTTCAATCAGCAGAAGATACAGTTTTAACAAAAATAAATGAGAAATTTGAAAATGTCTCACAAATGATTGAAGAATCTTCTAAAAAAATGATGATAAATTCGAGAACGTTTCCAAAAGATTCGATGAAACGTCTCAAATTATTAAAGAAGCTGCTAGACAAAATGACGAGAAATTTGAAGATGTTGCTAGAAGATTCGACGAGACTTCACAAATAATTAAACAAGTATGTAATTAAAACGATGAGAAATTTGAAGAAGTCTCAAGAACATTCGATAAGGTACGTAAGGTAAAAATGTGAACGACAAGATAGAAGACGTAGATGAGAAGATCAAACAATTAGAGATCATGATAACTAACCCAAAACTGCTACCACCAATTAATACAGTAGCCTTAGATCCGGTAGTGAAAGAAGAATCACCGAGAGACGAAACGCCACATCACACGAGATTCAAATTGCCACCATTTGATGGAAAGTCCTCTTGGTCCTTATAACTTAGACAATTTGAAGCCATTACGACAGCCAATCATTGGACAGAACAAGAAAAGGCTGTTTTCTTGAACGCTGCTTTACGAGGTGATGCTGCAGATATCCTAAGATCGATTCACAAGGGTCAAGAAAAATGTTACCAGACCTTGTTCACTCGACTAGACAAACGTTACGGAGATGCCCATCTACAACAAGTCTACAAGGAGCAACTAAGACGTAGAATTCAACGAGCAAGTGAAAATTTGCAAGAGTTTGAAGCAGATGTTGGTCGTATAGTCCGGTTAGCTTATCCAGATGCACCAGACAACATATTCAACAACTTCATCAACGGGTTGAGAGACAGTGAAATACAGAAAGCTTTACGACTAGCAAGACCGAAAGTTTTAGATGAAGCGCTCGCCATTGCCTTGGAACACGAGATAGCTAGTCAAGTTTCACGGAGCTATCGAGTACGAACCTCCGAAGAGAGCGACGTACAAAACGATAAACGTCTGGAGGAAATCGTACGGAAAGTAGTTCGTAACATGATGGCGATGAGACGTGATCCCAGATATTGGAACGGTAACGACGTAGGTCACATTCGTCGTAGATTACAGGAAAATAATACAACAGTCAGAAAGCTAGAACAGATCAAACCCTGGACTGGAATGCTGATGCTTAGTCAAGACGGCCATGCAGTGCAAATCGTAATCATTGTCTTTGTAGCATTTGCAATTTCATTGATTCTTTAAAATATATTGAAATCTCCTAGTATAGGTGATATATTAAAATCTCCTCATATATGTTTGAAAAATTGAAGAATATTTTTAATGTATTTTAGTTTCCTATTCGTACATATTAAAACCCAAATAATATTTCGTTCTTTTCAGCGTCGCCAAGTAATAAAAACCATTTTAGGGTTATTTATTTATTTCGTTGGCTGCGTATTTTGCTCGATATTCTTTGATTTATGCCGCCTGAAGTACTGCGTTTTCAAATTAATAATTTACGTCTTAATTTTCGTTGTGTTTTTCTTTATTTTAAGTCTTCGTTTATTCGAACTTCTGCGATCAATTGTAAAAGATAATTTCGTCATTCTTACTTGGGTCGCTGTAGGCTCAGGTATGAATCCAAATTCATACGTCAAATTTGTGGTTTCCTGTTTTTAGCCCCTTTTTATGGAAATATGTAGCAGTGAAAAGTAGTTTTGTGGCAGTTAATAGTTACAGTTAAAGGGAGTTTTGAAATGTAGGCGATAATGAGCAGATGTATTTGGTTAGTCAGAGCTACGATGGTTCCAGTTTTTTAAGAAGCCGAGTCACAGGTGTGTTCCAGTACCCCAACTCTTAACCTTAGATTGGTATTCGTCCTAATTAAGAAGTCCAGTTTACAACGTAATGAGTGATTGTGACATCCAGGTAATTTTTATTGTTTGTTTAATTTTCAAGTAAAGACAGACTTTTTTTAGAAAAATAATTGCTTTCATAACAATTTAAATTTTTGTTTTTGTTTTAATTGTAAATTTTAGGTTTTAACTTTAGCTGTTATTTTAATTGTTGTTTTAAATTTAATGTTTATTTATGACAGCTCGTTTTATTATTTTTTGATTTTAGTTTGTTTTGTTTTAACAAAAGGTTAACCTCCATGCAATTTTGTAAGTTTATGTAGTATCTCCAACTCCTAGAGTTTGTAAACGGATGACACATGTAAGTTGTTTTTGGTATTTTTGTATTTTGCGACTATTGTTGTAATATTTTTGCATTGTCTATTTTGTAGCTGTTTGTGGTGACACAAAAATAAATGTTAAATTTTGTTTTCTTAACATTTTGTTTATTTTTTTAATCAAACCCTTTTTTGAGTTTTATTTGAAAAAGATATGTTTTTTATGTTTGATAATTATTTCCCTAGTTACAACTAGTGGTTGTAATAGGTACAATTAGGCACCTCGAAGTGGCGCCCTATATTAAATTACTAGAGGTGTTTCCTGTTTATTTTTATTTTGTTTGTCCCAAAATTTATTATGTTGGTACCCTTTTTGTTTCTTTTTTCTGTAGTTGCCCAATCCGATCCCTTGCCATTTACTTATCCACGACCCTAGCTCTCGTAACAAACCATGAGTGCCGTTCGCACAAGTAGTGTTTATTTTGCTTGCCCTATCTCCACCCCCTTAGTTTCAGTCCCCAATTTTCTATCCCCTGTATTAATGCCCCATGTGGTAGGCAAAATATTTCGTTACATCTTGAATTAGAAGAATGACTTTGCCCCGTGAGACGAACCACCGTCATTAATGATCAATGGCAGCCTCAACAGCTACAAGACGCTCAAGCATGATCCTTGTATAAAAAGAGTATTGGATTTGATGCATCGAAGTGAAAGACCTTCTTGGCAAGACATTAGTGCATGTAGTCCCGAAGTCAAGTGTTACTGGAGCCAATGGAATTGGCTAGTGCTGAAAGATGATCTTCTGCATAGAACCTTTGAGAACGATGATGTACAGAAACTAAGCTTCACTTAATTGTACCTAAAAATAAAGTGTCAGAAGTATTGCGTCAGTTGTATGACGGTGCATCGGGTGGACACTTTGGTATTACGAAGACTCTGCAAAAGGTTCGAGAACGTTTCTATTGGGTGAACTGTAAAGATGATGTAAGAAGATGGTGCCGGAAATGTGAACTGTGTGCAACCAGTAATGGTCCAGTTGGTAAAAAGAGGGCACCCATGAAACAGTACAATGTTGGTAGTCCTATGGAGAGAGTAGGAATCGACATTGCAGGTCCACTTCCAGAGACGAATGATGGAAATAAATATATGCTGGTAGCCATGGATTATTTTACGAAATGGACTGAGGCCTATGCGATACCAAATCAAGTACTTCAGTTCACTTCAGTTATCAGCTGAAGTCCGTTTGAAGAGGTCTACTCTCCGGACGCTGGTATTCACGTAAGGCATGGGTGTATGTTACCTGAAGTACAATATAATAAAATATTTAACATCATTTATTTTTCAAACATTATGTACATTCTTTGGTACAACGTGAGATCAAAGATGACCGGCGACCAAGCTTTAATGAGTTTATGTCAAATTACGCAGAGAGAAAGAGTGCTAGATTCGGCGTGGCGACAGAAGTTCAGCAGGATTTTTTAGTGTTCCGCATAACGTCTCTCTAGCCCACTGTGTTGCCCAAGATCTTGAGATGACTAAAGGAATCTCATCTGTATTTTATAAGAAGTTCGATCTTTTAGACGAGTTAAAAAATTAAGAGCCTAAAGTTGGAAGAGTACTGAGATTAGAAGATGACCCTCGATCTTTGCTGTATATGGTGACCAGAAAGTCATATACAGACAGGGCAAGCTACGAGGATATATGGCGTGCTCTAACTAATTTGAGAAAATCGTGTGCAATTATGACATCAATAATTTGGCCTTACCCAAGATAGGCCATGCACTAGATAATCTGGATTGGAAGATTGTCAGAAGCATGCTTGAAGTGATCTTCCGAGAAACCGGCGTAAGAATTACTGTGTGTTGCACTAATCTGAAGAGATCGTGTCCTTCAAAGACAGTAGACTCTTATTTCTTCTTGAGGGGGTCATGCAGAGCTGGAGAGGCCTGTAGATTCCGCCATCCTGGGCCTACATATAAAGTTGCTCAGATCTAAGAGGGGAGCAGTGTTACGAACATGCTTTCGGCATGGCCCATGTAATGGTTGCATCTCGAAGCGCCGAGAAGTTTCCGGCGATATATCGAGCGCTGTAAAAATCTCGAAGAATATTCTCGAACAATAATATATATATATATATATATATATATATATATATATATATATATATATATATATATATATATATATATATATATATATAAGTAACAATGATTGAGGTAGTTTAAATTGATAAGATAGTACCGAAATGTAAAGTTATAAATAAACATATTTATATAAATTCGAACTGCTTGTTTTATTTAAAAATGCTACATTATCAATTTGAACACATATTAAAACCAGATGAACCTAAAAGAACAAGCTGACGTAGACAAAAGAAGAATGTCTGGCAAGGATGCTCAAGATAAGCTGAAACTGTTACTAAAATACATAGATTTATACACTTTTCGTAAGAGGGTAGAGCACGTAGTTATTGCAACAGTAGCCGATTGCGATATTTTGCTTGAACCATTTTTATTTTTGAAAAGGCAGCTCACACAAGTATTTTGATTCGAATATTTCTCTTAACTAAAGAGCTATTTGTTTCAAACACGAATATTTGTCTTCGGATATGAAAAACAAAAGTTTGATATTTCAATAGCACATTTTTCATCTTTACAACGTAAAGGGTAAGCGATGAAAGTTACGATATTTTTACATCACATAAGCGTCTTTCAAACTCACTTTGAATATTTCTTAACTCTCTCGTAATAATCATAATTTTTATGTTTTTCTTTCCGTTTTATTCAATAGCTTCATTTTGTTAATAAAACTATTTATGGCGCTAATCATGTCGATAAAAGTTTTATTTTTACCCTGCAGCTCCAGGTTAAGGGTATTCAAATGATTCGTCATTTGTGTCATTTTTCGTTTCTAAGTGTCTCAGTATCGTCAACTCAACGATTTCAGGTAATGGTTCCTGGAATCGTAATAAAAATTTTCCGCAGTTTAATTATTCTACGTTTGTAAGAAGAAGTAAATCAGTGTGGTTAACAGACTCGCTAGCTTTTAACTGCATTTTAAAGAGGCTTCATTGCAAGCTTGGTGCACATATTGAATTCAAGATATTTGTGTTAATGTCCCTCAAATCATTCATAGTTAGTATTTTTGAACATAGAACTTGCTGACAAATAATGCAATGGAATAAAAAAAAACGATGGTAGGTCATCGATAGCTCGATACAATGCAACAAATTCATTGCTATTGCCAATCATAGATGTGGCTCCATCTGTTGAAATTTACGCGAGTTTGAAAATCATATTATTTTATAAAATTTTGAAAAGCTGTGTGAACATCTTCTCCGCAAGTCTTTTTATTACATATGTTATATAATTACATCTGTTAATAACCCTTCTTTAGCCGATATATCAAGAAATACCATCCGGATGAAAATACATAACTGGTCAGTATCAGTCATATCGGTGGGATCATCAAACTACAAAGAAAAGTATATATACTCCATAATCAATTTCAATTGGGATTCCAAATCTTTTGTGATTTCCCTTCATCTGGTAACAGTTGGATGGGATAACCGAACCTCTTTGATAGCAGATATAATCTGTGTTTCATTTTTGAAGTCATGAAATAATCCATTATCCACTTTTTTCACTACGGTTCCGTCTTCGAAAGGATTCTTGTGGAAAGTGGAAATTAAAACGTCACTAAACTTACTTCAACCTTTAATTGTGGCTTATTAACATTTAAATAGTAATAAATTTTAAATGCCACAAGAAAATAGCTTCAGAACAATACTATTAAAATGGTACGTTTTACTTTTTTTTTCACCGCCCTCATTTTGCGTTTTAAATATTGCTGTTTACATGGAACTTGTACTTAACTTAATTAAGACTAACATAATGCTTCGTCACCGCAGCTTATTAAATATGAAACAGGCATTCGAGAACAATTGGTAACATTCGCCGAACATCGCGCAGTCGCATTGCCTCAGAAGTCTGAAATATTTCGACCCGGGTCAGATAAATTTTTATTTCTTTCGTGATCGACTCAAGAAGTTGTCACGATCGACCGTTTAGGCACTGCTGGCTTTGAGTAACTAGAACAAAATCTAGGCACGTAAAAACAAACACTGTATCAAGAAATATCGGAAAGTTGGAATCTGAACAAGTATAATATATATATATATATATATATATATATATATATATATATATATATATATATATATATATATATATATATAAATGGAAGAGAAGTGAAAATGTGTATCATAAACCTGCTGAATAGATCAACATTGTACGACATGCAATATCACACTCGAATTCGAAAAATAAGCCACGATCTACCAAAATAGATACAACATTTTTTGAATAAATATTTCACATATTCCTGGAAAATTAACTACCTACTAAAATTGGCAAAAGAAATATATAAAGAATCTTACTATGTGATCTTGGTGGAAGTGGAGGTGCTTCTTCTAAAGTGCCACTTTCTGGCCAAGAGTTCCGTAAATGAGGACTATCTGTAGGAGTCATTGACATAGCATGTCTCAAAAGCCGAGGAGAAGGTGGTTTTGTTAAGGATCTTTCTCTTGAATGTGTTGGTTTAGGTGGAAGAGGTAGATCTCCCGATTCAGAATCCCTAAAAACAGAATAAAGATTTACTTACATACAAATATCTTTTTATTACCTGACTAACCTTGACTTCATTGATGGTAAACTGGCACTATTGTATTCCAGCGGACCTCTGGTGGGAGTTCGTAATTCTGCAAAACTAGTGTTACTGAATCCTTGAGACCGAGGTCTACATTCCCTTTGTGGTATAGGAGGTGCGATAGGTGCAATTGGCATGGGTAATGATAGATTCTCTCTGTTTAAACTAGGTCTTTCATTATCCTAAAAAGGGTTAGGTAATAAATTAATACTAAATCTTTCATAAAGTTTTGAGTTCCTACTCAAAATTACTGTCCTTCAAATTCAGTGAAACAAGAAAGAAACTTCTATTTGAAAGAAAAACATTTCGCAAAAGAGTATTATGGAATATTAAGGAATTTGTATAAGATTAATAAATATAAACCCACAATAAAGTTACACAGATTGAATGAACGGGCCATGCGTTAAAATCTTAACATACCATAAAGAATAATTTATTCTTTCCATTATAATTCATAACGAAAAACATGCTTCTATTCATGTTTGACACTAATATTCCTCATCTCAATATAAAAATTAGTAATAAAGGTTTCGTTTTTACGACTACAACTGCTCATAAAATATTTCTTCCTAGTATCTAACAGCGCTTAAAAATTCATTAGAAAAACAGGTATTAATGTCTACCAAAAAGTAGATCAGTAAGATTTATTTGTTTTCGAAACTCAAAAAGGCATCTTTCAGCTCTATACATTTTCTTCATAAATGTATCGAAAAAAGAGCTTTTTTCTGGAATCATAAACCACGTTCTCTCCTATAAATTATTAGATTGGAGCGGCGATTGATGATTCCGTATTTGGTTCCCGTGTGGAACAGTTCATCGCGGCGTTGTATAATCAAGCATCTCAAATCGAGCACTATCTTGTCAACCTTACATGTAATTTAAATAATTTCGCAAATTGTACACGTTCTACGTAAAATTCTTTTCGTATATAGCAGAAAAATAAGAACAAATTAATCTTAGTTAAATACGTCTTTGTAATAAAGTATTTTTTTAATAGTGCAACATTAAATAAAGTGCTTTTAAATTCATCAAACATTTCTTATTACCATTTCGACTTTGAAATTGTTTTCGGCTAAGGATTATCCACACGATAAGGACAATCCAAGTCTTCATACTTATCCAGTTTTAACGTCTGGCCTTCTACTTATGTTGTAGAAAACTAAACAGTTCACAAGAGCAAGTATATAAAGTTTTAGGGATAAATGTAACAAGACAGTTCCAGATTAGAAGAAGATGCACGAAACTTGACAATGGCGTTAAATAATTGAAAATGGTAAGACTAAAAGTCTTAAGTACAAGGACGATGATTAAGTGATAAAGCTTACTTTAATTATTAAATTTTTTTTTGTGTGTTTTGGCTTGGACAATTGTCATTCAGCCAGTCTCAATCAAGATAAGTTTATTAATGTAGTGTGTGTGTGTGTGTGTGTTTGTGTGTAGAGTAATTGTCTTGATACTTAGCAAAATCGACGTCATTTTCTTTGCTAAGAGACGCTAATTGTATCCGAACGTCTGCGGTCCCTCTGGTGAGTACCGATCACACAAGGATAGAAATTATTTTCATTTATTAATTTTTTTAATAAACGAAAATTTCCACCCAGGTGAGATTCGAACTCACGACCTTTAGGTTTAAAGGTAGGCGCTCTTACCACTGAGCCACAGAGGGGGTTAATTATTAAGTTAAATTATGATTAAAGTAATCAAAATTTGGCGACCTAGGAAGTTCACATATAAGTGTATTTACCTTTGTTCTCAAATGGTTTTCCCACTAGGAGCTCAAAATATATTACCAAGATAGTCGCTTGAAAGCTCATTACAAAACAGGAAGTCTTAATCTGTCTACACTTAGTCGTTCGCAGTCGACGTTAAACTGTACGCACTACACTATCTGTGTACGAGCCCCAACAACTATATACTGGTACAAATTAAAATATATAAAAAATTCGGGTGCTTAACTATTAATTTATTAGTATTTTTCAATAATTAAGCTAATTATGCTAAATAAGCAATATTTTAAATTACAAATAATCACAAAACGTAATTAATATTTTCTATACAACGCATATATCCTATTAATGTCTTAAGAATCATCAAAATATGTAAAAATTAGTGACAACTAAATAATGGGAAAGTATAAAATAATTTCTAAAATCCAAACAAGATAAGACAGTAGGCTGCAAAAACAATGTATCCAAACACTCCAACTAACGTTACTATATTCTATAGTTAATTTGTTGTCAAATTGAGGGAACAGCTTTATTATTTAAATAAAATGGTGCGTGGTATCTCTACAAATTCAAAATTTCGTGAGTCGACGATTAAAATTATTGCCTCAATAAAACAGTCCGTGAAGTCAACAATGAACTTACTTAATTAAGCATTTTGGGGAAACAGGAAGTATCCTTCTAACATAAAAAAGGCAAAAGACCGGATCGTTCAGAACTAGATTCTGGTAGGAAAAGGAGAATATTAGTAAAATCTTGCAAGACAGGTCGAATAAGTATTCGGCAAGTTACAACTGAATGACATTATGAAACGTGATCAAATTTGTCAAGGGAATGCTGCGGCAAGAGAATACATAAATTACGATTAAAATTTATGAGGTTGAATTACAGGTAACAATTTAAAACTGTACTCGTGGTTTAATAAATTGTCTTGAAGGCTAAAAAAAGCCAATGTTAACACCAAAACAAAAGCAAGCTAGGCTCGTTGTGGGCAAAATCTAAACGTTTTCGGTCGCTAGAAGATTGGCCCCGAGTAATTTTAGTGACCAATCAAAATTCGACTTATGTTGGTGATTACTAAGCATGATGCTTTTCACAAGGAGTTTTTGAAACAGATAGTAAAATTTCCAAACGGAGTGATATTTTGGGGTTGTATGATAGGTTCAGAGTTAATGAACTTATCGAAGTTCATCATATTTGGCTCTACAACCGTGGGTGGGTCTTGGCCTGTTCAAGAATTAGTTTCCATTACCCCCTATCTTTCGCCCTGGCTTTTCACTTTCTGACCCCTAGATTCCTCAAGTCATCTTCGACTTTAATTTTAAATCTAGATCTTGGCCTACCTCTCTTCCTGGTTCCTACTGGGTCTTGAGATAATATCTATCTCTATTAATTTTAATAGACCGGACGATGTTGAATTTTTCATACAATTGATACAACTCAAAATTGTAGCGTCTGCGCCATATCCCGCTTTCTTGTACTCCTCCGTATATGTGTCTAAGTGTTCTTCTTTCAAAGCGGCCTAACAGTTCTTCGTCGCTTTTTACCATAGTCCATGTCTCTGATGCATATGTCAGGACAGGTTTAATAAGAATCTCATTAGTATCTTGGTTTTTCTACAAATTATGTGTGATGTTAAGAACTGCTTTAGTCCAAAGTAAGCTCTGTTCGCCAGGTATATTCTTCTCTTAATTTCTACGCTTACTAGGTTACTGTTATTTAGTTGTGTTCCGAGATATAATATAAACTCCGAGACCCCTTCGAATGTATGTGCTTCTGTCACCAGATCATTTAGTGCGTCAATGTCATCTGCGTAAGCCAATATCTGTACACTTCTATTGATGATCGTACCTCCACCACCAAGCATTGTGAGATTAAATGTTGACTTCTTCAGCAGGATGAAGCGGCCTGTCATACAGCCAGAACCACAAAAAAAAGTTTGAAAAACAAAATATAAACATCTGTTCTTGGGCTCCGAACAGTCCCGACCTAAATATCATTAAAACGGTATGGTATAAAATGAAACAGACACTAAGGAACAACCCACAGCGGGCATAATACGAACTAAAAGTTACAATAGAGCTCATTTGGAATAAATTTATCCCTGAACAGTGCAGTTAGTCGAGTCAATGACCAACCGTTTTTGAACGGTCATAAAGTCTAAGAAGAATGTAAATCCGTTTTTAAAATGAATATTCGTTCTATGTCCCAATATTTAGTTGCCAACAAAATGAACATTTTTCGGTTAGGTTAGGAAGTATATTTTGTTTTATGTCGTTGATTGGACCTATATCATTAGTAATTAACTAATTACATAGTATTACATTAACCGTAAACTGAATTATGCATTTATTTAAATTTGTTCCAATATCACAATGTGTCCCAATATATACTTAAAGATATACAATACAGACAGATATATGCAGAGGAGCTGTCTACGCCCAAAATTAGATATAGCACTGATTAATTTCAGTACATTCAAATTACTTAATATAATAGTAGTACTTAATAGTAATTTTGTACTTACCGCCGGCTTTGTATATATATTATCGTATTCTGCTGTATGATGTTCTACTAAATGTCCATAATTTCCGCTAGAGCCGGAAGATCTATTGCTACCATTTTCCATTAATAATCTTTTATCTGTGGGCACAGGTGGAAGAGGAGTACTAAAAAAATTTTTTTATTACTTATTATAGTTTTTTGATTGCCAATTATAAAAATAAGTTCTTGTAGCTTATTTTTTACCTTTTTATAGTAACTTTTTTAAATTATATATTTTTTTAACACATAAATAAGCATTCCGAAAAAAAAAAATACGGAAAACGTACATAACATGTACGATCACTGTTTTTATGGCGTTTCAGTAATGTAATGGTTAAAATTTAAGGACGGCCTTTTTTCTTTCGTCTACCTCATGGATGAACAGATACATATTACTTCATTACATAATTTAAGCTAAATTGAAGGAAAACGGAATTGGGAGTCACACATATGGGGTGCAAAATGAATTGGCTGCATCACAGATGAGCTCTTTAAGGTCAAGATGATCTCCAATCTTCATAGAGTGGCACGATAATAAAAAGAAAAAGGAGACAATCATATCAATTAAATAATTTATACGATAAGAATCTATGATTTCCAGAAAGTATTGGATTATATAATAATATAACCGCACTCTTACCAAATAAGGTATTCTTTTATATCATTATACGGGAAATTCGCTCATCTCAGATAGGCAAGGAATCAAAAGGATCGAGTTCTTTATTTCTTATCGAGATCTAGGTGACCTGGAACGTTGAAGTATCTCATACAAATTTTCTTACGTATCTGGACGTGCAAACAGTACTGCTTTTTGCATGATCTTATTCAGATGTTCGCAGTTTTCCAGTCTAGTTTTTTTAAATATGGCAACAAGGGTTTTGGTAACATGTCTCTGGCGCCATGACTTTCTGGTTTATTTTAATTGACTCAGTTTGTTCCATAAGCCTGATAGATTTTGTTACTTTGTCATATATATTAGATGATATTAGGTCTATATATCTACAATTGCCCAATGCTCTACTGTATCGAATGCTTTCTCAAAATCCACGCAACATACAGGAGTAGGTATGTGATATTGATTTGCTTTTTCAATTAATAGTTTCATAGTTACGAGGTTATTAGTTTTACTAAATTCGTTTCTAAATACAGCTTGCTTCTCGTGATTGGTGGTTATCTAACTTGGAAGTTAACCTTGTTATTAAAATTTTAATTAGTAGTTTATACAAAACATTCAGTAAGGTTAGGCATGATAGGAGAATACTTATCGACGCCAAAATAAGGTAGCAACGATTATAGCACAATTCGAGTATTCGCTGCGTGTTGAGAAGAAAGGAATAGTGAAAGATGACCAAAATAACAAACCATTTCTATGAGGGAATTAATTTGGTATGATATCCGATAGATGCATCAGATATATACAAAAATTAAAGAAGATTGAAAAACATTGATATTTTATATAAATAAATTGATATATATATATATATATATATATATATATATATATATATATATACTAACAACACAGTTTATTAGGGATGCAGTCAGAATATTGGCCGGGATGTTAAAAAAAACACTCTTTTAACTTTTTATCTAGCTTTCGGAATGGTTTGATTACTTTTTCAAGACAATGTAATAAGACAAATATGTAAATATTTAAAAAATATCACAATTCTTCAGTGTAACTTACTAGTCGTTGAGATTATTTGTAAAATGTATATATATATATATATATATATATATATATATATATATATATATATATATATATTTTATATAAATTGCTACATAGAACTAAACACAGAGGAACATTGACAATAGATAGTGTTTAAAAACTTAAATATCTAACATTATCTTAAAAACTTTAATGGTTTATAACTAAGACGTTAAGATGACTACTTACTTTACGATACTATTAGTGGATTGTTGATTAAAGGCGCCAAGGCTTTCTTTCAACTGAATAAATCTTTCTAATAATCGCTGATGAAGTGGTTGGACACTTTGAGGCGCCAATTTTCCATGCAGAATTAACCCTTCTTCAATCACCTAAAAATAAAATATTTAAGATAAAATTGTTAAAAGAAATACTGTCTATAGCATATTTTATTTTCCGCCATATTAAAGTCCACACGGACAAAAAGTTTTAATCTTTAACACAAAAGCTTTCCCATTTACAAAAGCGTTTTTATTTTTCTTTATCAATGGAATTCCATGGATAGTCTTCCTTTTTTTGCCGGGTATTTCGTGCATCCTCGGTATCTTGGTGGATAGGCAGGTTTATATTGTTCATGATCTTTTTGTATTTATGTGTAAGTGCGTCAACTCGTCGTAAATGTGGAGGGAGATCGCTTCATACTGGAAGCCATTGGGTGGGAGTTGATTTAATTGTACCAGCTATCATCCTCATAGTGCTGTGAAGCTGAGTGTCGACCTTTTTACGTTTGGACTGTGTAGCCAAACTGGAGCAAAATATTAAAATATTTAGGGGTCCAGAAAACAAGGGCTAAGGCAGTAGAGCGGAGAGTGGAAGCCGATGCTCCCCAGGTGGTACCGCAGAGATTCTGTATAATGTTATTTCTTGTACTCAACTTTTGGGCAGTTTTTGTTAAATGCTCTTTAAAGGATAAAGTTCTGTCTAGTGTTACGCCCAGGTACTTCGGTGTTTTGTTGTGGGTAAGTGTGGTATTTTCAAACCATATGCTGAGTTCCTTTCCAATAAGTTTATTGTTGAGGTGAAAGCAACTAACTTCTGTTTTTAATGCATTTCGTTGAAGTCACCTATATATATATATATATATATATATATATATATATATATATATATATATATATATACAGTGTAGGAAAAATTTTATGGTCGGTATGGACCTTACGTGAGATGGAGTGAGAAACAGCTGTTTAGAAAAAGAGAGGTATATTAGGTCCGCCCTTTATATCGCCAAACAGGCATGCCTAGAAAGGGGAAGTTCAACGTTGCCAAACTTATTGGATTTATTTGACCTGTTGTTTTTTTTTGCATTTGAACAATGTTCTAAGATAATCCAATTTGGGCGAAATTGATTTAAATGGCAGCTTACTGTTTTTTTTTTATTGGGAATATGCCACAAGTTTACTTTACAATAAGTGTAATATAACATTTTGATTTCCACTTTGGAAATCGTTTTATATACCTAAATAAAATTTATTAATGTTTCGTATTTTAAGTACGATTTCCGAATTAAAAATCTAAACATCAAAATAAGCTTATTTTAAAGTCACATTGTGCCTTATTCCCAATATGAAATAATAAACTGCATACAATAACACCACATTAAAAAATATTCACACACAATAATTTATTTGGCAACGTCGTCCGTCTGGTCAGAATACCGAGTAACGGGTAGTAGAGGTGGGTCGTGGTAATTTTATCGTTAAGAGCGTAAGAGCGATTAATATTTTTTAAATGCATTCATTTTTTTCGAATCCTGATAAAACTAATAAATATTCTTGAAAACTTTAAACGCAGAATGAACCAATACATTATTACCGAGGGCCAAAAGTCCCTGAAAACTTCTATAATGTTTATTTTAATAAGTTATAAGGGCGAAAAAAAAATTAGTATGATTTTTAATTTCAAATATCTCATTCAAAACACTTTTTGTTTATTCTAAGGGACTTTCGGCCCTCGGTAATAATGTAATCTTTTATTATGCATTTAAATTTTTCAAAAATATTTGTTAGTTTTCTCAGGATTCCAAAAAAAATGAATGAATTTAAAAATTTAAATTTTTGTAAACAAGTAACTATGATTGTTTAAAAGTAGTTTCAAGTAAGAGAGTACCTACATAAACAAACATAATGGCTATTATCGTTTATGTGTATATTTATTGAAGTGAAAGAAACTAATGATATATTTATTATAACTTGAAAAATAAACTAAACAATACAAATAGTAAATCGTACTTACATTTACATTACACGTTATTATTAAATCGCGAATAGTCTAAATTGACATTAAAAAACATTTTTTCTACTATACCTGCTTCTTATTAACCGTCTTCTTTTTTTATTTCAAATTAAACCAGATTTTGAACATGTGTTCACATTTACAATACTGTATGAATATAGGGGTTAAGTTAGGATATACATGGCGATGGTTTTTCCACCGTTGTAATGGACTCTCGATACAGGTGTACGTGTAGATGAGCCATCTCCAATTAATTGATCAAATATACACCATGGATTTAAGTCATCTTTATTGGTTTCTTTTTATTGTACTGGTTGATTTTCAATAGTACAATCTTCTTGTTCGTTAATTATAGAAGTAACCAGCTTCTTAACTTTTTCTTTTATTTTTTTATCTTCATTTTTATCAGAAAAACCCTGCACTTTAAATAATGAATCCATAAATGTACATAATGACAATATGCCACTCTGTTCTATCCCTTTAAATATTTTTGCTAAACCCAATATTAGTAATTGTACTACGTCGGATACTATGGATGTAAGGTTACCGTTTGCTAACATTTTCTTGCAAGATTCTTGCAGGCCGCGTACCATAACAATCACTGAACTACCCTTCAAGTATTTTTGGTCACTGATTGTACTTGTTATTTCTTTAAACGGCCGTAAAATTTGGGAAAGCTGAGAACAAATAATCCAGTGTTTTTTATTTAGATTTGGTCTAAGTCTAAGTCTGTATTATTTAATACCGATGTGGAACGGAAATACACGCCAGTACACCGAAAATATCAAAATACAGAGAGGAGTCCGCCAGGGTTGCGTGCTGTCCCCACTACTTTTCAATGTCTACAGTGATCGGTATTTTAAGAAGCGCTCTCTGACTCAATAGAAGGTATATCTATCAATGGAGAAGTTTTGAATAACTTACGTTTTGCAGACGATACAGTAATAATTACGGATAACAACAATGATTTACAGAACCTAATGCAACGCCTTAATGAACGCTGTCATGAGTACGGACTGAAGATAAATTTAAAGAAAACTAAATGCATGATCATGACTAAATCTGCACAAATATCCAATTGACTATTGAAGATACTGCAATTAAGAGTGTTAATAACTATAAATACTTAGGAACATGGATAACATCAGATGTAGACCAAATCAAAGAAATTAAGACACGTATTGAAATAGCACGTACATCATTTATTAAACTTAAAAAGTTTCTTTGTTGTCGGGATATAAGGTTAGAACTACGCCTGAGAATGCTTCGATGTTACGTGTTCTCTACTCTTCTTTATGGTCTGAAAGCTTGGACACTAAAACAAGTTCATCTGAATAAGTTGGCCGCCTTTGACTTTTGGTGTTACAGAAGAATCCTACGAATATCATTGATTCAAAAAATGTCAAACATTGAAGTAACTAGAAGGATAGGAAATGAGGCAGAAATAATATTAACTATTAAAAGACGAAAACTTGAGTACTTGGGACATGTGATGAGAGGGCAAAAATACGCATTATTACAACTTATTAAGACGAAGAATATCCTGGCTTAAGAACTTAAGGGAATGGTTTGAATGCAGTAGTGCAGACCTTTTTAGAGCGGCAGTCAACAGATTCGGCATAGCCATGATGATTTCCAACCTTCGATAGAAGATGGAACTTAAAGAAGAAGAAGTGAAACGGATTGCCTCTTCTAACTCAGTCATTCTTTTTAACCTGTAATAGGTGAAGTTCTACCTAGTTTCCACGTCTTGGATTGGCCGTTTGGGAACTTTGTTATGTTGTAATTAAGCCTTTCTGAAGATAAGGTACTTTTTTAATGTTTTTTGCAGAATTGTCGAAAAAAGGACTTTTTTTTTATCTATTATCAAATCAGTATTGACATAACATTCCTGAGGTAATGAATCTAACAGTTTTTCTTGTTGGCGGTTTATATCCAGGAATCCACCCTGCAAACTTTTTAAAATCTGGTTCTTCACCTATAGAAAACGGATGAAACGAGTCTTTGCATAAGTTTAGTAAATCAATAAGTTTAGTCAAGAAAAAGAAACTGATAAAGATGACTTAAGTCCATTGTGTATTTTTGATGAATTAATTGGACATGACTCATCTAAACATACAACTGTATCGAGAGATATACAAGAAGTCGACATGTATTTGTCTAATAATATATTACCCACAATAAATTTCGAACGGAGATTGGAACTGTCCATTACCGTGGTGGAAGAACCATCGCCATGTATATCCTAACTTAGCCACTATATTCATAAAATATTGTAGAATTGTAACATTTTAAATAAAAGAAGAACACAGTTAACAAGAAAAGTAGAAAAACTTGTTTTTAAATGTCAATTTAGACGGTTCGCGATTTAATAATAACGTGTAATGTAAATGTAAGTACGATTTAATGTAAATGTAAGTACTATTTGTATTGTTTAATTTATTTTTCAAGTTATAATAAATATATCCTTCGTTAGGTTCTTTCACTTCAATACTTATACACATAAACGATAATAGCCAATATGTTTGTGTACTCGCTAATTTGAATCAACTAGTTACAGTTTACGAAAAACGGTTCCGATAAAAATTTAAAAAACGGGAGGACCCACCTCTAGTTTTTAGGTATATTAGGATCGGAACCAGAGAATATGTAAAATATCTCTGATCGGAACTATTCGTCTCACTAATGGCCAATAGGTGTTAAAAATATTTGAGGAGGGGAGACCAAGGGGAAATATGATTGTTATCTTTGTCTATTCGCTGAAAATATGATTTTATATCTGCGTTAGATATCCTGTTAAATTTTACCATACCGACCATAAAATTTTTCCTACACTGTATATATATATATATATATATATATATATATATATATATATATATATATATATATATATATATATTGTTACGATTTTAAATGTTATGGCGTATAGAACTGTAAATATTTTATGACTAATTCTTTTTTATTGATTCTCGTAATTTCTAGGTCAAAAATCTTCCTGACACCCTTTGGGTTCCCTTCGCTAAACAAACAACAATCGAACTTTCTGGGGACGAGCCGATGAAAAACATACCAGTTTTAGATCATTGCCGCTGTGTCTACGTCGAGAACGGCATCGTATTTTCTACAACATTCTGTTTACCAGCTGGTTTCATATAAATAACGGAAAATTTTCATTGAGCAGGCAGTCAAAAAGAATATCGCGATCTCGCGTTAAATTGTATCGAACGCAAATGAATTATTTGTATATTGTTCTGAAGCTATTTTCTTGTGGCATTGTAAATTAATTACTATTAAACCGGGAATAAGCCACAATTAAAGATAAAAATACGTTTATTGACGTTTCAATTTCCACTTCGGAAATCGTTCTCAAAATACAAACAGTGTTTGTATTTTGAGACTGGTGGACTGATATCTGTGCCCATTACTACTTGAAACATCCGGTCGTTGTGCATGCTATCTATTAGGCGTGCTATTGGTTTACAGGGGATTGCACGGAGAATTTTGTATATAAATACACTTAAAATCTTAAATCTGTGGTAGTTTTTGAAGAAGTCAATCCAGTTGCCCTTTTTAATCAGTCAATCCAGTTAGATTTTTTATTGCTTTGAACAAACTGGACATTTTGAACAATAATTAAGATAGTGCGTAGGTACGTTTTTTATATTTGATGTTTTTTATCTCTTAGTTCTAAAAGTAAAATGACTAAAATCGAACGTGTAGCGTGTAGACTACATTTTTGCCTGTTATTTCAAAGTGGAACAGTACTAATTAGTCGTCTAACGATTTCAAAAAAGAAGGCTCAATAAAATAATTTTTATTTACTTAGTAACTTTAAAACCATTAATTACAGTGCAGGTAAGTTCTAATTAGTTTCTAACTTTCGAACACGATTTTTTTGGTAGCTACTGATAAAAAAATATTAGATTAGGCTACCACTGTAGAAAAATTTAAACGCCCTGTAAAATAATGTGTCATATACATATAAATACATAAATAATGAAATATCTTACCCTTGTGGCATTTATAATTAATTCTCTTAAATTTTCGGCATAAACTTTATGTTCCGGATACAGTTTTACAAATTCTTTGGTGAAAAAAGCCTGCTGATATTTACTTATTCCTCCCTGTACATTTGCATCAATTATGCCTTGTAATCTCATAGTGAACGGATTCAAGTTTCGTTTGGGATCCGTAGAATGAATTGTTATCAATTGTCTCAATTCGTTTTCTACATTTCGCATAGTTTCACAGGCATATTGCACTGGAGGAATCTCATCACTTTGCCGATTGACCACTTCGAACCATCTTAAGATGCCTGGAAGAGGATTACTTATTTCGAGAATAGTTCTTTCTATCCATAGAGTCTGAAAAATAAATACATATTGCTTTAACATCTAGTACATACGAATACTGTTTTACATGGGAGAAAATCCATAAAGCTATACATTTTAACAACACCAAAATTTCAAGATAATTCCCAGCAACAACGTAAGGACCATTGGCATATAAATTAGATATTGATAGCTTCTTCTTCTTGGTGTGCTTATCCGTAACGACTGTTGGCGATCATCTTAGCAATCCTTATTTTTTCTGTCGCAGCACGAAAAAGTTTCACATTTGTTGTGTTGAACCAGAATCTGAGGTTCTTCAATCAGGATATTCTTGTTCTTCCTGGATCTCGCTTTCCAAATATTGTTACTTCTTCATTCTTCTGAGGATCTTCCCGCTTGTGACTCGGTCAAACTACGGGATCTTAAGTAATACAGCCAACATGTCCAATGCTTCCAATCTTCTGCACATATCCTCGTTCAAGGTCCACGATTCAACCCATAAAAAGGACAGAGAAGTATCGCAGCATTGCAGCATTTTTACTTTTATACCAAGAGAAATGTTGTAGCTCTTAAAGAAGGCCTCCATTAAGTTGTCCTTCTGTATGATCGTCTACTATTTAATTAATAAATCTCAAAAGGTTGCAATAACCGCTGAATTGTAGATTTCAGATCCCCCAAATTATGTCTTCTCTCCAAATGTATTCTGATCCAGAAAACAGTTACTATCACTGGAAAGTAGACCTATTCTTCACAGTAGATAATTTACTATTATATGAAAAAGTTTAAAAATACTGTTTGTTCACAATTTATTAAATTCTCATTATCTGAATATGTTTAATTATACAACGACTCTGCCTAGAAACCAAATTAGAAAACTACAGGGTAGTTGCACAGTATCAGATAGCAATCTATATTTGAAAATATCTAGGGTATTTAAATAATTTACCTTAATCTCATTATCTTTATCGATGATTCCTTTATGTACTGGACGGTCACATTGAAATCGTCGAACGTCGTTGTAATGATAATATCTGGCAATTTTTTCTGGAATATCGGACGCCAATGTTATAGCATTTGGTTCTGTGATAGGTTTTACGTTACATATTTGAATATCTAAAATGCTGTTAAGGAAATATATCATATATAAAAAACAGTTTTTAACTGTTGTATATCGAATTCTTTTTTCTCAAAATTGATATTGAAATTAAATTGACTAGAGCTTTTTACTAGTGATACAAAACTTGAGAGCAAATGGTATTAGAGTCAGACAGTAGTAAGTTTCAAACTTAAATGTTCGAATGCAACGGAATGTATCTTTGTGTAGAGATGTCGTTTTTATGTAGTATGTTAAAAACTCTACTTATGTAGTACTATTCTAGCTTTGCATCAGTTTTCTCTGTCGCACTGGGGGAAAGGGACTATATTCTATCAGTCAGTCAATCTTGTATTCTATGTCTATGGGCTTCCACTTATATATTGCATGAATTATGCATAAGAACTGTTTCAGGTGATCGCAGTCGAACAAGCAAGTTTTCAACCGAAATGAAGATGTGTGGACTAGATAACATCGCTATGGTCTAACTATGGATAACTACATCGAATTGGATTTTCAAAGAAAATTAAAAATTTTGGCTGGATTTCTTATCAGAAGCCTTTCTTTTCAAATACATAACACGCCTGGGATATAAAATGCTCGCCGACTACGTACTTCAAGGAGTTATGGGCACTAATATTGATGCAAGTAGTTGCTCTAGTGGTATACTTTCAAAACAGAGATTAGTTACTTCCACTTAAACGAAAAACTCGTTATAAAAGAACTTAAAATCTTCATTCTAGGGTTCCAGAGCCTATTACAGCTTCAAACTTCACTCCATATTTTTAAGGGGGTAAACATATGCATGTTATACCATTTTGATATGTGTATTCTTTTATTTTCTGATTGATATTCCGTTCTTTTCTTACATCTTCAATTTTCTGTCTGTCAAATCGTGTAATGTCTTGACGCGATAGTTGCGCATATATGTTGCACCAATGGATTATGCAGCAGCCTCTCATTGTGACTAGGAAGAGAATCAAACCATTGACTACATTATTGAAGAGGGTCTTACAATGGTAGCTCCGAAGGCTTCCTGTTTGCAACTTCAGGATCAATATATTTATAGGACTTATATTTGTTTGTAAACATTTGAATTTTGTTTATTAATAATAATAACGTGTTTCTTACTATATTTAAGAGGCCACATCTAATCCAATAAAAGGCTACGACGACACATTAAACGGAAATGCAGTTTGTCTGGGACGATGATTCCTAGCGCCACCTAGGAAAGAAATTCTAAACTTCCAACTGACACTTCAACTTACTGAATCTTAATCAATCATATTTTGTTTTTAAAATGATTCCGTCAATTTATTGCTAATTTTTCTGAAAGTTTGTTGCTCCTAAAATTTTCAAATTAAAGTCAAACGTAAGTGTCAAAGTTGTAAATACACCGTCGCAAAGAAAATTACTTAAAGGAAGTGAGTACAGAAGAAGAAAATTACTCAAACAAAAAATGTTTTGTAAAATTTGAAATTAAAATGAGTACGAATGATAAATCAATCATTCGCATTAATATTTATTTTCCATGTTTCTTTCATTCTTGCATATGATCTGTATTTCACACATGCTACATCCAAAGTACAACGAATTTGCTCTAGTGAATGAGTTTACTCCCATAAATAGGTTTATTCTCGTGATTGGGTTTACTCCCGTGATTCGGTTAACTCAAAAATTGAGAAATTGTTGAGGAAGGATATGAGCAATTTACTCTCGTTTACTAGAAAAATTACAGAGACAGTAAAAATTACAGTGAGTCAGAAAAAATTGAAGGGAGTCAGAAAAATTTGGAGGATGTCAGAAAAACTTAGAGTCAGAAAAAATTGGTGGGAGATACGATAAAATAGGAAGAAGGCAGAAAAAATTGAGTGGAGTGACTGTGGATGGCAACTGATGGTCTCCGTCGCATGGCGACGGGCAAAATCACTAATAATATATAAAAATGTATATTCAGTCACGTTTTGTAATAAATGAGAGATATTTGTGTTTATTGTGGTTAGATTAATGGACTTTACGTCTTTTCCATGTAAATATGTATGTGTAATGGTACTGTAAGCTTTTTAAACTCCTATCATGTTAATAGATGATCAAATTAGGCGTTTATCTTTAGGTTGAAATTATAAACTATGGCGACTACAACATTTGAATTCGAACTCTTACTCATAAAGGCAATACCCACTTTAAAGAATGGAAAAAATAACAAAAAGTAAATAAACCAATTTTAGTTAATTGTAAGAAAACTGATTTAAAATACAATTTTAAAAGGATACATTGTGCATCTGAGTTAATAATAGCGTCATCTGGAGGAGTGTTTTTCATCAAAATCTGTGCGGATGGAAATTCCGTTTGTAATCTTTGAGTGAAGGCACCAATTCGTTCGTATTCCAGTCCTCTATATACAAATTGTTTATTCTAGAACAAAAAAAACATAAATACAAATTTCCTTGTAATTATTTTATGTTATCTACGTTTTCAGCGTGCACAAACTTTACTTAACCTTTAGTTAAAAAATTATGATTTTTAAGCTAACATCACGAATACTTGAAGTTGTGATGTAAGAGATAAGTAAGTCAGGGCTCGGCTCTAGTAATAAGAAGAAACAGAACATATGCTAATAATATTTCAATGTAGACAACATACAGAAAAAAATATTTTAATTTACTATATTTTACTACTTTACTAATTATTCTAATAACTCTGTAAAATCCTTATCAAGAAGAGAGCCAACAATATTTATAAAAATAACTTGTTTTGGCAATAAATATCCTTTGACAGTAAATAATTATGAAGAGAAATGATTATCAAAAGTAATGCCCACACAAAGCAACATAATTTTTAATCCCGTGAAAGTATGTAGTCTACTACTAAAAAGTATCGAACAATATTTACACTTGATCCCAATATTAAAAACGCAATATACTTACTCTTACAAATAACGGAAAACTTAAACCGTAAAATCCCACTCGGAAATATTCCGGTTCAGGACGGAGTTGTGTTAAAATATTATCATAAAACTTAGCCTGGTATCTTAAAATATCACTTAATAATTTGTAGTCAAAGAAAATAGTTTCATACAAATTTGCTAATTCCTTTAATAGAGGTATTCCTTTTTCCCAACACTAAAATAAAAAAAAAACTCATTGTACATATTCATTCTTTAATACAAAAATATTTTATACAGAGTATTGCACATAGTCCCCACATTGAACTTATCTCTGAAAATAATCGGATTTGAAATCAGAAATCATGTACTTTCGCCTAACTTGTAACCGATCTACCAAAAGTTTGGCCATAAAATTTGTTATATTAAATGGAATACCCTGTATTTTAATCTTTTAGCTTCTACGTAAAATCACACAGCACAACCTCAACAACGATTTTGGAGCCGAAGAAAAATTTTTAAATATTTTTGATCATGTGATTCCGAAAATGCCTTTCTTTTTTCGTAGCAGCTCTAGTTTTTAAGATATCTTTGAAGATCAGCTAATAGTGACTGTTTATATAATAGAAAACTTTTTTACTCAGATTTCACGTTATTACTTGCCAATAAAAAATATTAATTAAGATATTTATTTATATTATATACATCGCCTCTACGGTGCAATAACGTCACTTATGCAATTTTTGTCAAAACTGAACTAAAATATGATATGAAAGAATACTCCTAATCCACCTCTTCACTTGGTGTGTTATTGCCATTTGTGTAGTTCGCATAGTTTCCTTGTGAGTGCATTTGTGTCGTTACTCGGTTTTGTCTCGAATCTTTATGGCACTAAACGTTACAACGTTACTAAGGTAATTGTGACAATTTAATGTTTATGTTTTTGGAGCAATAACGACACTTGTGCAGTCTCCTGGAGCTACAACGTTACTAAGGTAATTGTGATAATTTTTAAGTTTTTTGAGTAATAACGACACTTTTGTAGTGAAGAAGTGACGTTATTTCCCTAAACTTTTCTGATCAACCCTTTGGGTATCACATAACGGATTATAAGGACTTATCGAAGGCAAAGCTCAGAATCATGGCTTTATTCCGCCCGATCAATGAGGAAAACACAGAAAACAATATACATTGAAACCTGAAGTTATACAAGCAGTAAAGGATCATATCGAGTCAATTCCAAAGGTTGAGAGTCACTATCTCAGGGCTAGCACTAGCAAATAATTCATTGATAGAGGTTTGACAGTGGTAGAATTACATAGAATTTTTTCCACAAAACACTGCATAGTGGTACATTGCAGTGAGTCGCTGAAATATTAACTTCATTCAACACAACTTCTTGATTCGAGGCAACACGCAGAACGAAGGTGATACAGCTCACTCAGTAATAGAAAAATTTGTAACTAGAGCCAAAAATTTACGTTCCCGATCAATACATTTCCCTAATTCTTGAAGCCAAAATACTGGCAAACCGTTGGTGGTAAATGAAATAAACCTTAATGATATCTTCACTTGAAGAGAACATGAACTTTAATATGGCGAAAAATGTCAATGGTGGTGTTATCAAGACAGGTGACGTCAAAATAATTACCAAAAATTCTGAAAATTACGTAATAGAGGCAATTGAACAATAGACGAAATTACCTTCAATCAAGCTTACAACAAAATACCAATTTCAGAACGTAACAAGAGTGATTTACTGCAATTATTGGAGGCTAATCTCGTGCTAAGATATTATGAAAGTTTTTATAATAATTTAATTTAATTTTTGTTATTAATAGAAAAGTTACTATGTAGAATTTTTTAAAAATTTATGATTTCGTGTTTTATTCATTTTGACATAATTGACAGATAAATTATTTTATACACCGATAACATCACCGAAAAGGGATGGGAGTTTAACAGACCCATACACAATATTTTCATAAACTTTCGACAGGCATATGATAGCGTAGAAAGAAGCCAAGTATGGAATGCCATGGCGGAGTTCTCAATACCAAAGAAACTCATTCGGATGACCAAAGTCTGCATGAAGGGTGGAATATCTAAAGTCCGTGTAAATAATACACTGTCTGGCAGCTTTGAAATCAACAGTGGACTCAAACAGGGTGATGCGTTATCTCCACTACTTTTTAACCTTGTATTAGAGAAAGCCATGAGGTCGGCCGAAATAAAAACAGAATTGCTATCGGTTCAAGGTCCCAAGCTCTTACTCGCATATGCAGATGACATAGATCTCGTTGGAGACTCCATCCTATCCACGTAAGACATCTTCAACAAGGTGGAAGGAGTAACCAATAAAGTAGGGCTAAAGATTAATGAAGAGAAGACGAAATATATGTGTATAAATAGAACGACACAAAGAGACAGAATAGGACAAAATGTAACGGTCAACACCTTCAATTTCGAAAGAGTACAACGCTTTAAGTATCTGGGGGCCGTAATCAGAGCTGATAACGATATTACTGAAGAAATAATAATAATAGTCTCCCGTTTTATACCGCACGCGGCTTTGGGAGTATAGCAGGGTAGTCTGCTATATCTAGGGCCTACGGTATACAAGGAAGGTAACATGGCCAGTGCTACGCTTCAACCGCCTATTATTACCCCTGGTTTTACCCAAGGTACTCATTTTTATTCAGGCTGAGTCGACCTGGGGCCTATAGACATTTTAAAAATGCCTAGTTGTTCTTGCCGGCGGTAGGATTCGAACTCACGACCACCGGCATGCGAGGCAAGCACACTACCGCTTGCGCTACGCGGGCCCACTGAAGAAATAAAAGACATAATTCAATCTGCAAATGCTGTCTATTCGCACTGGATAAGCTCATAAATTTAAAAAACCTTACAAGAAGTTCAAAGATCAATATCTATAAATCCATCGTCAGACCTGTAATAACATACGGATGCGAAACGTGGACCATGGCCAAAGTAAACGAAGAAAAGCTCAGACGCTTTGAATGAAAAATACTGAGAAACATTTTCGGACCGCACCATGACATCACCACAAACCAGTATAAGATCAGAACCAATATCGAATTAAAAGCACTCTACAATGACGCCGATATTGCCCAAGAAATTAAATCACAGCGACTAAGATGGACAGGCCACGTGCACAGACTGCATAACGAGAGACTTGTAAAACTGGTATGGGAGGAGATTCCCACACGCAAAAGACCACTCGGACGTCCCTGAATGCAGATCTCCGGAAAATGAACAATCCACTTGACCGTAAGTTGATGGAAAACCGAACAAATTTGAAAAAAGTTGTACAGTCAGCCAAGACCCACCCAGGGTTGTAGCGCTACGGGATGATGATGATAACGTTACTTCTGCGAAGTTTGTAATTTTTAAACGTGTATATTCTTATAATAATAATTAGTGAGATGTTATTTTAAAATAAAGTTTAAAGTTGTCGTTTAAGTATTATCATTTTTATTATTCGAAAAGAACTATACAAATGAATAGGATGTTGAATTTACAAACGCTTCTCCCGAAAAATTAAATCAGATCCATAAGTGACGTTATAGCATCGTAGGTGCAACATATAAAATATATACACACATGTAAAGAAACTAGGAAAAAACATATAACACAAAAAAATACAGTTGTTATTCATCACCACAAAATTTACTTTTATACGACTTTCTAGCATATCAAGAAAAATCTCGCTGAAGACTCCAATAGTCAGCTATTATATGGTGATCCCTTCTTCCTTCCCTAACAAGTTAACATGGTTTTAATAACCTGAAGAAATCTTTAACACTGGTCTACACTGAAGTCTGTTTTCTGGAAATCGATCTAGGTGACTGTGGAAGTATATTCTGATATATTCTTGTTGTTGAATTCTTCTTTTAGTATTGACTACATCTACATATTTTTCTTCATTAAGTAGGATGAGAGCTGCTTCTTTGATTTTTCTCTTTTTCAGGTCTGTTTCTTCCATAATTATTGATGCATCTTTCGATTGTCCTCTGTGTTCATTGTCCCAGCCATGTTTGCATATCTGTGACTTATCGACGTCTCTGTTTTTAATTTTTGTTTCATGCTCGTTTATCCTGAAACTTAGTAGCCTTGTGATTTCTTCCACATAGAAAGTGTTGCATTCACAGGGTATTTTATAGACAGTATAGATCTCAGGGTTTTGGTTGTTTTGAATATTTTTCTGATGTTGGATTTATTTCCTACCCTTTTAAAGTATCCTGATAACCCCGTTAGTATGGTATTGTTGTCATCTTTAAATCCCGTTTCTGGATTGCTTATGGTGCTTTGTTGTTTCCTTTCTTCAATCTTGTGAAATTCCTTTGTTTATAAATGACAATGAGTAATATTTTTTTTGTTAAAACTTTTGTTTTTCCTTCTTGAAATGTAATTTCGTTGGTGCAGGAATTTTGGGCTCTATATCTAATGTAATCATTTGTAAACCTCTTTTTGATGTTTATGTTGTGGTTTGAGTAATAATTTAAATACCCGTTGGCGTGGGTTGGGTTTCTGTAAACTTCAGTTGTACACGGTATCCTCTTTTGTGATTAAGACATCCAGAAAAGTGACTGAGTTGTTTGAATAAAGCTTGAAAAAATCGTGGCTATTCGCCTACAAAATCCATGCCAAGTAAATCACCTGTCAATTTTACCAAACAATTATTGGTTATACCTAATGAGGTTAAAATACATATAAGCGGCTGGCGGATGCCCTGCATCGAAATTACATCTAATACCGTTCTTTCTTTTGTAACTATATCTTTAAATCCAAATTTTAACTTTACTAGTGTTCAATGTGCAAAAAGTTCAATGCGCAAATAATGTATTTTTATGCAATTAAATTTACACTTACCTTCCCTTTGTCAAAATAATTAATAATTTGTCTGTAAAGCAATTCCTTAATTTGACATTCTGAGTGTCCGGGGTAATTGTTATCAGATATCTGATTATTATTCCAATTCAACTGATCAGCATGAAGTTTTAAAGTAAAGGCAGCTTCTGTGTAATTCTCAGCAGATAGATGTAAGTCGTGTAATTTTCTAATGTATCGAAGGTACATTTCTTTGCGGTTAATTTCATTTTTGTAAAAGTTCTAAAAACAACAAAAATTGTATAAATTTTAAGTGAATATACATTTGATAAAGTCAACAATTCACAAATTGATAAAAACAAATTCGTTACAATTGTTATAATTTATCTACAAAACCAAAAGTTTAATAAATATTCAAAAATATTTATCTGCATAACCAAATTAGATCGAATAGAACAGAACAACTTAGAACGAGATCCTACAGCATACACAAGGAATAATATGAGGAAAATAACAATACCGTACATAAAAGGATTATCAGAAAAACTTAAAAGGATAGGAAATAAATTCAACATTTCAACAACATTCAAAACAACAAACACGTTGAGATCTATTTTGTCCAAAACCAAACCTAACAATGAACAAGAAAGGACAAAGAATTGCATTTATAAAATACCTTGTGAATGCGATCAGTTTTATTTAGGTGAATCATCAAGGCCATTAAATGTTAGAATAAGTGAACATCAATCTTATATTAAAAATAGAGAATTTGATAGATCTCAAATATGTAAACACGCATGGGATAATGAACATAGAGTTCAATGGAATAATTCAAATATAGTCCTAAAAGAAACGGATGGTAAAAAAAGAAAAATCAAAGAAGCGGCTCTAATTATGCTAAATGAGGCCAATTGTGTCGCAAATTCCTCGGCAGAATGTAGTAGGATCTGGTTACCAATATTGAAAGAGGAAGTTATTAATAAGAAAATACCAGTATTAGTAAGTCAGTAACATATAGAGGATACATCATTTATGTTTTTTAAATAACGTAACATAAAATCAGAATTTTGATGTTTGTTGAAGGTAAACTAAATTCACGAACAAATACTTACAATGTCGGGATAGTATTATGAGGTTTTTTTCCTGGTTTTTCCCTCATAATTTACTATGGAATCACTAACAGGAGAATTTTACTGTCATCATGTCATGTGTTTGTCTTTTTAAAGACGAATTACATGCTATGATTTTTTTCTGACGGATATTCTCAAGTTAAAGTTGATTTCATGTAATCGAATGAACTATCTTAAAGTAAAGTCGTCCCAGGAGCGCAACTCAACAATATTGGCAATATCATTTTAAAGTCGTCTACTTTAAAATGCATAATGTATGTCTGAATTGTCAATATAAATGAGTCAGATAAAATTAAATTATCAGAAGAATTTTTTCACTATGTAACAAAAAACAAAATTTGTTTAATTTACTATTTTTTGAGAACGATTTCCGAATTGGAAATTGAAACGTCAATAAATGTATTTTTATCTTTAATGTGGCTTATTCCCAGTTATAAATAGTAATTAATTTACAATGCCACAAGAAAATAGCTTCAGAACAATACCAAATTAGGTACTAAAAATGTAAAAGTGACATCATGGTTAGTCCATTAATATTTAAATTATGGTGATATACAATTATTCCTTTTAATACAATCAAATTTATGCAAAAGTTTTATTTTATAATTTTACTCAGTCTTGATCGCATTAGAAATGCCAGTTGTTGTTCTTCCTGTCCTATATCCACCTCGATACCCCTATATTATCTCTGTTACATATATTTTAATCTTTTTAAACATCTCTTTAAATATTTCCTCTGGCACACTGCGTAATGAAAGTAAACTTCCTCTTTAAATTACGTAATACATGCACAAGCTATCAGTACAGCAGTGGCATTTAAGCCATTTTTATGAGATGTAATTAGTTTGTTTTTTTTTACAATGTAAGAATATTAATATACGTAGGCGGTTCGATAAGTACTTAGCCTCACCGTCCGATGGCGCCACTATCGTACGAGAAAAACATTCTAGTAGACAGCTAAAGTCAAAATTTTAGCCGAATCGGACACGTAGTAGTTGGTTTTATTGTTGTAGTTGTAGCTGTTTTCATCGCGTGTGGAAGTGGGCGTGTCCGCTGATTTTAGAAAAATGAAAAAGAGGTCTATCGGTTGGTGATTCGATTTTTTATTTTGGAAGAGAAATCGAACAGCGAAATGAAAGAGCGCTTGGATGCTGTGTGAGGTTACTCTTCTCCGATGTCAAATAGGTTTAAAGAGTTTTAAAATAGCTACCAAGGAGGATAAATCGACGATCTCGTATTGGAAGACCGACGACTGAAGGTGTGCGAGATAACTGAGACAGTACATATCTCAAAAGACCGAGTGCGTCACATTTTGCATGGAATTTTGAGCATGAGAAAGCTGTCGGCGCGATGGGTGCTGCATTTGCTCATTCCGGACAACAAGCGCAACCGTCGACGAAACCTGTTTCCACTGGTACACACCAGAGACCATGGAACAGGCGAAATAGTGGACGTCACCCGGCGAACGTGCTTCGAAGAACTCGAAGTAATATCTTGTCCTATCGGCCAGAAATGTGACGGCCACAATTTTCTCGGATTCGCAAGTTGTGATTTACATGTTATAATATGTTATAAATGAAAGAAGAAATGAAAAGAAAGAAAGAAATGTTATAATAAAGACTGTCTTAAAAATTGATTTTTTATAACAGTGAAAACGTGACCGCACAATTAATTAGGTATTTAACACTTTATCCTTTTCTATTATTTTATCTGTCAAAAATACTTACCAAGAGATTAAATGTACATGACATTCTCTTGTCACGATTCTTGTTTCCTTGAATAACATTTCTGTAATCTAGTAGGCGTTCCAGAAGTCGGGTTATGGAACTTATAAAAGCAACACCGCTTTCTTTCCAAACTGGTTCCTCGGACTGCACTCGATCTAGTAAGCTAAAGATTTTTTAGAAATTAGATAAAGAAATGCCAATAACTAGGAAATAAATTTTAATATAATACAACATATATGTATACCTAAACATATTTTTGTACTTACACTGCGCTCAAATGTTCCCTTTCGAATGCAATAAAATAAAAATATTTTAATTTGATTGTACATGTATAATATACAAATATAATTGAACAGATGATATAATTTAAAAATAAGCTAATACGATTACAATGACATGGATAACGATACTGTTTCCTCCGAATAATAATGGAATTAGTATCCAATAAGGTAAAATTGAACATGAATTTCTTTAGGAAAATCAAAAACATAGATAAAGATAGAAATGATCAATACGTATTTCTTAATAGAATACGTGTCTAAAATTTCCCTCCTTCTATCTATATAATAGTACAGTTTGATGAATTGGGATCGGGACTGTTTAGTTTAAACTTATTAACCGATCCTGAAGTGTGGAAGTATGTATTGAATGCAAAAGAGCTGTTAGAATGGCGGGAAAAATATAATTGGCCTAAACAAGACTTATGACTGCAAATCATTGTATTATTATGGTGCCTCTTGTTGAAAATATCTTAAATAAAATTGTATAAATCGTATTTTGGTTTCACATTTTATAGATTTCTGTGTACAATTACAAACGTACAATATAGCCTAGAAAAAAAATTTGATTATGAAAACAGACAGGAGATGTTCGCCGCAAATCGGAAAAGCGACTTAGAATATGGGAATTGTTTTTAATGTTTAAATTGTTTATCATGCAGTAATGTCTCATTGTAATGTTTTATTTACATAATTGCAAAAATACCACATCGTCATCATAATAGTAGACATATGAATGCATTATGACTTTTAAAAGTAAAATTCTAGAGTTATAATTCAATTATATTCTGAACTGGACATTCGTCCAGTCTTCTCCTTAATCTACCTTACTTGCTAATCTAATTTTTTTGGTGCTTGCATTCAAGAGCGTCGTGCAGCGTGCCTCGGGCTCTCTCCTGCATGCGGTTTTTGTTTTATTTTTTTTTTTTTTGGTGGTTAGTACCCTTTTGTGTTAATTTTTGTATCTACGTCTTAATCTATGGACAGGTTTCATCACTATCTGACTCGCTATCCGATTCAACTGAATCTTCATCTGTACGAATAATTAAAGGTCTTACTTCATCAATAACTTGTTCTATTTCATATGACTCTAAAATTTTTTTTTCAGTATGCTCAATACATTTCCGCCATTGTTCCTCATTGACTTGGTTTAGTGCATCTTGCCAGAGTTGTAAAACGCTGGCTTCGTCGGTGGTCTTACATGCATGTTTATCATAGTAGTTTTTAGCGATGCCCCACACCAATTCAATTGGATTGTACTGGCAGTGATATGGTGGTAGTCTTAGGACCTCATGACCATATTTTAGTGCCATTTGGCCAACGACAAATTTTTTCTCAGTAATGTGTTCTTTGGACTTATTTAATAATTCAACTTTTAAAACTAGATTTTCGTGTTCTATATTTTTCTCCGACAGTCACTTTCTTACGTCTTCTTTTTTCCAGCTGCTTGTGGAAAACTTTTCCTCCTCGCTGGTTTGATACGAAGCATTGTCTAAGACTATTAATGACGGATTTTCCAGATTTTTTTAAAATTTTTCCTCAAACCAATGTTCAAAATATCGGCGTCCATATTTCCGCAGTAATCATCAGTTTTTTTTTCGAAGAAAATATAAGACTAGCATTGGGTATAAAACCTTCCGTATTTCCTGCATGCAATATAATATATCTTTTGCCATTACTCGCACTAGTACTCGAATAGCATTTGGTAAAATCATCTTGCAAGGATGATTAGGTATTATTTCCTTTCGCAAAAATCCACGTTTAGTCAAGAAACACAAATTGTCTGGCAAATTCGGAATTCTTGTTTTTTAAATGGTTTCTTATAATTTTCCAGCTTTTTCCAACAACATTGGACAGCTCGCACAACACTTTACGATTATTGGTTTTTTGTATCTAAAACCCATAGCTTTTAATACTTTTGATAAACTATTACCTCATTTTTTCCTTATAACATTCAATAACTTTTTTGTTTTTTTTTGTCAAGGCTAAAACAGATGCTTTCATAAATTGTCCAAATGTTATAAATTGTGCACCATAGCTGTACAAACCATGGTGGTGCACAATTTGACAAATGTACTGGTGTACCATGGTGTGGCACAATTTGACAAATGTACCGTTGAAGAAAATTTGATTTTTTTTATGTTTCCGTGGGTTATTCATATTTTCATAAATATTCAAAGCTCATAGATACAACTATCGATTTGTGCATTATCAGTCAAAAAATATTGAAATATCTTGAAAATATTCCATACTGAAAAATAATGCTAAAATCTGGCCCCTCCCCTACAATAAGAGTATGGCCGCCGCTAATAATCGTTAGGAAAATGGCCTGGCTATCATAATCACGCTTCGAAAGAAATTTGATACCAATATGATGAGATAACGAACAATGTAAAAATTTAAAGAATATACTTACATTGTATTAAATAATCGCCTATATTCATCATCACCTTTGTTTTCTGAGATCAATATATCTAATTTGTCAATTAATTCGCATTCCACCTGTTTGAAATTACCCCTAGCTTTTTGTTCACATTCCATCATATCGAAAAATATATGCAAAGTTGCCTTCCTAAGTTCTATTTCAGGTACTAATGTAACTTCTAAGAAAGGACCCACCATCGACGGAATAAAATGAAGTTTAAATTCACCTGAAAAAAAATTAGTAATAATAATAATGAGTAATAATAAAAGTAATAACAATTGCAAGCCTAGGTGATATGCCTACTAGGTAGCAATGGTCTATCATAAATTATTATTGTAATTGATTTCTTTGAATAGTATAAGATATTATTATTTTAACTTATAAAAGGGAAGGATCCCAGTGATTGGATGTATACCATAGTTTAAAAAAACTTACAGTGAAGTAAACAATTCTGGTGTACAATATATATGTAAAAACTTCTGGTGTATATATTTAAAACTTTTTCCTAAAAATGATAATAGCCAAACGGATTACAATTTTCAAAACGTTTTCGTCCTTATCAGACCATCATCAGGGAAATGGTATATATTTCGACGTTAATATAATGAATAAAAAGGGGTTAAATTTTTACTGTTAATCTGCAGTAACATGTGATAAATATACTGAGTTAAAAAAAGGAGGAGAAAAAAACACCTATCTACATATATTTATGCGATTCATATTTTTTGGTATTCACGCTCAGTATCCCTCACTAGTAAAATGATTAAATTTTCAGCTTGATTCATCAACTTACTGCAGAAGCTGGTTCAAGAATGTGTTGAGGATCCATGAGTTCTTACACTCATTGACACGCCTGGGCATCTTTCTCATGAGGTGGTCGATATCCTATTCGATTAAAGGCGCAATAGCAAAGGATCAATGGCAAAGATCCTGTACGTAAAAGCTGCTAAATTCTGTGGAGGCTACTGCAAATTTAAGAGTCGGTTATCTATCATGTCCCAGACATGTTCAATTGGAGACAGATCAGAAGATAGGGGTGACCAATGTAAATGGTTGATGTCATGTTGATCCATGAAGGCAAACGATTCTCTGGCAAGATGCGATTTTGTATTGTTGAAAAATTGGATTTTAGATAGTGTTTAGGTCTGGTAAAAGATAAACCTCCACTACTTTCTGAATATAGCGTCGGGCTACCAAATTGCCTCTGATGACAATTAGTATTAACCACATTTTTAATTTAACAGTCAAAATTTTACCTTTTTTTTATTTCTACGTGGTTATACTTATTTGTAGGGGTTTCACTGATGATGATCTGATAGGATCGAAAATGTTCTGAAAATTTATAAATCCATCTTGGATAATTTTAAAAATTTTAATAAAATATTTATACCATTTTACAAAAGGAAGTTTTTACTTATTTATTAAGTTTCTTTTAAACTAGGTTATACAGCCAATCACTGGTAATTTCACTTTTAAATTTTGATCATAAATGTAATTTCACTTTTAAATTTTGATCATAAATCTCTTTCGTTTAGTTGGCTGGTATCTTCGGTAAGGAAGATGTAGTATCCGTTTTGTGTAGCGGTCAGTATGTAAAACATACAGAGGTCGTCGACTGGAATGCTACTAAGCGGTAACGTTCAGTCGCTTCGATGACAAGCCGCTGTGAAATTTTCTAAGCGTACTTTATTTCTGCTGGATGAACTTTTGGGCATGGTTTTGTGTTTTTAATTAAAAATTTCGATTGATCTAAAAAATGGATTTACAATGCAATAATGAAAGTACATTTTAGTACTGAACGAGAATATTTATTTATAGTAGTATTTATGCAAATACATATCGAGGTTAGATTTGTCAAAACGTCAAACATGAAATGAAATGTCGAGACAAAAGCGTTCAGAATGTTTTTTTGTGCTGGTTATAAGCATAGACGTATATATTAACATGTTAATATATAGCTTTCCTCTATGGTTATAAGTAGAGACTGGATTATATGTAAAATGCATGTGCATATTTGTGGGTTTCTTTATAAATACATATGCTACTCATATTTACTTGATTAAGAGCATATTGCTACATATTTGAAAATATCACATAAATAAAATGGTTTTCTATACATATTTAGATAATAGTTTCTTGGAATTATTCATAGCAGGTACTAGTTAAGGTACCTACGAAATAATTTTATTACAAATATCTACTAAATCAACAAGTTTTATTGTTTGGAAAAACCCATCTGGGAATTATTTATCAGAAGAATAGGGCCAAGATGCAGGTAGGTATTATACAGTAAATTCGTTTTTAAATTCTCTTTACCAGCTGGCAAAGATTGTGAATATTGTGCTTATAAAATAAAAATAATTTCTTTTTTGAAAATATGCCGAAAGTAGCGAAACAAACATCAAATCTACTGCGGAGTTGGGTTGGTGTGGTGGCAACAGTGAAATGAAGAGTATAGACAATGAAAGTGTTTTCTGTACTATTTGTGATAAAAAGGTGAGTCCACTTATATTTTAACGATTCAAAAATTTAATTTAAAATTTCATTTTTGCAAGAAAATCGGCTTACCTATACTAAACATGTAACAGTTTGACTATTGGCGGCAGTTTAGGTTTCGAGAAAAAAAATATAAGTTATCTTAAAAATTTTAAGTCCATATTATTGCATTAGACTCCTATTTACTAAACCGTTTTATTACAGATTCCATGTGAAAAAAAATTTCAAATTTCCCAACACCTGAAAACGGCTCTCCACCAATATAAACTATCTAAGGTTTTCCAGAAACCACGCCAGCAGCTTCTGCAGAACAACATTATTCAAAATCGTCACACATCGACGGGGCAAGAAATGTTTGCAAAAGATGTATGCAATTTTTTTGTAAGCTGCAAAATCCCACTGTATAAATTGGATAGCAAGGTGTGTCAAAATTTTTTAAAAACATATTATTGTAAAGTTGAAAATAAGTCGGTACATGTACCAAGTTCTTCAAATCATCGCAAGAAATATGTGAGGGCATCTTACAAAGACTTATTGAAGGTATTAAAATCCGAATAGGAGATGAATATCTGTGGATATCTGTCGACGAGACTACTGACGACAAGGGTCGGCAAATCACGAATTTAATTATTAGAGTTTTAAACAGTTCAGCTGATGACTCCAACAAGTCATATTTAATCAGCGTAAAATGTTTAGAAAAAACCAACAATTGCTCGATTTGTTAATGAATCTTTGACAAATTTCTTTTTACCGAATCAAGTACCTTCTGAAAAAAATTTGCTACTAGTTAGCGATGCCGCTTCCTACATGGTTAAAGCTGTTACTAGTCTTAAGATTTTTTTTCCGAATTTGATTCATTGTACATGCTTAGCATGGTCTAAACACTTTAATCAACAATGTAAAGAAAGTATTTTTACAAGCACTATTACGAGTAGAAGATATAGGGAGATGCTTCCCGATATCCCTATGCCACCGGAACCAGTGTTGACTACATGGGGGACGTGGTTGAATAGTGCCATATTCCTTGCAAATAATTATATTGATATCAAAAATGTTATATCAAATTTTGATCCTTCTTGTTGTATTGCTATTCAGAAATGTCAAAATATTTTTAGTGAGAAATTTGTTCAGAGTGAACTGTCCTATATAACAGCAAATTTTGACATAATTGTAAACTCTATTACAAAACTAGTGAGTCATAAATTATCTTTAAATGATAGTATTTGTATTGTTGATTATATCAAAGATAGAATAGTAAACCTTTCAGGGACAATATAAAAAAAATTAAGATAAATTTAGTGAAGTTTTAAACCGGAATGAAGGCTTTATTGCAATCAATAAATAACATAATCAATGGAAGCTTTAGCGAAGTTATTAATATCGATCCCTCGCAAGTGTCAAATTTTAGATATGCGCCAATTCCATCATGTGATGTTGAAAGATGGTTTTCCTCATATAAATCACACATTCACTGATAGAAGGCATAACATTACTCTTGAAAATATTGAACATATCGCACCCTGAGAATAAAAGTGACACTAAACGAAATCACTGGATTTTGTGTATTTACTGCCATCTAGTAGCATTCATCATAAACTCTGCATGCGAGATAGCTCGTTTTTTTGTTACATCAGTTACCGATAGATGGCGCAAAAATGTCATCTTGCATTACAACCTGTACAGTGATCGCGTATGATGTAATAATGACACTAAGTTAGTAGTGTCTGATTCTCCAGAGTGGAACCACGTGAAGTCTGCATTGCAAAGTGACATTATTTGTTTAGTGTCGTTTTGAAGTAACTGATCCGAGTGGAACTACACAACGTCTGCGTTGCAAAGTGACAATATTTGTTTAGTGTCGTTTGGAAGTACATATTCGAGTGGAACTACACAACGTCTGCGTTGCAAAGTGACATTATTTGTTAAGTGTCGTTTTGAAGTAACTAATGAGAGCAAACCTAACAGAAGCCACATTGAAGAAATGACAGAATTGTTTTAGTGTCATATACTAGTAATTCATCGGTGAGTAACAATTATTTCTTAACGTTCTTTTTTTTTAAGGTCACTTATCCATTAATGAATTTTGAAGATATACAAGCATGATTTATTGTAAATTGACATAATAAATTTAATGTAATTTTTTTTTTTCAATTCTAGTTACTTTAAAGTAAAAATTGATTAAAATTTTTGGTATGGTGTCATTTCTTACTATTTAAAAATTTGTTCGACACCTACATGTCGTTAAACGTCTATTGACATTGATGTCAATAGACGTCTATCAAACGTCTTGAGAATTGTGCTTTCTGTTCATATTAGAATTAGCTAATAATGTTCTAACTCTTATTATTTGGTATTAACACTGGCATTTATTTTAAGTCTAAATTAGCCTTTAGGTACTTGTCTCCAGGCCCTGAATAACTGTCAGGCTCATAGGCCATGAATAACTATTGTTATTCAGGGCCTATGCTACCACTAGCCCCATATGAGGCACCTGCCTTGGAGCTGCATTTTAATGAGGCTTGGAAAGATCACTACAAAAAATTATTGCAATATTATAATAACGATATCGATGTTGATCATATAGTTAAAAAGTGACAAATTTTAAATAACTTTGAAGCACATCTAATATCTTACAAAATCCGCAAAGTATGATGACCTTTTTTATTGGAAATTACATCATAATATCGACGTTTACAAATGTAGAAATGTTGCTTAAAATTTATTTAACTATACCCTTTGGCAAAGTATGTTTAAAAATTTATATTTAAACAATTAAACAATGTTTAATTGTTTAAATATAAATTTTATTTATTCTTAATAAAAATTTAAATTTCTGGTGCAACTATATTTATATTATTATTAAATTGTATTTAGGGACCCAAAAATTGTGTAGCGCCTCAGGCCTGATTTGAAGTAAAATAGGCTCTGTTGGTATTTCATTATGTCTAATTGCTTTCCCTTTTTTTCAGATTTTGTAAAGAGCAATCATTTCTGATTAGCAATGCGACGACACAGGAACGACGACGCAAAACGACGATGCAGGATTGAGAAAATTTTGGAATTATGCAAAGGCGAAGTCATACCAGAAAATAAAATTAGTCAACCCATATTACCAAATTATGCAACAAGTGTACCACCATCAGCGATTACAGAAACGAATCAAGAAACACAAACATTACATTTAAATTCTCCATCAAATCAGGAGCAAATAACTGGAAATGACGGCGAAGATTTACCTCCGGATGATGACAAAGCATATTGTCCAGAAGATTGTGTACCAGAGACTATACATACAGAATTGCAAACTCGAATTCAACGAACACATTCAAAGTCACCATCAATTCTGAATCAAATTATTGATAACAACAGCGAAAATATACCTTCAAATGACAAGACATGTTATCAGGAAGACAGCGTACCAAAGACTATGGAACCTCCAAATAATGACAAGACATATTTAGAAGAAAGCCTACCAGTGACTGTAAAAACAGGACTGAAGACACAAAATCAAGTATTACAATCAAAATCGCCAAATCAGGATAAAGTAATTGAGAATAATGGAGAAAAAAGCAATGAAGATTATTCTCCAGCTTCTCATGACGACAAGAAGAATTGTCCGCCTAAAAACAAGATGCGATCGCTATCTTCGTCTTCGTCTTCGGATTCTTCGTCTTCGGATTCCTCGTCGTCGGATACCTCGTCTTCAAAATCATCATCTAGCTCTTCTTCGTCTTCTTTAACTTCTGATAATAATGAGGAAAATCAGCCCAATGTAGTAGATACCGAAGCACAAGCGACGAAAATTTCAAAATCAGCTAAAAGCCCAAAACACAGAAAGATCCCAAAAAATCTTTGTAATGCTGGACAGCTGTACACATCTACAACTTCGACAAATACGGATATGCCTGCAATAAAAATGCTGACCTCATGTGCAAATCTCTGCCGCCTGGAATGTAGCAAACAAATTCCTCAGAGATCAAATTCACCATCTACTCAAAGTCAAATAATTGATAACAACACCAAAGATTTACCTCCAAATGACGACAAGACGTATTATCTAGAGAAAAGTGTACCAGAGACTATAGAAACAGGACTGAAGCCACAAATTCAAGAATTACACTCCAATTCGAATTCAAATACGGATACAGTAATTGAGAATAATGAAGAAGAAAGTAATGGAGATTTTTCTCCAGCTTCCGATGACGACAACGAGTATTGTCCGCCTAAAAAAAAGAGGCGGTCGCTATCATCTTCATCTTTGGATTCCTCGTCTTCAAGTTCATCATCTTGTACTTCTTCGTCCTCTTCAACTACTGATAATAATGTCGAAAATCAGCCCAACATACTAAACTCCGAAGCGCAAGCGACACCAATTTTAAAATCATCTAAAAGACGTATTCGCCGACAAAATATCAGAAAGATCGCACAAAATCTCCGTAATGCTGGACAAGCATACACGTCCACATCTTCGACAAAGAAAGAAATACCCGCCAGAAAAATGCTGCCTCCATGTGGAAATCACTGTCGCCTAAAGTGCAGGGAAAAAATACCAGAAGATGTTCGTCAAACAATTTTCAAATCATATTGGGGTATGGGATCCCTGATTCGTCAGAGGGAATTTTTAGCTAGAAGTATGATGGTTATAACCCCCAAATACCAGTATAAGAAAATTGACAGCAACCGAAAGCCGAAACACGCATTTTATCTGCAAACTCAAGAAGAACGGTTGAAAGTGTGCAAAACGTTTTTTAAAAATACACTCTCTATTAACGACAGACCCATTCGCACTGTTCTCTCAAAGCTTGATCATTCCGGTGTGATAGAGGATGAAAAACGTGGCTTGCACGGAAGACCACAAATTCATCCCGAACTTATTTTAGCAGTGGAAAAGCATATCAATAGTATACCGAGAATAGAAAGCCACTATTTGAGGCAGCAAACAAAAAGAGAATTCATTGATGGTAGCAAGAGTTTAATGGACCTTTACAGAGATTACAAAGAAGAATCTGAAAGAAATAACATACAATTTGTCAAAGAACATGCTTATAGGAGGATATTCAATACTAAGTTTAATATAGGATTTTTCGTACCAAAGAAAGATCAATGTGATCTCTGTTCATCTTACAATCTGGCCCAAGGAATAGCCAAGGATGAAATGAAAGACAAATACGAGAATCATCTCCGAGAAAAAGAAAAAAAAGCAGAGAAGAGAAGAATGCTGACAAAGAGAAGATAAGTAATGATGTAGTAGTAGCTTGCTATGATCTACAAGCAGTGTTACCCTGTCCCAGGGGAGACATATCCATATTTTATTATAAAAGTAAAATAAACTCACTTAATTTTACTATAACGGAACTGAAAAATGGCTCAACAGAATGTTATTTCTGGAACGAAACAGAAGCACAGAAAGGACCAAACGAAATCGGCACATGTGTTTATAAATATTTGCAGAAAAAAAATGAAAACACGCAATCTCGTAACTTGGACGTCATTTTTTATTCCGACAACTGTGGAGGACAACAAAAAAATCAATTCGTTGTTGCCATGTACATGTACGCAGTGAAAAATCTGAGTAATATTAAATCCATCACTCATAAATTTCTTATACGTGGGCATACCCAGAACGAGGGCGACTCAGTACACTCATTAATTGAAAAAGAAATAAAAAGAAATCTTAAGAGTGGTCCTATTTACGTACCATCCCAATACATAATGGCAATTAGAAATGCAAAAAAAAAGGGAACGCCATACAAAGTAAACGAAATGGCATATTCTGATTTTTATAACATTAAACAGCTCGTTGGCCAAATAAACTTGACTAAAAATATTAATGGTGAAACTGTCAAATTTGCCGATATCAAGGTGATTAAAATCCATAAAAATGATGAAGGTGACCTAACAGTCCTATACAAAACATCTTATTTCGATGTGTACAAGGAAATACGATACACTAAACTGCAAACGCGACAGAACAGTGTGTCATCGCAATGCCTTCAACCTTTATACAGCAAGAGACTACTCTTAACTGACAGAAAAAAAAATGACATCAAGTCTTTGATTCAACAAAATCTCATTCCACAATTTTATGTCAATTCTTTTTATGGTAATATTTTGTAAAATTGTTGAGTAGGTACCTAGTATTAAAAATTCATAAAAAAGAAAAAAATCAAAATAATACAGACGAAAATGTGATTACCTACTAAAAAAGTGCCTATTGTTTGAGTTTTTTATTTTATAGGAATGTTTTCTTTTTTTTTTATTAGATAAGACTAAGATAATAATAAAACATAAACAACCTTTTCTCTCTTTTATTTGTAATTACACATTGAAAAATGACATAATCAGTAAAGTTTCAAATTTTATTACAATTTATAAGTGACACTATGCTAAATAAATCTTTAATGATTTTTTTTAGGCAACAATTTTAATCTGTATGCTGATAATATATTCAGCATTCCCAAGTACAATAAATAAATATGAGCACATAAAAAAATCAATTTGTTTTAAATTACCTGTCCAGAGATAAAATTCGTTCATTATTTGAAAAATTTATAAATGATCGTACTGAAAATTTTACTTTTTTGCATAGTGTCACTTTTATTCTCGGAGTGCGATATTATGATTTGAGAACGAGGACATTTTCTTGTGAATTTTCATTTATATTTTTTTATTAAATGTAGTAATAAATAAACACTCTCTAGGTTAAAATATAATTTTATTTCTCACCAAATCTCAAGCCCTAAAAATTAAAAAATATTTTCTTAAAGTGCATATATAAATGCATATTGCATATAATAAAGGCTTTGGTTACGTTTTAAATGCATGTTGCATGCATACATTGTCCCTTTACAACCACTAAGCCGCTTTGCGCTTAAAGTCAACTACTAAAAGCTGGTGAACGTACTCATTATAATTTTATGTTTAGTCTAATCGAGTCCAGTGCAGTATTTTGTAATTAAAAACTAAATAAATAGGGTAAAAGTAATGAATATATATTATACAGTGTAGTATATTTCAGTTGTGTAGTGTATTATAGTTCAATATATTTATAGAATTCTGTCAAAGACCAGCATTTTGAGCCAACATAAATAAAGTATCAAACTATAACATGAAAAATATATAAAACAATTACCTAACTGAGACCACATAGATAAAATCTGAAATCCCATAAGAACTCTCATATCTCCATATTTTTCTATTATCTTTTCTCTTTTTACTTCTGAAAACTGTTCTAATTGTAACGACTCTTGAGTCAGGTAGTCAACACTTAAATTGAAATAGTTGGTCCACAGCTAAAATATTTATTATTAATAACTATCTACAACAGTACCAAACAAAAACTTACTTCTTTATCGAAGTATCCAGCACGATTATCTAAAAACTTAAAAGCTAACGGTTGAGCAAACTCTTGGAGTGCCTTCAAAATCACATTATTGGTCAACATTTTTATGACTAGCCAATCGGGAGGAAATACCTCCATTCTTACAAGATTTCTAAATACTAAAAAAGCTCTAAGGAGAAAATCTTTGAGTGGTTTTCTATCTTGATGAGGTCCCATTACAACTTCCCATAGTCTTTTGTAATGAAATTCGTCAATGAGTTGGAGTATTCCGATCAAACATGCCACTAAACATCCCTAAAATAAATAAAAAATTAAAGTATATAACGTAATTAAAATTTTCCAAAAAATGTAGTTAAATATAAACAAAATATGTTATTATTGTACGCTGATAACGTTCTAAAGTATTTTAGCAATCTACTTACAAAAACTTTAACATCCTTGTCAATACTAGTTAAAATAGTTTGAATGAGGACTTCGAGGATAGCTACACACAGAGTATCAACATCATGGTGTATACAGTTATTGACTTTTCCATGTTCATCTCCAGACTTTCGTTGCTTAAACAAGTAACCTAAGATTTCCCCGAGTATATCTGTACAAAGTTTTAGTTCTTCCCTTCTTATCAAGTGGTACCTTAAATGTTTGCACGTTGTCGCAAGAAGAATGTTACGAGATTCTGAAATAAATATACAACATTGTTACTATTACAAAAATATGATGATACAATTATAACAATTAGTCCTTTCACAGAAAATTTGGTCACGAGCGTAGAATAGTTTTTGTCGTTGTGGGATAAGGCTATCGCACCCGGCACTGTTTAAAACCATATAGAGGCGAGATAATTGTGAGTTGTAATGAACAAGAATTAAAAAATACACCGAGAAATGAGAAAGAAATATAGAAAATAAATAAAGAAAAAGGATTAGATAAACATTCAACCAACTTACACCTCTAAATGATTAATGGAATTCGCAGAAAACATTTCGTTACAGTAAAAGGCACGGTAAACTGCAATAGTGTTCTCCATAATATTTAACACTTTGCTAAATTTTAGGTATAAAATAAATATGTGTCATTAACCCGTTGTTCATAGTTTTGCATATTTTGTTACATTTTTTTAATAAACAGTATTCTTGCATAAAGTTATTTAACGTAAATTTCTTTCACCTACTTGTTTAATAATTTTTTCTGAAACAAATACTACCGTGCTAAGGATAATTTATATTTAAAGTAGATATACAAACTACTAAAATATCACTTTTAATTTTTGTTAAAAAATACTTCGGAGTAAACTAGAACTAGAAGAAAGATGCCTGGACGTCAATCACGATATATACGCATGTGTTATTGACTATAATACAGCATTCAAATCAAAGAAGATTGACCACAACGACCTCAGGATCATATCAAATTTATACTATAAACAGCGAGCAAAAGTATGTGTTAACGAACAGCCGTCAGAAGAAATTGAAATTAGACGTGGAGTGAGACAGGGATGCGTATTGACGCCAATTCCTTTTAATGCCTACTCCGAAGAGATCCTGAAAAAATCTCTTGAGAGTGAAACAGCTGGAATAAAGGTAAATGGAGTTCCCATTAACAACATTAACGACATTGTGATCTTAGCCGAAAATATTGAAGATCTTCAGAGACTGGTGACCAGAAGGTCTAACAATGTCAACGTTAAAAAGACGAAATTTATGAGAATATCGAAAACTCAAATAAATAACGAGAATCTTCTAATAAACGGAACCAACGTCGGACATGTGGACAAATATGCATATCTGGGAACAATAATTACAATTCCACAAATTATTACATTCAGGAAATCAAAATCAGAATAATAAGGGATTTAAAAATGGAACTAAGAGTTAGGTTGGCGGGGAGCTATGTTTTTTCGACTTTGTTTTATGGAATGGAATCGTGGACCTTGAATGCGATATCAATGAAAAAACATCATAGAATCATTCGAGCTGTGGGTGTATAGAAGAATTCTGAAAATATCGTGGACAGAACACGTCACAAACAAAGAGGTTCTGAGAAGGATGAATAAAGAAATAATACAATTAAAACAAGAAAATTGGAATATCTCGGACATATTACACGTGGAGAGAAATACACCTTGCTCCAACTGATTATGCCGGGAAAAATCCAAGGAAAAAGAAGCATAGGGGGGCGTAGAATGTCGTGGCTGCGCAACCTGCGAGAGTGGTACGGATGTACATCAAATGAACTTTTCAGAGCAGCCGTCTCAAAAGTCCGAATAGGTATGATGATTGCGACCTCCATCGCGGAGATGGCACTTGAAGAAGAAACTAGAACATTTTGTCAATTTAAATAGTGGTGGTTAAATTGACCATATGTTTGTTAGAATGTATCGTTTTTGAGACGTGCGCGATTAGGGGTTAAAGTTAGGGTTTTGGTAAATATATTTAACTTTTTATTTTCAAATGAAAATACTTGTACTACAAATAAAATAATCGTGGAAAACATTTTAATTTGTTTATGTATAGTTTACAACCATTTCTAAATTTTTTATCAAACATAATTAAATTACAATCGCATTTCTAACGATCATTAGGCTAATTTGCTTAATGTGTTTAGGATCTTTGAAAGCGGTTATATTATCTTTTACCTCTTAAGCACAATAGTTAGAAAGTTTCTGTCATATTCATCTAAACTTAGTATATTGTAATTCAAACGTGTACTTTCAAGTTACCATCATGCCTAGACGTAAGTTGGATATTGATGAATTAATTGCAAATGTGCATAAATACTTTCCCATGGAAAGAGACAATGGTGGACCTTTAAAGTTATTATTACGTATAAATCAACGCGTTTGTGGCGCACTGGGGATAAGTGAAAGTAAGTTAAAAACTAATGAAGACTGTCAGATATTCTCAAGAAGATCTTAGTGTGACTGAGTATCACGAAGATAAGATAACAACTCGTAAACATTCTAGGAGCATGACCTACCTGATGAAGAAAAATTTTGAAATTCGCAATGTTTGAATGCGTGAAAACAATCAACAGCCAGTTTAGAAACTTTACTGGCCAAAATAACAGAACGACAAGTTTCTGAAATTAAGAGGACTAGCCTTTGTAAAGTGTTTAGAGATTTAGGATTTAAATTCAAAAAAGAAAATAATAGGTTACTTCTATACGAAAGAAGTAGTGTGGTTCACAAAAGAATTAAATTTTTGAGAGAATATACTAGACTTAAATCTTAAAATGCAACATTCGTATACTTAGATGAGACATGGATATTTGCAAAGGGTGGAATTAAAAGAATTTGGCAAGAGGACAGCATAAAATCAATCAAACACACAAATAGCAAAGGCAAAAGACACATCATTCTTCATGTAGGAGAGAAAGAACTCTTTATAGAAAACGCAGATTTGATGTTTTCTTCAAAATCAAAATCTGCTGATTACCATGAAAATATGAATGCAGATATGTTTGTTAAATGGCTTGAAGAGAAACTGTTACCTCGTCTGAGTAACCAATCATTTATATTTTTAGATAATGGACCTTACCATTCAGAGATTTTGGAAAAACAACCAAAACAGTCGTGGAACGTACCCAGCATAAAAAATTGGTTAGTTAAAAATAATATCAATTTTCCGGAATACGCCTTCAAATAACAGTTACTGGAAATTTCGAAACGTAATGAAAAACCAACAGTTTATATAGTTTATATGGACATCAAGTACTACGGTTACCGCCATATCACTTCCAGTTTACCCATTGAACACATCTGGGGGTGTAGGGTTGTGTTATAGAGGTAGTACCTTTTATCGGAACGACCACATCGAGCGTCATAGACGGGAGATGGTTCTTGATTACTGGTCCTTATAAGACACCCAACTCTCACTTATGGCTCCACGTGCCACACCTTGGGCAACTGCATTGGTCTGCAGGCTAAACTAAGTGAGGGTAACCAGATATGGTGAAAATAGCAACGTCTGTACCCAGAATGGGCGGTTGCAAACGGCGTCTGTTCCATAGTGGGCGGCTGAAAACTAAGCCCTGAAGCGGCAAGGAAGGCAACGGGATACCACCTTCATTATATTTCCCAAGACAATCACATGAATACATTCAACTCAAAATTATCCGGAGGTATAAATAGTTCCCCAATCGGATCTCCGGGGGGAGCGGTCTTGAATGTTTCAAACGTACGAGCAAACTTAAGAAAGACATTAAAGATAGGCACCTGGAATACACGCAGCTTATTTGAAGCCGGGAAGCTGGCTAACCTAACTCAAGAAATGAGCAGATTAGATCTAGATATTCTTGGGATCTCAGAAACCTGGTGGCCTGGATCCGGTAAATGCACTACAGAAAGCGGAACATTCTTTTACTCAGGCAATTATGACCGCGATCATAGAAAAGGTGTCGGGATTATGATAACTAAAAGATTGGTGAGAGCTGTCACAGAGTTTGTACCATATTCCGACCGCACAGCCTTAGTAAAACTTGAAGCCAAACCAAATAATCTCAACATCATACAGGTTTATGCACCAACTACAGACGCATCAGATGAAGTAGTAGAAAACTTTTATAGTGAAATCAAAGAACTACTTAAATTGACAAAGAAACATGATGTCAACATAATTATGGGAGATTTTAATTCCAAAATAGGGAAGGGCAGCTTTGAAGACATAGTTGGACCCTATGGTCTTGGAACAAGGAACGAAAGGGGCGACCGACTTATACAATTTTGTCAAGAAGAAAACATGAGAGTTACCAACACATGGTTCCAACTCCACCCTCGACGCCTATATACTTGGAAATCTCCAGCCGATAGAGCTCATAACATAATAAGAAACCAGATAGACTTCATTCTTATAAACGGTAGATTCAGCACAACTGTCAAAAGAGCTTGCACATACCCTGGAGCAGATGTCCCTTCTGACCACGTACTATTAGTGGCCGTCATAAAGATCGCTCTTTCATGCAAGAACAAGCCTGAAACTCAACAACAGATAGCACTGGATAAACTGAAAGACCCAGTGATACAAGCAGAAATAAGCAATGAAATAAACGCACAAATTCAAATATTAACGACAAACATTACCGAAGATCTAACACCAACATGGAATACGATTACAAGTGCTGTAACAGACATCATGAAAAACAACTTAGGGTACAAACGAAATAACAAGAGGCAAAAATGGATGACAGAAGAAATACTATTACTAATGGAAGAACGACGAAGACACAAGAATAACCAAGATGGCAGCAATATGTATGAAAACATTAACAGGCAAATAAAAGCAAAAATAAGAATAGCAAAAAATGAATGGCTTAAGCAACAATGTATCGATCTAGAACATTTACAAAGACAGCACGACGACCGTAATTTACATAAAAAGTTTAAGGAGACTGCTGGAATATACAGAAAACGAAGACCAACTACCATAGTTAATCAGGATAACCAGATAGTGCTGGGTGAAAAGGAGAAAATATAGGAAAATTATATCCAGGAGCTCTTCCATGACGAAAGACCCATGAGCGAAGTTTATACAGACGACCAGCTGACTGGCCCTTCAATCACCAAAGAGGAGATAGAAAAAGCAATATTAAATTCAAAAAACAATAAGGCACCTGGACCAGATGAGATCCCGTCAGAAATACTCAAATTACTAGATGAAAGGGGAATTTCAGCACTACACAAAATATTTAATTAAATTTATGAAACTGGCTGCTATCCTCAACAGTGGTTACGCTCTACCTTTATTCCCCTGCCCAAGAAAGTCAATGCAAAAAGATGTGAGGATCACAGACTCATTAGCCTGATGAGTCACACTTTAAAGATATTCTTAAAAATACTACATCAAAGATTATACAAAAAATGTGAATGGGACATCAGTGATTCCCAGTTCGGGTTTAGGCAAGGTTTAGGAACACGAGAAGCAATAGTAGCAACACAGGTGCTGGTCCAAAATTGTTACGATCAGAGGAAGGATGTGCTTCTATGCTTATTACCAAAAAGCGTTTGATCGTGTCCAACAACACAAGTTAATGCAGATTCTCAAGAAAGTTGATATAGACGAAAAAGACATAAGATGCATTGAAAACTTGTACTGGCATCAAACGGCACAGCTAAAAATAGACAATTCTATATCCAAGCCCATACATATAAGAGGCGTTCGACAGGGATGTGTGCTTTCCCCTCTTTTATTTAACATTTATTCGGAAGCCATATTTCAAGAGTCTTTGGAGGATGCAGAGGTTTGGAATCAAGGTGAATGGAGTATTGATCAACAACATACGATATGCTGATGATGGTGTCTTAATTTGTGACAACATAGTCGATCTTCAACAACTTGTCACTATAATCGGAGAATACAGTGAGCGAATGGGACTAGAGATTAATACCAAAAAGACCAAATTCATGATCATCTCCAGAAACTTGGATGCACTTGAAAACTCCACCATAACACTGAATAGTAAATCCATAGAAAGAGTGAGTAAATTTAAATACCTGGGATCGTGGCTTTTTGAAGACTGGGCATCGGACAGGGAAGTAAAATGTCGCATTGAGCAAGCTCGACAAGCTTTCGTAAAATTCAAGAAGGTACTGACTTGTTCAGAGTTCGATCTTCAACTGAGACTAAGGTTTACTAAGTGCTACGTGTGGTCAGTGCTGCTATATGGCGTAGAGGGCTGGACACTCAAAACGAGGGATATAAACAGATTGGAAGCTTTCGAAATGTGGCTTTATCGCCGCATCCTAAAAATACCATGGACAGCGAAAATCACAAATATAGATGTCCTTAAACGAATAAACCAAGAACGCCAACTTTTCGAAACCATCAAGAAAAGGAAAACGGCGTATCTAGGTCACATCATGCGAAATGAAAAATACCAGTTCCTCCAACTTATAATCGAGGGTAAAATTGAAGGCAAGAGAGGAATGGGACGCAAGAAAATGTCCTGGCTCCGAAACATAAAGCAATGGACAGGGATTAACGACATACAATCTCTGATACATATTGCAAGAAATAGAGAATTAATGGAAAATGTGATCGCTAACATCCATTAGTGGATTTGCATCTGAAGAAGAAGAAGAACACATCTGGAGTATATGTAAAACGTATTATGATAATCACGTTGGATGCAATGGATACAGTGACGATGTAGTTAGGGAAATGTGGCAAGAAGCTCTTAAAATTGCAACTCCAGATATATGAGCAAAAACTGTAAATAAGTGTAACAAATTTATAGAAGAGTGGTGGATCCGGGAAAATAAAATTAGTGAAATTAATCCAGTGATTATAGACCTACATAATGATAGCAGTAGTGAATTTAGTGACGAATATGATTTATAAATTTAAATAAAAAACTTCGTATTAAGGTCGGCTGACTTTATTAGAAAATCGAAATAATATGACCGAGTTTAATTCGAGAAAATTGTAAACAGAAGTTATTTAAGATCAATTTTTATTAACCTTTTAAAGAGATCGTTTTTTATGTAAGTGTAAACTATAATTTTCACCAAAAAATTGATATGTACTTTACTCGTTTTTGATAGTTTCTCTAGTATTCGACAAAAAAGTCTTTTTTGTTACATGACATTAATTTTTTGTTATAGGACAGTTACTTTTACTACAGGACTTCATAACGAAAAGTTGAGAATTTTTGAGCTGTTAATCTTCATCTGAAGAGTTGTTTGTCTCCTTTAGATTTAAATGTGAAATATAAATATTATTTACACTGATAAATCACTGGTTTTGAACTTACCATCATCCTGAAAGAGTTTACCAGTGACGATGTTTTTAATACATGATAATTTAGCTTGAATCAATAAAACAGGCAAATCTCTTGGTAAGGAATCTAGCATATTCGCTGCAAGTCTAGTTACTTCTAAAGCAGGAAGAACGTCAATTAGCTGTTCATATACAGAACTGATTGTTATTAATAGTGCAACCTAAAAATTAAGAACATATCTGTTTAACAAACGCAAAATTAAAAAAAATTACTTCTAATTTTATTTACGAAGGCTCTTATAAAAATTGGTATCAACATATAGATATCTACCTGAGTGTTAATGATGTGGTTATCAGTTATGGACAACATTTTGTTCAAAGACACAAAAACGCTGAAAAGGTCTCTTCGAAAACTATCTTCAAAGTGACCTCCGGTTGCTCGCGAAAACAGAAGTCTACTTTGGATGATTAGTTTGAAAATATACTCCAAACTTTTGAAACATTTTTGAATCGGTTCTTGTTTTTCAAAAGATGAAACCCAATCTGCACAATGTTGTACACTGGTGAGAAGACCCCTAGAACATAAAAATACATATAAAAGAAATATTTCTACACCATATGTCTATTATGTGTACACCGTGTGGGTAAAATTAATTAATTAAAGTATTCTTTAATTCTGTTATTAAATAGTTACCGTCTTGCAAATGTTTAAATTGGACGAAATGTTCGAATGTTTGACAAAAGATGGCTATTTTATATACAAACAAACCAGAATTAATAAACCAGAATTAATAAACCAGAATTAATAAACCAGACTATCGATTTGACTTTTTGAGGAAAACAGTTATCAATTAATTACTATTTAACTGGGAATAAGCCACAATTAAAGATAAAAATAGAGAACGGTTTCCGAAGTGGAAATTGAAACGTCAATAAACGTATTTTTATCTTTAATTGTGGCTTATTCCCAGTAAAATAGTAATTAATTTAAAATGCCACAAGAAAATAGCTTCAGAACAACAGTTATCAATACAAGAATCTATATTTTGTAGTTCAAGCTCAAAAACTACCTCTACATGTCACGTTAAATTAGTATATCATCTAGTATATCAAAGTATCTAGCAATTTTTCATTATCTATTTTTAACATATTCATTAATGATATTCCATCATGTTTTCAAAATAGTGACTTTGTTTTATTTGCAAATATCTTAAAATTATTTAGGGGAATTTCTTCTCAAGATGATCAGATTCAGATCAGATGACAGAATGACTTAGATAAACTTAAACAATTGATAGCTTAAATTTGACATATTGAAACTAAGAATCTTATGCTAAGTTTATTATAGTCAATAATCAATGGAAATCGATAAAATAAAAACACACACATTTTTCATAATCACCTAATATTGGTACTAAATAAAGAAATGTATCAAACATGACATAAAAAAATCTAAAAACAATTACAAATTACTTACTTATATACAAGAGCTGCCGAAAAATGATTCTTAATATAAGCTTCTAATACTGGTTTGAAGTACTGGTATTTTGATCCATCCAGAAGATTAAAAATTGACACCAAAACATGGAATACAGGTCCGCTATGTGCAGTGGAGTTTCCATCCTCTGTCGAGAACAGTGCGAATAATGCGTCTAAGACGTCTTGCAGGAATTTTATAAATTCTTCGTCGCCTAAATTCAACACCCTGTGAAGAGATTCCGGTATTCTTTCCGGATGAGATTTCCATCTCAATAAAGCGAGTAGATCCACTGCAAAAATAATAGAATTTAAAATCAGTAACCTACCAACCAAATTTACAAATATTAATTAAAAATTTAAAAAATAACAAAGAGTGTCAGTTTATAATTACTGATTATATCCTATATAAAATTTGAAATAAAGTAACGAATGGTGGTTGCAGTGTACAAAGTTGCATAATTAATAGGAACAAAGAATCTGAACAAATTATTTTGAATAAATAAATATATATATATATATATATATATATATATATATATATATATATATTATATATATATATATATATATATATATGTATATATATATATACTCTTAGAAAGGGCTTTAGTGACCATGTGAGTAATATATACGGATATCTTGGGTTTAGTAGTCAATATTGGCCTTTCAAAATGTTTCAAAACGTACTAAAAATTAACATAAAAACTACATTAGAAAAATGAAGTTGTTATATCTTCAATAGGCTTACCCTTGTGAGGATTGTGTTTTAAAATTAGCAAAATTAATTAACATAATGACATTATTAAATTTGATTCTCTTTTTCGTTCTGTCAAAACTTATTACTAAGGTTTACATGTCTCTTCAATTTTTTATATTTATTTTAGGTTAGTTTGACAGAGGAAGTGTCTATGTGTATGCAAACCTTCATTGCAAATTTTGATATAATATGTAGAAATGTTTCGTTTGCAGTTATTAAACAAGCAACAGAGTTTATGTTACTAAGTAATTAAGAAAAAAAAACACAAATAAAAATAAATTTTATCTCATTTAAACTTGGAATAATCCCTTTAATATGCGTAACTTTTAAGAACTTTTATATTGTTATTCTTTTAATTAAAAGAAGATTACTGTATATAGCACGACGATTTTCAATGTCTTCTCTTTTGTTTAAGGTGTTTTGTGTAGTTTTAATTAAACACATTTCTAGAAACAGTCTTTTGTTGTAATTTCTTTCCCTTATCAATATTTCTGTTTGATCATAGTTGGGCGTATGGCCCATTGTAATACAATGTTCACTTAATGCACAGGCTTGTACTTTATTCAGATTAATGTCACTCTTGTGAGATGTTAATCTTCCGGACAAATTTCTGGACGTTTCTCCAATATATACTCTATTACAATTATTACAGGGTAGAGAGTACACTACATTGGAGCTTTCTTTATTATTTAAGGGTGTTTTAAGTTTAGTATATAATTTCGATATTGTTTTTATATTTCTGGTTCCAATTTTGATATTAGGTACTTCCCTAAATGTATTTAGTAGTCTATTTGTTAAACCTGGAATATATGGTAAAGAGTGGTACAATGTATTTTGGTTGTTTGTTGAAACTTCTGTTTGATTTGTCCTGATGACTTGAGAGACACCAAAAATCTCCAAAAAAAAAGTTTATTTAGAATTTTCGCTGGGAAGGAATTTTCTAACATGATCGTTTTTAGTTTTTTAAGACCGGCTGTTTTATATTCAGGATAGCCGGTCTTAAAAAACTAAAAACGTTTCGCTTTCTTAATCAGAAAGCATCATCAGTTCATCTAAAAAGAACAATATGAAAAAAGCCACACAAGCATGAAAAAGTTGTTACGTGTGTTACCTTAAAAAGACATGTAAAGCTTAAGTAAATGGACATTATACGATTATGATGTATAAACAATAAATTGAATTAACTACAATTAACAATTTGTTCAAACTTAGCACAGCCAAAGAACATGTGGTCTATTATACATGTATAAGTAAAAAAAACATTAACATCAGATTGAAGAACTAGGAAAATCATAGATGCACTTCCAACGATATATCACTTAACACCTAAAATAAATTGTAAGGACTATAATTTAATACACATTTGACAGGCGCATCAGTATTTACATAATACGAATTATTTCACACAAAAAGAAGGTAAGAAATAATAGAACAAAAACTATAAATTTAACCAAACATTGTCAACCAACCCGTATTAACAAAACGTATATCAAAAATCTGTACAAGTAGAAGTGTACCACCTATACGATGAACAGACGCCGACAAAAGAAGCAGGAAGTAGCCTGCAGAAAGCTCACGACCGACAGAACTGAAAGAAATGAGGGGAGGGCTATGTTTAACTCTGGACGCAGAAGGCCGGATGTAACTAAAACTGCTGTTTACGTACTAGGGTTGTGTCAATCGTTCATTTTATAAGGACCGAATCAATCAGTGATCGACTATAAAAATGATCGAATCATTAAAATCGTTCGTTCGTTTCAATATTTTTCGTTGCCGTTTAAAACAAATAACAACTAACTAGATTTTTGTCACCATACTAATGGATTGTTATGAACTAGGGGGATTCGGTCGTTCAATACTTTGAAGTGTTTGAATCAAAACTAACGAATAAATCGCAATTAATACAACACTATTATGTACGCAGCAATGTCATCTGGATGGAAAATAATAATCTGGCAAAATGATAGAATTAATGGGAGGAAAAGATAAAAAAAATTCATCAATAACTAGACTCCCATCACAGAACCACTCGCACACACAAGAGACAGCTATTTTCCTCCTTTGTGTCATCTTCGAGTTTGGCCAATTTGTCCCTGTTTTGAGCTGTATATATGAGATTATTTCCTTTTTATTTTTCAGTCGCGATTTACTTTTCCGAGTCAATCGTCGTTTCCTGTCTATGTTTTCATCAAGTATTATTTGTTTATATACTGCGTTAAGAATAGTGTGTCCGAGATAGTCATTTTCCTAGTTTTAGTTCCGTTTACCATTAACTAAGGTAGCGTCCTAAGAGGTCAATTATACGAAGCCATGAATGAACTTAACATTCCCCATAAATTAATAAGGCTCGTAAAAACAACTATGAGTAAAGTGATCTGCAGAGTGCAAATACAAGGCAATATGTCACAAGCGTTTGAAACATATGCAGAGTTACGACAGGGAGACGCGCTGGCGTGCCTTCTCTTTAATATAGCGTTAGAAAAGACTATAAGAGATGCCGAGTTACACAATAGGGAAACAATCTTTAATAAATCAACGCAGATTATGGCTTACGCTGACGATCTGGATTTGATCGCACGTACTACATGAGGACTTAAAGAGATGACTTCCACCTTCTTGACAGCCGCACAAAATATGGGCCTTAAAATAAACGAGGAAAAAACCAAAATGTTAGCATCTATTCCAAATAACAGAGATAGAGCTGGAAACGCCGAACAAAACTTCAGTATAGACCAATATAATTTTGAGATAGTAAATAAGTTTACATATTTGGGTTCTCTCATAACAAACGATAATGACACATCTGAAGAAGTTAAACGGAGGGTACTGCTAGCAAACAAATGTTATTTTGGACTAAGCAAGCAGCTAAAAAACAGAAATTTAAGCCAGAAAACCAAACTAATAATATATCGAACACTCATCCTACCAGTGCTGACATATGGGTCAGAAACATGGACCATCTCCAAAACAGACGCAAATCTTCTGCTCGTCTTCGAAAGGAAGATACTAAGAAGAATAATGGGCGCATTCTGTAAGAATGGTATTTGGAGAAGGCGATATAATTTCGAATTGTACGAGAAGTATAAAAAAAAGGTAGAGATGTAATATCCTTCATAAAAATAGGTAGGCTTAGATGGGCTGGACATGTGTCAAGAGCAAATGAAAATTACCCACCCAGACGAACTCTATTATCGGTCCCAGTCGGAAATAGGAGTAGAGGCAGACAACGACTGAGATGGAGGGACGGTGTGGACGAGGACGCAAGGAAAATCGGCGCGGCAAATTGGCAACGGTTGGCGATGAACAGAAACGACTGGCGAAATAGACTGGGGAAGGTCAAGGCTCAACTAGAGCTGTAGCACCACTAATGATGATGATACCATTAACTGAAATTTGTTAATTTTTCTTTAGATTTCTGCATGATTTGGTCTGCTTATCTAGCTGATTCCTTAATTAATAGAGCGATAAAGAGAAAAATTTTAAATAAAACGATGACAGATAAGGCAAGATGAAAGAAAATTGTTTTGCTTTATCTTTTGATTATACTCTCTGACTTTGAACTTAATCAGTGATAAAGAGCGATAAAGTGTTAAATAAAACGATGACAGAGAAGGCAAGACGAGAAAGACTTATTTAGCCTTATCTCTTGATTTTACTTTCTAAATCACTTTCACCAATAAGGCACAAAATAATCATTTTGGCTCGTATTTTGTTAAATTACGTTATGTTGATGTCGCAGATCAGTCTCCGCAATAATTGATTTCTGTTTCATACCTACTCAAGCCACGTGAAAATTAGACTATGTATAATCTATGAAAATACCAGAAATTGTATATTTTAATATTGTGTAGTTTTTCTGAAAATAAAGAAAAAGAAAGAAATACTCATGACTTAAAAATATAAGGGATTGGACAAACCTTAACGCCCATGCACTCTTTAGAGTCACACAAGATCGAGAGGAGTATGCCAGAATTGTCGCCAACATAATAACAATAAAAAATATTGTTAATGTAAATTTCCAACTTAAAATTGAAATATTATTGTACATATATTTTTTAATTAAATATTCTTAATACTTACCGTTTTGTGTAAGTTTTGTTGAACAAAGAAGAGTTTTGATAGAAACTATTTCTTTGTGACTCCTCGAGAATTGACCACTAGCATCGTGATTACCTTCGAAGTCTTTTGCAAATGCAGGTAGCGAAAGATAACCACAATTTTCTAATTTTGGAGGATCCTCACATTTATAAATGTACAAGTCATGTTGTCCATCTTGAACAGCTGCTCCTTCTTTGTCCATGAGACGCAGGAAAGAAAAACCAAACAGCTTTTTGTCGTTCTTTTCTCTCGCTAAAAATATATTAAAATGAAAGTGATTTGTATAACATATTGGACATGAATTACCATTTTAAAATTGTTTCATGGTGTAAAATTAAAATTTATATTTTTTATGACAAAAAAAGTTTAAATTTTAAAGTTTAATTGGTTTATAAATATAATCAAAATATCAAATATTAAACTTAGTCTTTCAGTTCGGTGTTTCTTAATGCAATATTATTTTCCCTTTAAAAAGGTGGTCTCTTGACGTTTCATCTTCGAAGCATTATTAAAGAAAATGTAACAATTGTCGGAGTCACCAACTAAAAGTATTTGTCGACGATTGATGTCGAGATGTTTCATTTGAATGGGTGCCCCGTTTAGGCATCTTTTGTCTCTTCAGAGGCTCATGTAATTTGATTGTAATGGTCAGCTGTTCTGAAGGGTACGCAAGGAGGGTATAGAAGAGTCATATTATTGATAAAACAGTTCTTTTCAGATATTTTTATGGATGTATGATTTTTTATGATTTTTTTATGAAACAGTTTAGGGCAGCAGTAACTGTTATCTCCCTATGAACAGGTACAATTATACAATGGGATCGGAACACGACAGAAAACATGGAGATTCCTCCAGGATTTCAGTGTATTCGTCGGGAAGTTCTTGTTAATTGTTAATAATTTGTTTTTATTGAACTTTATTGAAGAAGAAGAAGTACATATTAATCGTAAATATTTATGTTTTACAATAAAGATTACCTCAAATATTAGTAAAAAACATAAAAAGGACGAAAAAAATTGTTTAAACCAATTAGATTGTCTATTGAACAATTTATTTATTATAGTTTATTCGTCTTCCGGGTTTGGATCGTGTCATTTGTGAGTGACTCAAAGGTGGGTTCATCTCGACGTTTCGCTACAATTATATGTAGCTTCTTCTCTTCAGGAGAACAAAGAAAAGAAAACAAAAGACAGGAAGATGGGTAGTTAGCAACGGTAACTCAGTTACTCAACGCAACCAGAGGCGAATACTAACTACCAAGATGGGCATTTGGTCACAGTAACTCAACTACTCAACGCAGCCAGAGGTGAAAACCAAATGCCAGGACAGGGATTCACGTCCAACAGCTCAGAACACTAACGCGTCGAGAGGCGGGGAGTGAATCCGACGATTACTCCGCTACCGCTCTATTTATAGTCGCGGTGACCTGTCGTGTCGGGACGTATCGGCACACTCCGTGGCGCGAACGTCAAGAAGCGCGCGCTGGCCAATCATGTGGCTGCATCGTGGTAGCGGGACCGGACGGCGGCTCTAGACTGAGATTCCAGATGGGATACAAGTAGTATCCTTCCTCTCGATTGATATTATGGGGATTTTTTCGGATCTCTAGAGATTCGCGGATTTTCCTGGAATAAAAGAAGGGGCTCTTAGAAATAATATGGGTTTTTTCGAACAATATGGAATGACCGGTTTCTTGGCAGTGTTCTGCAACTGCAGAATGGGAGAAAAGACCTGATCGAATGCATCTTTGATGCTCTTGAATCCGAGTTTTGACGGAACGACCAGTTTCGTCAATATACACATGTCCACATGAACAAGGAATAGAATAGACACCACAGGAAGATAGGGGCGGTAATGGGTCCTTCGGAGAGGGTAGATATTGTGAGATTTTTTTGGGTGGTCGAAAAGTAGTCCTGATACCTTCTTTGCGAAGAATTTTGCCAATCCTATCGGTGACACTTCGAATATACGGAAGAAAAAAACCACAGGAGTATTACCCGAAGATTCTGAATTTGTCGTCCTAGGGTGTAAAGGGGGATGTAGATGTCGGTGTGTAATATTTTGAATTGTGGACTTGGAGTAACCGTTGGCGACAAGGGTTTTTTGCAGATGGCCAAGTTCTTCTCTAAGGTTGTCAGGTTCAGAAATCGAAATGGCCCGATGAATGAGAGAGTTGATCACAGAATTCTTTTGGGCAGGATGGTGGTGTGATGAAGCATGTAGGTAACGATTCGTGTGAGTCTTTTTTCTATAAACAGAGTGACCCAATCGCCCATTGGGCTTGGAGGTGACTAACACATTGAGAAAGGGAAGGGACCGATTATTTTCTACTTCCATTGTGAATTTTATCCTCGGATGTTGTGAGTCTTTTGTTTTCTTTTCTTTGTTCTCCTGAAGAAGCTACATACAATTGTAGCGAAACGTCGAGATGAACCCACCGTTGGGTCACTCACAAATGACACGGTCCAAACACGGAAGACGAATAAACTATAATTCTGACTCTGGCCGTGGAAGCCTACGATTTTAATTTATTTATTTAAATAATGCATATTCGAAATGTACGTAATAATGTACATACAAATTAAAAAAGAAACGTCAAAATCCGTAATCAAGAATCAGAGATATAGTTAACAGCTATATAAAGGCTTTTTCAAAATTATCAAAATTTTAAAGTGTGTTCTTTTAAATGTCGTTAATTAGATGTCTTAATTATCGTTATTAACAAAGCTGCTGTCAGTTTAAAAAAAGGGAATAACTTCGTCCCAAATTGTCCTGGGACAACCTTCTTCTGTTTTAAATTTGTAAAAAATGTCAACTTTCCAAATTAAAAAAACAATTTTAATTTAGGCAGCAGTTAAAAAGTCATTCTAATTGTTTATAAGCAAAAAATCGACATATATTTGTAAAATGAATTTGTAATATTTAAAGTCGTTTTTTTTAATTTTTTTTTTAATAATATTGATAGAATAAATCTTCTTCTTTAATAAACTATCCCTAGAATTAGGTACTGGATTACTAATTTGGGGTAAACAAATAAAATTACTTCTAAATTATTTAATTGATTGCTTTTAAATTTTGATCATACTTTAAGCACTACAAGATCCAATAATCCGTGTAATATGAAGGTTCTAATGCTAACTTTATTTGGGTACCAAAAGTGCTACGGGCAACAGCGATTAACAAACTAAACCATATTCAGCGGATGACTTGCATAAATATAACAGGTGCCATGAAAACAACACCTACTGCTGCAATGGAGAATTGGGCATTGGCATCACGCCTCTAGACATATATGCCAAAGAGGTGGCGCAGGTGACAATGATGCGACTGCGCTCAGCTGGTGCAAACCTTGATGTAGGAATAGGACAATTGAGAACTCGTTCTGGCGGGGAAAGCTGGATGCGCTATCCCTGCTACAGGCAGGCTGCAACTCAATTAAACCAAAGTTTGTCTTTGACACACCCTACAAAATCGTAATAGACCTGACAGTATAGGGAGACAAATGTGGCAAATGCCTATTATATATACACCGATGTGTCCAAAATGGAAGAAGGCGAAGGATGCGGGATATACTCCAAATCACTGAACCTAAGAATAAAGTGGGGTATGGGCAAAAATTCATAGTCAGAGAGAATTGGCTGGTATCTCCATAGCCGTAAAAAAATAACCCAGGGAAAACTATAATAATCTACACAGATACCAGACAAGCGCTACCAACCTTGAATAGACGGCGTGTCACATCAGGGTTAGTAATGGAGTGTCACGAGTCACTAACTCAAGCTTCGGAGGGTAATACCATCATCCTGAGATGGGTTAAAGGACACGATAGGAATAAAGGCAACCGCATTACTGACCAATTGGCTAGGAAGGCGGCAGGCCTGAGACTTTTACGACCTGGGGATGTTTTTGGTTGGTCATTACAACAATCGTGGAAATTGTCAAACGTCACTCCCATACGCTAACCGTAAAAAAATGGGAAGAAGGGAAGGATGTAGACTAAGTAAACTTGAAGAATTAGCATCAAAGAAGTACTTGCGAATGACCAGCAAAAACTTACGCTTGACAGTTGGTTTTTAACTGGTCATTGTCAAATAAGCAAACACTTCCACTCATTAGGGATAGAAGACACACCTCTATGCAGGAAGTGGGAACGAGAAGACGAAACTGTAGAACATGTCCTATGTGAATGCCCGGAGTTATCGTTAATACAAGAGTACGCGTTCGGCGAGTCCTGGTCCACACATGCCCACATAAGGGAGATGTCTCCTGGTGACTTGTCCTCCCTAGAGCTCCCTAAGAGGATGCACAATGGATCAATTGTGACCTAAGTGCTGTGGAACTTAACTCGCCCTCCCTACTCTACAGATACAGATGAAGGTTCAAAGATCATTTTTTAAAAAGTTTATAAAATTTATAAAATAAAACCGATTTTTTTTTACTTATTTAACCACTTTCTAAGCAACAAATAAGGGGAGAAACATTTAAAAACGCCATTTTGAAGTTTTTTAATTCGACTTTGTAACGAGTAATAAAGTTTGTTACTATCAAAGTTTCAAATTCTTCACTTTTTACTTGAAAAAAGAGAAAATTGATCATGTTTGACCTTTATTTGTTAATAACTAATTCCAAAAAATCGAGTGCAATAAACATTTGCAATTGTCGTTTGCCTGGCCCGTTCAGTATCATAAACAGGGTACTTTTTTTGCTTATTTCCTAGCCTACAGCCGACCAACCGACAGAACCCGGAGGGTACACGATGGCTACATATAGCATAAATACTAGTGGAAGATCAATGACTGAAGGAAACGTCTACGTCCTCTCACTCGCCGCTTTTGATAATGTTTGCCACAGTCGCAGATGAAACGTCAGGAACAAAAAAAATCGGACACGGTCTTTAAAACCCAATAATAATATACTTTCAAATCTTATTACTATTGTTAAGTAAAATATTGTTTTGGCTTCTGAACATATAGTTACAATTTGTCCCATTTTTTGTGACTCACACAGAATTTTAAGATCAGCTGCCATTGGCAATAATTTAAATTCGTCTGCCAATTCTAAGCTGCATACTTACTTGAACAATGTCTATATTCCAATCGGACGTGAGCTCCAGCAAATTTATCAATAGGGAGAGTTAGTCTGACATTCTCTGCCCAAACAGGCGAATTGTGGTGATAAATTATCATGGAATTATATTCTGAGGTAGGTTCCATTCCAGATGCTCCCCACAAACAGTTCTAAAAATAATGTATAAACTATTTTTATATCTATTCATATATTATAATTGAAAGGTAAGATAAACCAAATGCAACAATGTCTTGCATATAACATAGTATTGCAAATTAAAATGAACGAATGACTACAATACGCCTCTAATGCTTTCCTAAGATAATTTTAAAAGGGATCATATGATAAGTAATAAATCATTTGAAAGTTCATTTCAACTGCTTTTCAGTCATACATATACAATTATGAATTTCATGAAAAAATCTGCATGATTCTGTATGATTCGTTCGAGTTATCAAGTTAGTCAAATATCAATCTTAGGGCGAGCGCCCACCAAAGTGGCGTGGCAGTGGCAAGTAGCAAGTAGCACGCGTCTAGCATAATGTAACCAATGAAAACGAATGATTCAGTTTACACCAAAATGACAATAACGTTATTCATTCTAATCATTCGTTAGGATTGATTATATTATGCTAGACGCGTGCTACTTGCTACTTGCCACTGCCACGCCACTTTGGTGGGCGCTCTCACTTAAATTAATAATTTTGTAATGTAGTCATTAAAATTGACGGAGGGGCGCCATTTCATAAAAAAATTTTGAATGGGATCATATGGTAAGTAATACCTCATTTGAAACCCAAAACTATGATCAATTATCTTAGTTCAGTTATCCAAACACTAGGTTATTGTTCAGAAAATATGTGGCAACAACTGTTTAACTAATAGACTAGGCGAGATCTGTATAAATTCAGACCATAATGGACATTTTCCATATGAAGATGTTTTTTTGCTGAAATCCCTTCAATATCGATAATCACCATATGCGCCAGTCGCAAACCCTGTGCTAAATTTTTTATTTAACAAAATCTGAAAACATTTTTTAGTTCCTATTTTCGTTTATAATTAGGAAAATATTGATCCTAGAGAAAAAATTATAAGAAGTTAAAAGTTTCGTTATTCAATTTTATACAATATTTCGTTAGCTAGAAATTGAAAATTTAATGTTTACTGTTGAAAAAATAGCAATAATTGGAAATAAAAAGTACAAAAAAATGAAGTTAATCCTTTAAATTTTTTTGACTTTCTAAACTGACTTGCAAGCTCCATATTCCGCCTAGAAAAACTTTTTAATATGTTTAAAACGTGTGCTAACTAAATTTTGTTAAGATCGGTCGGATAGGTTTTACATAATAATATTGCAATCAAGCCTACTGGAAAAAAATCGCAAATTTTCAAATTTATAGTAGGCCCTAAATAAGGCCCTCAGATAGTTGCAAATTTTTTTACATATAAAGGAATGCTCAAACTTTCAAACGCTTTTTGTAAAATTCAAATCGGTTCAGTAGGAGAGCCTAGAAATTTTTTAAAAGTTTTAAACATTTTTTAGGTTTATAAACAAATTGAATAACTTTACGAGCTTTAAACATATCAATTTTAAAATTTATACACTTAAAGAACATTAAAAGACGCTTCTTAAAAAAATACATTCGGCTTACTGGTTGCTGAGATATTGAAGGTAAAAGTTGGCATACATTTGCCGTGTAGCCATAAGTGATAAAGGGCTCGTTTTTAAACAAATACCATCGTCCTGTGAAGTACTTTCTATATGAAAATTTTAAGTAATGCGCTTCATGGAAACATCCATAAAAAGACAAATAAAAAACCGTTTTCGCGTAAAATGTCGCTCGGAATGCATGAGAGGTGGTGGTGGGGGACATTCACTCGAAATGTGAATCGTCGAGTTCAAAATCATAGCGCGCACTAAGAATTGCATTATCTCGGCTTCTTGTTAACCAATTTTGCTCTTTTTTGAATCGATGTCTCGGACGATAAGGATTTCAAACACCATTTTTAATTGCAAATTGGGAAATTTGCAATAAACAATTGTATATTGTTCTGAAGCTATTTTCTTGTGGCATTGTAAATTAATTACTATTAAACTGGGAATAAGCCACAATTAAAGATAAAAATACGTTTATTAACGTTTCAATTTCCACTTCGGAAATCATTCTCAAAATACAAACAGTAAATAAAATAAAATTTTGTTTTTTGTTACATAGTGAAAAATTCTTCTAATAATTTAGACAATTCAGACATACATTATGCATTTTAAAGTAGACGACTTTAAAATGATATTGCCAATATTGTTGAGTTGCGCTCCTGAGACGACTTTACTTATAAGATAGTTCGTTCGATTACATGAAATCAACTTTAACTTGAGAATATCCGTCAGAAAAAAATCATAGCATGTAATTCGTCTTTAAAAAGACAAACTCATGACATGATGACAGTAAAATTCTCCTGTTAGTGATTCCATAGTAAATTATGAGGGAAAAACCAGGTAAAAAACCTCATAATACTATCCCGACATTGTAAGTATTTGTTCGTGAATTTAGTTTACCTTCAACAAACATCAAAATTCTGATTTTATATGTTACGTTATTTAAAAAACATAAATGATGTATCCTCTATATGTTACTGACTTACTAATACTGGTATTTTCTTATTAATAACTTCCTCTTTCAATATTGGTAACCAGATCCTACTATCCCACCAGATCCTTGTGTCGCAAATTCCTCGGCAGAATGTAGTAGGATCTGGTTACCAATATTGAAAGAGGAAGTTATTAATAAGAAAATACCAGTATTAGTAAGTCAGTAACATATAGAGGATACATCATTTATGTTTTTTAAATAACGTAACATATAAAATCAGAATTTTGATGTTTGTTGAAGGTAAACTAAATTCACGAACAAATACTTACAATGTCGGTATAGTATTATGAGGTTTTTTTCCTGGTTTTTCCCTCATAATTTACTATGGAATCACTAACAGGAGAATTTTACTGTCATCATGTCATGAGTTTGTCTTTTTAAAGACGAATTACATGCTATGATTTTTTTCTGACGGATATATCAAGTTAAAGTTGATTTCATGTAATCGAATGAACTATCTTATAAGTAAAGTCGTCCCAGGAGCGCAACTCAACAATATTGGCAATATCATTTTAAAGTCGTCTACTTTAAAATGCATAATGTATGTCTGAATTGTCAATATAAATGAGTCAGATAAAATTAAATTATTAGAAGAATTTTTCACTATGTAACAAAAAACAAAATTTTGTTTAATTTACTGTTTGTATTTTGAGAACGATTTCCGAAGTGGAAATTGAAACGTCAATAAACGTATTTTTATCTTTAATTGTGGCTTATTCCCAGTTTAATAGTAATTAACAATTGTATGTTAAACAAGTAATTGCATTTTTCTTCATGCATGTTTTTTTTGAGCTTGCAATTTATACATTGAAGTAAATTGTTACTTTTAGTAAACAAATATGTATTTATAAATTGTTAATAAATAATTTGAATTTTTAAAACAAAGGCGAACGAATTTTTTTTTGTAAAAATCATACTTTTTAAAATAATTAACATTAAAAATAATTTATTTCTTCAGTTTTATCATAATAATGACATTATTTGATTTGAGAATATATTTTGATTCGAAAATGACGTGTATATTGTACGTGTTATTATATTGCTGTGTAATGCTCGAAACTGTTTTTTTTTTGAGCTTGCAATCTATACAATTAAGTAAATTGTTACTTTTACAAAGGCGAACGGAACATTTTTTCTCTCTATCACTTATGGTTACACGGCAAATGTATGCCAACTTTGACCTTCAATATATCGGCAACCAGAATGCCAAATGTATCTTTTTTTTTAATAAGCGTCTTTTAATGTTCTTTAAGTATATAAATTTTGAAATTGATATGTTTAGCTCGTAAGGTTATTCAATTTAAAATGAAAAAAAAAGCAAATATTTGATTTCACGCAAACAATTCCTATGTATCTGTTGATACGTATTTCGACCTAATAGGTCTCATCATAACAGCTATTCATAGGAGTTCTCAACGTGAAAAATCAATATTTTCTGACTTTTAAGAAGCAACAATAACATGGCTTCAATACGGACGCGATAGCGACATCTAATTACAAAATCCGTAAAATAGTTTCGAAAGACAATCCAGATTTCTGCGTATAATCTGAGCCTTCTAAAAATTACATGGCAAACAGACGTTGATAAAAGATGTTAAAAGAAAAAAAATTCTAGGCTCTCCTACTAAACCGATTTGAATTTTACAAAAAGCGTTTGAAAGTTTGAGCCTTCCTTTATATGTAAAAAAATTTGCAACTATGTGAGGGCCTTATTTAGGGCCTACTATAAATTTTCAGTAGGCTGGATTGCAAAATTATTATGTAAAACCTATCCGACCGATCTTAACAAAATTTAGTTAGCACACGTTTTAAACATATTAAAAAGTTTTTCTAGGCGGAATATGGAGCTTGCAAGTCAGTTTAAGTCACTTGCAAAAAAATTTAAAGGATTAACTTCATTTTTTTGTACTTTTTTCCAATTATTGCTATTTTTTCAACAATAAACATTAAATTTTCAATTTCTAGCTAACGAAATATTGTATAAAATTGAATAACGAAACTTTTAACTTCGTATAATTTTTGCTCTAGGGTCAATATTTTCAGAATTATAAACGAAAATAGGAGCAAAAAAATGAGAAATTTTCAATTGTTTTCAGATTTTGTCAAATAAAAAAATTTAGCACAGGGTTTGCGACTGGCGCATATCGTGATTATCCATATTGAGCACATCCTGAAGGGATTCCAGCAAAAAAAAATAGCTTCCTATGGAAAATGTCCAATCCAAAACAGATACCGCCTAGACTATAATGATAATAAATGAAACGAATATTTTGAGCTTTTTGGGCTGAAACATTAAATAATCTCAAAATAGAGATAACAAAACAAGTTTGATAAGCTTCAAAAGATTATATCCTACTCCTTTTGCAAATGTGAGTTCCCTTTCAAAAATACGTATGGAAACCTCTTTCGATCTAGGTGTCGAAATGTTAAAAATATAATTCATTTTGCAGATTGCGGTTTAATCCAGGAAGATATTTGACAAAATTAAGACAAAATGAAAGTTTAAATGTGATAGTTGACCATTGTTTGAAATAATTACCTTAATAATCTTTTTCTCACTATCCAATACAACCACGGACACTTCGATATTTTTACCAGTAGACTTTCCACCTCTTTCAAATTCCCCCCGATCTAAATACAAATATAAATCGTTTCTAACATCTCCTGGCATTATCACGTCGGGAAAGCCTAGTTTACTTGTTAAACATACATTCTTGAATAACAAGGCATTTTCTTCGGTTATCGATCGTAATTCCCCGTGCAACATTTTAACGCTGATCATAATTCCGTAGTTTATGTGACCAGAAAGGGCGCTAAATTTGCCCGATTGCTTAATTATAAATTCATGTAGTTGATGAAAGTCTTTTTCTTCGGCTTGGTAAACCTAAAAACAAAATAATATAATAATAATAATAATAATTTATTCATCCTGAACGATCATTTACATGATATAGGATAAGTCGAAAAAAATTTATATATATATATATATATATATATATATATATATATATATATATATATATATAAAACACTTATAAAACATCACAACTTCAGAATTAAAAGATAAAAAGTACATAGGATTAATTGTTTACATCAACCAAATATTCACTTACACTGTAGAAACAATTTTGCAATAGAAAAGATTTTAATTTACCTCGAAATTTATTTAAATTCGTTTCAGATTTAATACTGTTGGGAAGATGATTGAAAAGTCTTATACCCATATAATACTGGGATTTTTCAAATCACGCTGTATTGGTAGGTATGTTTTGGTACTCTGATGAAGTCACTTTGTCTTGTTGAGTACTGGTGATAATCAGAGTTTAAATAAAAAGTAGTTATTTTGACTTTTATATGTAGTATACATTTAAAAATATATATAAAAGGTACTGTTAAAATGTTGTATTTTTTAAAATATTTTCGACATGAATGCCTATATGGTAAATTAAAAATTAACCGAATTATCATTTTCTGCGAGATAAACACTCGTGCAGCATTTACAGCACTACCCCAACGATTTATATTGAAGGTCAAGTGAGAATAAACAATTGCATAATAAACATTTAATAACTGTTCCTTTTTAAGAAAACTTTTTAATTGCGTAATAACTACTATTTAATTTTTTGCAAACATGATTAATTTGAGATTCCCAGCTCATGTTACTATCAAGATACAAACCTAAAAGTTTGGTGGAAGTTTTAGAATGAACCAGGCTTTCATTTACTTTTTTTTTTTATAGAAAACTGGTAATTTGAATTTGATCTATAGTAGAATTGCATGCTTGTGGTTTTGTTAGCATTAAAGACCAAAGCATTTTTTTTACACCATTCTGTGAAATCTTCTGATATATCATTCAGTTGAACAGTTAATTCCTCGACACTTGAAGCAGATGTAGCAATAGTTGTGTCATCTACATACATAAATATGTTATTTGAACTGACATATCTGGGCATATCATTAATATAGCATAGGAATATTAATGGCCCCAATGTTGAACCCTGAGGAACCCCAATATCAATATCACCATAATCTGATCGTGTGTCACTAAGTTTGACGAGGATCTTCCTATAATGTAAATAAGATGACAGCCATAATGAGAACTGACCCCTAAAACCAAGATTTTTTAACTTCTCTATAGCAACTCTTACGTTTATGGTATCAAATGCTTTTGAGAGGTCAAAGAAAAATGCCCCCACAAAATCTCCCCGATCCCACTGTGAATGAAACTAAGCAATTCAGTGGTAGCACTCTCTGTTGATCTTCCAGGTAGAAATCCGTGTTGGTTGGAAGATAATATATTGTGTTTACTAAGGAAACTATACATTCTTTTGTATACACATTTTTCATAAAGTTTGCCCAAAATAGTAGGGACTGTAACTGGCCTGTAATTATCTAAAACTAAATTAGTCTAAATTTTTCTAAAATAGTGTTTAATTTTAAATTAATTAATATTAAATAGAAATTGTACACACAAACATCAGTTTAAATCCATTGTGAACGAACACAATGTATATAAATTAGTAACAAAGAATACAACTATTGCTTCCTTTATAAAATTTATGTTAGAATTACGCAGAGGTGTATATATAAAAAACTAATTGTAAGCGGAATATTTGGAATTCTATGTATTACATTTTATTGTTGCCGTACTGCTCATCCTTAGGTCCAGAAGCGTAGTCTAAGTAACAGATCCATTTAGAATTTTACACTACGTTAGACTTTTCTTTTCTGGCCAGGGTTTGAACCATCGTCTGCTAAATCATTTATATACAAATCGGAAAACGGCAGAGAACGTTATAAACCGAGATTTAGTCGTATTATTTATTATGAAGATATAATTGGACCACGCAGCTTAAGAGTAAGAAACAATAAAGTCGACAGATTAAAAAATATATCTGCATAGACTGCAATTGGCAATTATGAACGCTGAAGCTGCCCCAGAAGACTCTATACTTGTAAATCTCCCTTGGATTCTTCAGAATGCCAAAGATGTCGTTAGAAATCGTTTTGATTACATCATGATGAATAAAATATATACGAATTGGATGGTTTAAAAATTCGAATAATTTCCGGGAAAACACTAAAACAGCCCATTTCTTTTTACCATACAAATATTGTCTAACTAAATGTAGAGTCAATTTGAACTTTATTGCTATTCAATAAAATTTATATTAAATTACAAGCACTCAATGTTGTCTAAACAACGTAGGTGTGTTCCTAACGTCGAAGATTCAATTTGCGCTTTATTGTCGCTGCACAAAGTTCAAATTCAATCAAATGTATGTGTGTGCGCGTTCTTGTCTGTGCGCGTTCGTATGTGTGCGTGTTGGCGTTGGAGGATCTAATGCGTTCACACAAAAGTGATAATATCGTGAACCCGACCAATTTGAAAAGTCAAAAAATGTAAGAGCTATAGATTTAATTTGCCTCGAAATATTCTTTCTTTTGTTTTAGTTTCGGAACGCGACATAAATTGCATCAGTTTTCACGTCATTGCATCAGTTAAACAAACCGATACTTGTTTCCAGAAGGTGTTTCCAGATGTTACTCAAAATTACAGAAACCATGATTGGTTGAGCAAAAGGGCTATATTGGCTGCAAAAAACATAGATGTAAATGAATTAAATTTCAAAATTCAAGAACAAATTACAGGCGAATTGAGGATATATAAATCAGTTGATTCGGCTACTAACCAAGATATAGTCAACCATCTGCCTGAATTTTTAAAACTCACTGGATTAACCAGGATTGCCACCTCACAATCTTCAATTAAAGGTTGGATCGGTAGTTATAATGTTGAGAAATATCAACCAACCGCGTCTTTGCAACGGCACACGGTTAGCGATAAAAAAATTATTGAACAACGTGATGGAAGCAACTATACTAAAAGGAAAGTATAAAGGAGAAGACGTTTTGATACCACGCATCCCAATGATTCCGACTGAAATACCATTTGAATTTAAACGACTACAGTTTCCAGTGCGGCTTGCTTTTACTATGACCAAAAATAGGTCCCAGGGTCAATCATTAGGTGTTTGTGATATTAATCTAGAAAACTCATGTATCTCACATGGTCAATTGTATGTTGCCTGCTCCCGTATTGAAAAATTATAAGATTTGTTTGTATATTCACCAGGTAATTAAACAAAAAACAGTGTATATCATAAAGTACTACAATAGAAGTAAAACAGATTTTTGTTAATAATTATGATTCACTTGCTTTACAATAAAGAGATTACTGAGAATACTTATATACGTTTGAATTTATTATTCTTTATTACATCGGTTATTAACTCTAATAATAATCGATATTCAAAACGGCCAGAACATCGAGGCCATGGGTGAAAATGATATGTATAAATACCTCGGAATAAAGCAAGCGCGGAAGATTGACCATAAGCAAATGAAACTGAGATAACAACTGAGTTTATACGAAGGGTAAAACAGCTGCTTCGTTCGCATCTTAACAGTAAAAATTTGTTTAGGGCACTAAACACCTACGCATGTTCCGCGCTTAGCTACTCATTTGGTATTGTTAAGTGGACAAAAACGGATATAGAAAATCTTCAGCGAAAAGTACGAACACACCTCACAAAGGCACAAAAACACCATCCTCGAAGTGCAGTAGAACGAACGACATTACCGCGGTATTTATGAGGTCGAGAACTTATGGATATAAGCGAGCAATTAGAAAAACAGATTACTAATTTAAGAACTTATTAAGAGACATCTACTCTTCATCGCGCGATTTGTGCAGTAGATGACACAACACCAATCAAACTGAGGGAACCAGAAATGCGCATAATTCACCTTACTAAGAACAAAAAAATGCGCACCTAGATGGGCAAACCTCTGCACGGGCGACATCCTAATGAGGTCAGTCAAGACCATGTCGACAATATAGCGTCGAACTATTGGATGACATCAGGAAAGATGTTCCCCGAAACAGAAGGTTCACTACTGGCCATTCAGGATCAGCTTATACCAACCAAAAATTACCTGAAATATATCGTCAAAGACCCTCAGGTCCAAAATGACGAATGCCGATATGGATGCCAAGCTCAGGAAACCATTCAAAATCTTACCGGGGGCTGTCAGGCATTTGCTGCAACTAAATATAAGGAACGGCACGACTTAGTAGGAAAGATTCTTCATCAAGAGATAGCTATCAAAATGGGACTTCTTCAAACAAACCATCTTCCATATTATCAATATGTTCCTGAGAGTATACTTGAGAACGACAACTAGAAGCTATAATGGGACCGCACGGTGCTCACAGACCAAACAGTTGCACATAATAGACCAAATCTCATACTAGTTAATAAACTAAAGAGACAAATAACATTAATTGATGTGGCGATACCCAACAACAATAATCTTCGTGTTAAACAGAACGAAAAAATTGCCAAGTACAGGGATCTTGAAATTCAAATACGAAGACAGTGGAAAATGGAAAGTACCCAAACAATACCTATTATTCTCTCTACTACTGGAGTCATTCTAAATAACCTCCTACAAAACATAAAAAAGCTAGGTCTGAATGAACATCTTTACAAGACCATGCAGAAAGCTGTACTACTCTCAACGTCCAGATGCGTACGAAAATTTTTGGGAGATACTCCAGTATATCAAGTGACTTGATATACTCCAGTATATCAAGTCACCTAGGTCTCGATAACACGGAAAGAGTCCCACCAGAGCTCAATCCTTTTGATACCGTAGGTATCTGGGATGAGTGAATTTTCCCCTTACAGAGAGAGTGTGAGCCGTATGGCTAAATCTGAATAATAATAAATAATTAATTATCTCTATGTTTTGTCATTGAAGCACCCACTTTATAAATATTTGTGACCTTCAGGTTTTAACTATCCCTTTAGATTATTTTTCAATCAGGTTTGAACCTTAAGTTCCCTTCTTAGTTTAAAGCCCTCTGGCAGATATCCCAGTCGGGGTTTTTAGTGGGTTCAAAAGGGTAGCCAAAGTTCGTCGAGGCAAAGATACTTAGGTCACCCGAGCTGACCCTCACAAATCACCCTATCATCATGGTGATAGTACTACACATGGAGTAGAACAGATGGTTCTGTTCAGGAGAATTAAAGAAATAAACTGCCAAATTCCAAATCTATTTGACAGAACGAAGTCTGTCGGGTCCGCTAGTTTAATATATACTCTGTGAAAATCTTCGCGGAGATACTGCATGAGATGGATGAAGATATTTTATGAGGCTGTTTCAATTAAAATCCATCTTTAGCCCAGAAAAAAATGCAGAATAATCAATAGTGCACCTAGAATTTTCCTCTGGGAGGGGGGGGGTTTGGTTGGGAACCGAATTTTTTTATGCTACCTTCACCATTTTAAGTATTCAAAATTTGTAAATAACAGTGTCTGAGTAGGGTCCTGGGGAGTTTTAAACCCCAAACCCCCCCTTGGGTGCGCCACTGAGAGGAATGACACTACGTGAGAGCGTTCTTGGACGTTTTCGTATATTGCTTGATGCAGCTTGGTCAAAGTTTCATTATACTAATTAGCGTTGATGATATTGTGAACTGTGAACTCTATAAACAAGTGACATTCATGGCCTACAGAAAGTTGAACTTTAAAGTTTTTTGGTGGCGAAGAATTTACGTGGTTTCATTGCATCGATGACAGACTGGATGGTTCAAAATATTGACACCAAAATTCGTCTCCAGCATTCGCAAGCTTTTTTGGTCTTCTGACAAAAGGTGACGAACCCATTGTGCACAAACTTTGCTGTAAACCAGTTTGTGTGCGATACTATGGATAGATCATATACCAACACCAACATTTTCTGAAACTGCTCTGATTGAAATTCCACTATTTTCTCTAGTCAAGCCTTCCACATATTGCTGTCTGCTTATGTACTCAATGCACCTGATCTCAGTTTATCATTCAACCCTTCTCTTTCACTCTTAAATTTTCGACACCATTCCTTGACAGTTGGATACACAAAGCATGTATTTCCATACACTGCTTGCATTCGTGTATGAATTTGCAATCGTTGCAAACCTTCAGCATACAAAAACTGAATCTCTCTTCAGTCATGACCCTCCGGAGGGAGTGTAGTGATCATCATGATTTCGTGTATGGTTAGTTTTCAAAGATCTCTGTCTTTTGTCAATATTCTGTCTGTTTTCTTTTAATTCATGTATGGGTCTTTTGCATATTCCGGTAATTTGGTCAATCCATCTTGTCAAAAAAAAAACGCAATTTTTAAGTCATAATACTTAAAATCGCAGTAAAATACAAAATAAAGATTTTCCAGAACGTACGCCACTCTCTATAAGAGATGATGCAGTGACGTTTCCGTAAATAATCCTGCTGTAGACGCATACTCCCTGACTTTCAATCAATGCACTATTCTTAAGGTGCCTCCGAGAACTTTTTATACTGTCTTCGGTGCAAATCACATTAGACTTATCAGCCTCAGGAAATGGGCTTTTCCTTTCTGCTTTTGCGAGCTTTTGGTATAACTTATATTTAAATGTAAATATATTAAAATTTATAAGATTTGCAGAGACGAAATATTTATAAAAATATTAAATCACGATTAAAAATAACCTGAAATGACCGTTTTTATTGGTTTTGTTTTATATTAGTGAACAAACTAGTAACTTCGGTATTTGATTGAAAATAATTTTATTAACTATTAAATATTTAACGATTGAGATAAATAATAAATAAAATTGATATTCAGTGACACTAAAACTAATATATTTGGTAATGTATACACTTCATTGCCGATATATTAAATTTTAATTACTAAGGTTACCGTAATATCGTAGTTAAAATTACATAAAAATCAAAAAGATAATTATGTAATAAATACACTGTGTAACATGTTCCCAGAAAATGACTTTAATGAAATGTTTATAGAGTCACATTTCTTGCTAATAAAACTATATATTGTTACGTAAAAAAATATATGAGTCATATTAAAAACCGTAAACATATCTATTACTAATATTCTGTTCATTCACAATTTTCTAGGTATTACCTATCTGACAGACGATAGGTTCCCCTCCGCTATAAAAACAACAATCGAGCTTTCTGGAGACGAGTCGATGTAAAAATACCAGTTTTTTAGACCATTCGCCGCACTGTCTACGTCGAGAATGCCATCGAACTTTCGACGATGTCCCAATGGTTTCATATAAATAACGGGGATTTTCATTGAGGAGATTAGTCAAAAAGAAGCACGCGCTCGCGTTTAAAATGTAACGCCCGTATAGATAAATTGTGTAATTAGTAGTAAAATAAATTGTTGTACAGTGATTTAATAAATTGATAATAAATTATCGTATTTTAGTAAATTAAAATAAGAACAATAAACTAGAATTAATAAAGACTTTACAATATTTTATTATGGTCCATATCATTGATAGAATAGTTTGAACATTGTTGGTTACTAACTAGTATTAGGACTTAATTAGTACGGACTAGTAACTTGGAACAAGAAAACTCTATATCAAAGCCAGACACGGACTTGACTATGAGGTATACTTTTCAGAAATGACCATATAAAAAATCGATGAATTTTAAAAATATTAATAAACTTGACCCGTAACCACGAAAAGGGTAATATATGTTGGCTTTGGTGTTTACTAGTCTGTAAAAAGCTATAGTCTTTGTTACTTCATATAAATATAGTTCTTAAAAAATGTGTTAGAGGTTTAGAGATAATTCACTTCTTTATTAAAATTGTTTTATGTGTTTTTTTTACAAATGTAGATTTGTGGCATTAAAATAAGACCAAAGACGCTATAGTGTAAAAACTACTTGTCTTCATTTGAAAATTTATTCTCTAACTTTAAATAATACACTCTCTTCATTGTTTTTGACAGGTTAACTTTAGCATGGGTCTACCCCCAAATCCTTGAGACATTTTTGGAATCTACATGAAGTCGACATCACTAGCAGATAGTTGGGTTCAAAAATTAAAAAATTTCTAATAATTTTCTTAAATACTGAAATAACTCAAAAGAATACTACAACTCATTTTAGACATAGCCTTAACTTATTTACAAGACTAACATAAATCAAAATAATACATTATTCTTCACAGAAAGTATTGTATTATCTTATTGTGCTTTTGAGAACGCACGGCATAGATCAAAATATGACAGTATTGTGCAAAATGTCGAACCAACTTCTCCTTATTTATCTTATTAACAATAACCGCACTTCTACCATATGACGTTATCACACAAAAAATATAGAGTATTTAAAATCTGTTTACTAACACAGTCTATTTTTCATTTTTGTTGAGATATGACTGCCTTCTTCCAAGGTAGCGATATACTTGTTGCAATATTAAACGATATCCTGTTTGACAAACAGTATTTTGAAAATTGGATACTATGAGACCATCAAATTTTATGTTTAGGAAAAGCTAGAAACTTTCTTTTTTAATTACCAGAATTGTAACTAACTAATAGACTGTTTCGACGGAATCTACATAAAACTTAGTTACATATTATTTGCACAGGACTAAATATTCGTAAAATGATGGAGATGATATATGAAAATAATATTAATAATAGTACATAGATGAATATGATTGTAGAACTCAAACGAAGGGGAAATCTAAGTGTGAAATAGACAATATTAGTCCTTTATAATATCGTCTTGTCTAAAAAGTTTGTGTTCCGACCATACTATGACATATTATTAGATTATTAGCTAGTGTTAGATCTAGGTGAAGAGAAACTTAAAGACAGAAAGGCAAACTCTGGCCCATATCCGCAATATGGTGAACACAAGTGGACATATATGCATCATGGGTCTTATCAGATATTCATCATCATTCTGTCTTTACAAACCGGCATGGATCCTAGCCTCCTCAAGAGTTTCTCTCCAGTCGTCCATATACATCGCCTTTCTCCGTAAAGCACGTATTTCCATATTTCTCATGTCTTTAACGATGTTATCAAGGAACCTTGTTCTGGGTCTTCCTCTTGTTCTCTGACCAATGGGTCTATCACGAAGCGTTTTTCTAGCTAGGTCATGTTGTTCCATCCTCATTACATGCCCTATCCATCTCAGACGTCCTATCTTAATGTGTTTTACGATATCAGGTTCCTGGTATATTCTATAAAGTTCGAAGTTGTATCGTCTTCTCCACACTCCATTGTCATTTACTGCTCCATAGATTCGCCTTAGTACTTTTCTTTGGAAACATCCTAACATGTTTTCATTATTTTTTGTTTAAGTCTAGGTCTCTGAACCATATGTTAGGATTGGGTGTATTATTGTTTTGCAGAGTTTTATTTTTGTATTTCTCGATATAATTGTGGATTTAAGGAGGATATTGAGCCCAAAATAGCATCTGTTGGCCGTGCAAATTCTGCGGTTTATCTCTGCGGTAGTACTATTTGCAGTGTTAAGGAGTGCTCCCAGGTATACAAATTCGTTGTCGTTTTCTATAACAAGTGGTCGTAGGATTTGTGGTTGTATGCTTATTTTCATATCCTTCATTTATAGTGTATTTTTATGTATGAGAGAGTAATAAAACAATAAATTATGTATGCAAATCCCTAAACTGTTGATACTCGTGACTCAATGAAAAACAGATATTTGTCAACAAGTTTACAGAAGTATATGGGAAAACAATTTTAAATTGAGTATGACCACCAGAGATAAAGGTTGGAGCAGAATAGAATATAATACTTGTGAGGGTTACTAATCCCTAAATAAGGTTGCCAGTGTCGGAGTGATGGAGGTTAACAGGTACTAATGAATTTGCAAGAAATGTAAGATGTTTATTTTATTGGTTATATATAACCAATAAAAGTTTAATAAGTACCTACCTATTTGCAAAATAAAGTTTAATTCTTTAGATAAAATAAAACGTTTTATTTTATCTGAAATGAGTGCATTCCACGAAGTAAGGGTTTCAACAATCAAACATTTAATTCTTTAATTCCAGGAATCTACGACAGTAATTGACTATATAATTACTTTCTAAACTTATTCCACAGAAAATGTGATAGTGGGTTTTTCCATTTTGTAGGAAGGTCCAAGTGGCGTATTCAAAATTCTTAACAGTTCACTAAAAGTAGGTACTTCAGTTGCAAGGTGCAGTTTATTGTGTATACTAGTGTTATGGAAAATTTGGAAGTGCCGTGTAAACGCCGAAAAATTGGTCCTTTAACAGTTAATGAAAAAACATTAATATTTAATTGTTTTAAATCATTTACAGACAAACGTTTATGTGAAAGTGTTGATGAGACCGTTGAGTTAGTTAGCAGTACACTTGGTGTTGGGAAATCTACGATTTACAGAGTTATTAAAGAAGAGAAATTGTACTTTTCAAATGCCACGTAATGCTCCAGGGAAACCAAAATTTCAAATAGAATATCATTTTAAAGAAGGACTTCGACGGAAAGTGCATGAATTCTTCTTTAGACAAGAATTTCCAACATTGGATAAAGTTCTTGTCTCAGTTCGAGATGATAAGGATTACCCAGAAATGAGTCGAAGTACGTTATGGAAACTTTTAAAAGAAAGAGGCTTCCGCTGGAAAAAGAATCCCAGAAAGTCTATTTTATTAGAAAAAAGCGATATTGTCATATGGAGAAGACATTTTCTAAGAACCATAAAGGAAATGAGAAACCAAAAAAGAAAAATATTTTATCTTGATGAAACATGGATCAACGAGGGTCATACACCAAATAAATTTTGGCAGGATGAAACTGTTACAAGTCAAAGGCACGCTTTTGTAAATAACTTATCTACTGGTTTAAACCCACCATCAGGAAAGGCACGCAGGCTGATAATAGTACACATTGGCAGTTCAGACGGTTTTGTTGAAGGTGGTTTATTAACTTTTGAATCAACTCGTACCGGTGACTACCATGAAGACATGAACGCTGATGTCTTTCAAGAATGGTTCGAACAAATGATAGATCTTCTTCCTAAGAACTGTGTAATAGTAATGGATAATGCAAGTTATCACTCCAGACTTATAGAAGGACTGCCCACAACCAAGTGGTTAAAAAAATACTTGCAGAATTGGCTGAGTTCAAAAAATATTACGTACCATCCCGGATCTATAAGAAAGGAACTTTATTCGTTGTGTGCCCTTCATAAAGAAAAATTTAAAAAATACGAAATTGATGAAATTGAAAAAAATCGTGGAATGACAGTACTTAGATCCCCACCATATCATTGTAAATTAAACCCGATTGAACTGGTATGGGCACAGATAAAGAATGAAGTTTCAAGAAAAAATACCACTTTTAAAATTCATGATGTTAAACAGTTGTTTTTTGAGGCCGTAAATAATGCAAAACCTGAAAACTGGGAAAAGGCAGTAAATCACACTATCAAAGAAGAGGAAAAAATGTGGAAGCTGGCCAATATTACTGATAAAATGATCGAGCCAGTTATTATAAATCTTGGTTCTGAAAGTAGCTTTAAGTTTTATATTAATATTTTTATTCATCTATTTAACATACCTTAGACGGTTTTAAAAACTCTTTTTCTCTTTTGTAATTTTTAAAAATTAAAAAAAATGTGAATTTTTTAAAACTCTTTTTAATGTAGGCCAATCAGTTCTAATATAGTGTGTGATAAAAGAGGTCACTTTTGTTTACATACACACAACACTTTATAACACTGAAATAATTCATTTATTTTTTACAATTATTCAAAGTAATTTGCAAAATTAATTTTGAGCACGCACATGGAGTGGTCGGAGATACCAGTTAAAATTATGCTAATTACTCTCTCGTTCATAAAAATAAACTATATTTGGTGTTTATTATTAAACTCATTTTTGTAGCTGATTCTTTTAATGCTACATACACCTCCCGTACATCGTTTTCCGTTCTCCCAACAATATTGATATCATCAGCATAGGCTAGGGTTTGCACTAATTTATTATAATATATTGAAGCAGAAGTTGTGATTTGTGACATACGTATTACTTTTTCCAGAGCCGTATAAAGGAGAGAGGGTCTCCCTGGCGCAGTCCGTTATTTGTTTTAAAAGGTTCAGACAGTTTCCCCTGAATTCGTACTCTACATTTAACTTATAGTCTATAAATATGTGATGAGTATTAATGCCATATTCCAGTGTTCTTTCCAAAATTTGTTTCAGGGTGGCTATCTGATCTATTGTCGATTTACCACCTCTGAAACCAGCCTGGTATTTTCTTAATATCCGTTCTGCATATTGTGTCATATGGTAACATAGTACTATGGAAAATATTTTATACGCTGCATTTAAGAAGCGTAATTCCACTGTGGTTAGAGCATACAAAGATATCTCATTTTGTGTTTAATTAATTAACATTAACTCAGATAAAGCTCATCAGATATTGGTAGGTCGAAAATAAAATAAATATCAAAAAATGAATCGAAAAAACAATAAATAGAATACGATTAAAAAAGAAAGAAAAGATACAAAAATTTAAATATTAATGTTTATATAAGATTAAGCTACCATAGATTGTAATGAAAATTACATTCATAATTGTTGTTTGACGTTTCAATTTCTACTCCGGAAATCATTTTTAATTGTTTAACACCTTTGTAAAGAAGCTTATGTGGATCAAAATAATCGCCGACCAATGAGGATATGAAACGAAGAAGAAGAAGGTTATAAGCTTACAACTTAAGAAATGCCTAGTCTCATGTTTATTCTGTAGACTGGTACAACAGTAGAGATCCCGGAAGAAGAACCTCCTGGTTTGTTCACTTGCACCAGTAGTTTCTAAGAAACAAAAAAAAAATATCAAGTACCTAATTGGATGCAGGACTAAAGTCAACGAGAATGTATTTCTAACACTAATACATGGTTAACATAATCTTCTAACATATTACCTTCATATTAAATTCCTTTTCTTCTGTATCACTTTCTTTACTAGTTAAAGAATCTCCTAAGTTTTGCACAGCTACCCCATGCGGCCTTTTAAATATCTGTTGTTGAGCTGCCAGTTTATCAGTCTTTTTCGAACTATCAGAATATAACATTCTTCCTATCCTCATTATATGAGCAACTATATAAATATCTTTGTTTAATTCTGCACTGCCCAAATCCTAAAACAGAAAACAAATTATTATATAATAATTATTTCTGTTCAAGTATTACCAATAAATTAAGGTATTCAATTTACATAATAGCTTTTAAGGAAAATAAATAAATCATTAGCATTGTCCAATAATTTTAATAGCAGAGTATTCAAGACTATAACTTTTTTTCTAAATTTTCATAATACAAGTTTTTGGCTTAAGTTTAATATGGAATATTACTAATTTATCTCCATCGAGGGCATAAAGTGGTCCTTATAAGAGTACAGACTGTTTATAATACGTTATAATAATAATAATAGTAATATTACGATTAGTAATATACAATTTATACAAAGTTTTAGAACAAAAACAATATTTTAATTAAATGAATTTGATTCCTTTTTGTTGACTTTTAATTTGCTAATCATTACATACCACAAAAGTTTTTGGAAGAAAAATAGCAGTGCGTGATCCAAGATTTTATATGTACTAAGAATTACTGGCCAACCGATCACCCGATCTACTTGACTTTTTTATCTACAAAGGAATACCGAAAGAATACCTGTACAAAGAGCCTAATGAAGACTTATCGTCAGATCATTCACAAATCATTGCAGCAATGATGACGAATCCATCAGAAAAATGTCCACCTCCAAGACTACGAATAAAACAATAGACTAGAATATTTTCAAAGAAATCCTACAAGAAAAGATAGACCTAAAAATCCAACTAAAACAACCACAAGAAATAGAAATAGCAATAGAAACATTAACAAAATAAATATATGAAGCTCCATGTGAATCTACAAAACATATCTTTGAATAACGAAAACGGTTCAATAAGGATTGTCCAACAATAATAAGAACAAAAATGGTAGAAGAACGACAACTTCGTAAAAAATGGCATCAAACTCGTTCACTTTGTCAACGAAATAAAAAGTCTAATAAAAAACGTCATTAAAAAAATCGATCTGATATCGGCCAACATAATAAATATTCTACCCAGAAAATGAATTGTAAGTCTAGTAGAAATCATAAACTCTGTACTAAGAACAGGTTACTTTCCTGCACAACAGAAGTTACTAGAAATCATTACGATTCCAAAACCGGGAAAATCTTCACATGAGATTAAATCCTACCGACCCAGTTATTGCAAGTAGACTGATTATTGATATCCAGAACAACAATATTATATCTAATCATCAGGTGGGTTTACGCCAAAAACATAGCACAACTGAACAAGTGCATAGGGAGGTAGAAAAGATACATTCAGTTTTCCATGAAAAGAGCTTTTGTTAGTCAAGCATTAATAAGATTTGGCATCCAGGATTACGATTTAAAATGAAAAAAGCAATATCTCAGCTGCTATACACGATACTAAAAGCATACCTCGAAGAAAGACTATTTGATTCTAGATACGAAGAAAGTGTGTCTAACATCCTCAACATAATTGCATGGATCCCGCAAGGCAGTGTCTTGGGACCAATCCTATACACAATATTTACAGCTGATTTCCCAACTGGAGAATAATCCGCAATACAAACATTCGCAGATGACTCTGCAATTCTGGTCAAAAACCCATATCCTATACTTCGTTTTCTTAACGTGCTCCATCCCTAATGACATTGGCGACCATCATGGCCCATTTGACTCTAACTGCAGCCGTTCTGAAAAGTTCTATTGACGTTCCCATACAAGCAAGATCCCATACAAGCAGCTGAAATATTACAACAAACCATATAATTTAATTAAAATATGGGCTAAGAAATGGAAGATAAAGATCAACGAAGCAAAATCAGTTAACGTGGTATTTACTAATTGTCACAAAGAAACACCAAATATTCTAATGCATACCAAGAACATTCGAAAAAATGATACTGTTAAATATCTTGGATTACACCTTGACAAAAGGCTAACATGGAGGGACACACATGTGGATGAAGAGGAAGCAATTAGGAATAAAATTGCTGGAACAAAAAATTAGCATCTGGAGATACGGGATTGAACTGTGGGGAACTGCAGCAGATAGCAACATAGCAATACTTAAGCGATTTCAATCTAAGGTTCTTCGGTCCATCACTGATGCGTCTTGGTTCATTCCAAATGCAGACATTAAGTAAATGATCGTTAAAAGCAGTGATAAATATTTTAAACGACTGGAAAAACATCCAAATGAGTTAGCAGTTGGAATGCAACTCCCCTTAACTAGGTAGATTAAACATTAGAACTCTACTTTACTTACCATTTAGAAAATATTTGCATATAATTAGTTTTAGTTATTAATTATAAACTCAATATGAGTTAATAGTCATTGGACTAAAACTCTTGTTTACATATGTTCGTTCAACCAAAATGCTTAGTGTTACTTGTTTGTATGTAAGAGATTGGGTTTTAACACAAATAAAAAAAATTGTATTGTTTCTTCTTAAAGTGCCGTCTCCTCAATGGAGGTTGGCTACTACAATTTTAAACTCTTCTCTATCTTCAGCTGTTCTTATTAGCTGTTCAAAATTTAACCCTGTCCATTGTCGAATGTTTCTGAGCCACAATAGTCTTTTCCTTCCTAGGCCTCTCTTTCCCTTGATTTTTCCTTTCACTATAAGTTGGGCATATTGGTACTTATTATTTCTCAGTATGTGGCCTAGGTATGATGTTTTTCTAACTTTTACTGTGTTAAAAAGTTCTCTTTCCTTGCCTATTCTATGCAGCACTTCTTCGTTTGAAGTATGCGATGTCCATGAAATTTTGAGTATTCTCCGGTAGATCCACATTTCAAAGGCCTCCAATTTATTTACGGTTGATGTTTTAAGGGTCCACGTTTCAACTGCATATAGAAGAGTCGACCAGACGTAGCATTTTGATAAACGTAGTCGAATTTCGAGTTTTATTCGAGAATCACAAAGCAGTTTTTTTATTTTTTCGAAAGATTTTCTGGCCTGTTCTATTCTCGATCTTATTTCTTGATCAGGATTTAGGCTGCTATCGATCCAACATCCCAGGTACTTAAATCTAGTGACCTGTTCTAAGATGTGCCCATTTATTGTGCAAGGTTGAGGTACGTTTTGGTTTTTTCGGATTGACATCACTTTGGTTTTTTTAATGTTTATTTTCATACCAAATTGCTCACAGGTCGAGTTGGTCTTGTCGATGAGTCGTTGTAGACCTGAGTCGGAATCCGCAATTAATACTGTATCATCGGCGTATCTGATACTGTTGATATTTACGCCATTCACCTTGACTCCGTCCTTGGAATCCTCCAATGCTTCTTTAAATAGAAACTCGGAGTAAAGATTAAACAGCAGAGGCGACAGAACACATCCTTGTCTAACTCCTCTCCTAATTTCTACTTCTGCGGATGTGGAACCTTCGATCCTAACTCTGGCGTTTTGGTTCCAGTACAAGTTTTTTAAAAATTTGATGTCTTTTCCATCTAAACCGACTTCTTGCAAACGTTCTAATAGTAGGTCGTGTCTTACTCTATCAAATGCTTTTTCGAAGTCTATAAAGCATATAAATATATATTTCTGTTGGTCGTAGCATTTTTGGGCGAGAACTAGTAAACTGAACAGGGCTTCTCTCGTTCCCATGCCGGCTCTGAATCCAAACTGATCGTCTCCGATGATTGTTTCGCACTTTCTATAGATACGATTATGTACGATTTTTAGTAGGACTTTTACTGCATGACTCATAAGGCTTATCAGACGGAACTCATTGCAGTGGGTTTGGCTTTTTTGGTAGTGGGATGAATATTGACTCCAGCCAATCTTGGGGTATTTTACCTGTATCATAAATGCGACTGAATAAAAGGACAAATAATTCGATATTTTCTTCGCTGATTAATTTGAACGTTTCTGGGTATATTCCGTCTGGACCTGGGCTTTTATTTGTTTTGAGATAATTAATTGCATTTATGATTTCAGATTTCAGAATTGTTGGCCCTTCGTTGTTATTTTCCAATCTTGGTTCTTCTCGTCTGTCGTGAAAAAGAATTTTAATATAGTTTTCCCATTCTTTCAGTTTATCTTCCGTTGATTCTAGCAGTTTGTCATCCGTGTTCAGCATGGTGTGAAAATTCGTTCTCTTGGTAGTCGATGTAAACTCTTTTACCTTTTTATGTAAATTAAAAAAATCGTGCATTTGTTGCAGTTCTTCTATTTCAACGCATTTTGTTTCCAGCCATTTCTCTTTTGCTTCGGTTATTTTTTTTCGAATTATTCTATTTAGTCTTTTGTATTCTCCGTCCTTGTCATTTTTTCCTTTAGATTCTCTTCGTTTGTTCATTAATTGTAAAATCTCTTCTGTCATCAATTCCTGTTTGTTATTTCTAGGTGTTCTATTGTGGTCGATATTTCCTAAATTTTTGTTTAATTCTTTATTTACTGTCTGATGTATGGTGTCGTTTTTCAATAATTGGATGTCTAATAGTTAGTGTTGAGGTTTTTGTTTCTTTATTAGTTTTCATCTTGCGCGAACTTTTGCAACAACAGGATTATGATCGGAATTGATGTCAGTTCCAGGATATGTTTTTTCACTGATGATTGCATTGTGATATCTTTTGTTGACCAATATTTAATCTATTTGGTTACGGATTACTCTGTTTTCATTGTGTTGTGGTGATGTCCAAGTGTACAATCTGCGGGGGTGTAATATTAACCATGTATTTGTCCCTACCATGTTGTATTGTTGGCAGAATTCGGTCATTCTCTCTCCCCTGTCGTTCCTTGCTCCAAGTCCGAAGTCTCCGATCAATCCAGAAACTTTTCCTCTACCTAACTTAGCATTAAAGTCACCTAAGATAAATGTTAGGTCTCGTTTTTGGTCATCTTTATAAGTTTTTCTACGTCCGCATACCACGCTTCTAGCTCTTCTATGGGTTTATCGGCTGTAGGGGCATAAGTTTGAATGATGTTAATATTTACTGGCTTTCCGGATAGTTGAATAAGAAGACATCGGTCCGAAAATGGCACAAAGTTTGTGACGGCATTGTTATTGTTGTATTGTTTAAATTCAGTTAATATATTTAAACCAAGTGATATATTTTATTGATTATTTATTAGTCTTATTATTCTTCTTATTAGATTATTTATCAAATTATTTGCCATGCTATGCGGAATTTTATACTGTCAATTTTAATGATAATATTTTATACCTAAACAACTTATGCCGCTACCCACATTATTCTTCTTTCTTCTTTAAGTGCCGTCTCCCAATCGGAAGTTTGATATCATCATCACTATCTTTACTTTATCTACGGCTGCTCTAAAGAGTTCTATAGAACTGCATTTAAACCAGTCCCTTAAATTCTTCAACCATGACACTCTCCTTCTTCCCATACTTCTTCCTCTCTGTATCTTTCCCTGTATTATCAGCCTTAGCAGTTCATATCGCTGCCCCTCATTGTGTACCCCACGTGTACCAGATATTGTAACTTTCTAATTTTTATTGTTTATTATTTCGCATTCTTTGTCCATTTCTCGCAATACTTCCGTGTTAGTTTTCTTCTTTGTCCATGCTATTCTAAGCATCCTCCTGTAACACCACATTTCAAAGGACTAATTTATTTTTGTGTTCTTGCTTCAATGTCCAGCTTTCAAGTCTATATTGCAGTATCGAAAACACGTAGCATCTCAGTGCTCTTACTCTCAATTCTAATCTAAGATCTTTGTTGCAGATAATTGTTTTCATTTTTACAAACGCATTTCTTGTTATTTCTATCCTAGCTCTTATTTCGGTTGTTTTCCAAATGTATGTTTGTTGGTATATTTGTTTTCTTTGTTATTATCATGTATTTGGTCTTTTTTATATTCATTTTTAGTTCATATTTTTCACAGAAACTGTTTGTTTTGTTTAGCAGTAACGAGTTGTTCAGCAAAGCTTGCCATAATCTAGGTGTTATCCGCATATCTTATGTTGTTAATAGATCTTCCGTTAATTAATATTCCTTAATTTTGAGAGAGTAATGCTTCTTCAAAAATGGCTTCACTATATACATTAAATACTAATGGAGACATAATTAATAAATCCCTGCCTAACTCCTCTCCTGATTTCAATTTCCGGACTAGGTTCGTTATTTATTACGATTTGTGCTCTTTGACTCCAGTAGAGGTTTGTTATTATTCGTAAGTCCCTATGGTCTATGTTTTTTGTCTTTAGATTTTGGACATATTTTTTATGTCTTACTTTGTGCTTTTACAAATGCTTTTTCAAAATCAACGTAAAAACATGCACATCAACATTCATATCCATGCATCTTTGAGCTAACACATTAAAAGCAAATAACGCTTCTCTGGTTCCTAGTCCGTTTCTGAACCCAAACTGACTATCATCTATTCCTTCTTCCAGCTTTTTATTTATACGACCATGTATTATTTTCAGGAATAACTTGAGAATGTGACTTATTAGTGATATTGTTTTGTATTCACTGCAATATTTAGCGTTTGTACTTTTAGGAATAGCACAAAAGGTGGAGAGTAACCATTGTCTCGGTATGTGTCCTGTTTTGTATACTGAGTTAAATAAGTCTACTATAATGTCTAAGGTTTCATCATTATTGGTTTATTAAAATTACTGAAAAATTAGAGACAAAAAAATTTCAAATTATTTTGAAATTCTTCGTTACTGGTTTAGCCATCCACAACTTTTAAACCGAGTCTAATAATTAAATTGTGGTAGATACTGTAGAAATATATAAACAGTATTTAGGTATAGGAGTTGTTCACTCTTATACAGTATCAATCACAAACGGGAAAATTTCCATAAAAATAAAAAAACACAAATATGTAAAATATAATAGAAAAGTTAAATACTATTTAAACCTACCGCAAAAATAGTGCAATTGCTGTGCAGTTTTTCAACATAGTTTGAAAAACCATCTTTGGAAATTTTGACTAGGAACCGTTCTGTAATATACTTTTGTTTAGAAGCATCGTACAATGAAAAATATATTTCTGTATCTTCGCCAATGTGGTGACCAAAGTCTCTCATACAAAAGTACAAATGGTGCGTCAGAGTTTTCTTCTGCTCTTTCCTTTTGATTGTCCCTCGGGCCTGAAAATCCAAATAAACTTTATAAATATAAAACCAGTAATCAGTAAATAAATAAATACTAACTGTAAATAGTTTGTAAAATGGAAACTTATCACATGCGTGTAAATAAACTATTTTTTGAGATGAAGGTTAGAAAGGACCCCGGCGCACTTTTCTTATGTAAAAGTGGTTTTATTTAAATTGGCTGAATCTTGCAGAGATTTGGCTTTGGTCATGATGATCAAAAGTTTTAATTGAGAGAAGTTCAAAGTGTCGGTTTTAGTCTTTTGAATAATACATCTTTGTAAAATATACAGAGTTTTATAAAATACATGTAACTAACTTGAGGGAGAGGTGATTTGCATAAAAAATAATGACAGTTTACTATATATAGGTATACCCTCAAATGCTTCGATTTTCTAGATACGGCGCGGCGTGTTGAATTTCTTTTTACAAATTAACGATCTATTTATTGCCCTGAAACTGGTTGAGGTATGCAAATTAAATTTGGTTGTTTTTAAGAGTTGGTTACTGCGAATTTTTTAACATACAATTAGGAATTTTATGTATCATTGGTGTAATGGTCTCAATTTTCTTGAAGAAAAAAATGGTACGCCACTGAGATTTTTGTTATTAAAAATTATTTAAAATTCTTCGTTTAATTTGTGACTAAAAAATCTTTTTACTGTTTTATTTTTTATACGAGTCTTCGTTTTTGTGCAAAAAATAAAACATAACACATATTTTTCATGGCTCTAATACATTCTCAAGAACTATCTAATACAATAAAACAACATTAAACCAGAACAATAAAAAAAGTATCACGCAAATCCAGTGTCATGCAATTTAACTGAAAAATAACTGAAACTGTATCAATGAAAACAGAATGCAGAGGACGAATGGGGACAACTTAAGTTGATCATAAAAAAACTGATGAGGAAACTTTAGAGAACATTAATAACGAATAAATGGAGCAGTCTGATGAGAAAAATTCAAATAAATATTAATAAAAATCCACTAGGAAACCAAGTTCCTGTAGCTGGCTGTATACCATATATCACAAAAAATTTATCTCAAATCCTTTATAAAAGGTATATAATAAAATGCCCAAACGGGCTATCACAAATATGTTACAAAACGTTTTCGGATTGTTAAATCCATCATCAGTGTAAACGAGGTATACATGCTATGAGCCACCAAAATATATGGGTCAAAACCCTTTAAATGATATTAATTTACAGTTGCTTTACATTATATGTGGTTACAAATTATGATGTTTAAGTTACCGTTGGAATTGGTAACATGGCGACGTAATACCCTACATAGGTAAAATGGTCCTGAGACGAAGTGTCTTCGAGGACCTGTTGATAACAACCGTTATCAACTGTGACAACCTGTTGAGTTGTTATCAACAGGTCCTCGAAGACTCTTCGTCTTAGGACCATTTTACCTATGTAGGGTCATACGTCGCCATGTTACCAATTCCAACTTAAACATCATAATTTGTAACCACATATAATGTAAAGCAACTGTAAATTAATATCATTTAAAGGGTTTTGACCCATATATTTTGGTGGCTCATAGCATGTAGGTAGACCTCCTTTACACTGATGATGGATTTAACAATCCGAAAACGTTTTGTAACATATTTGTGATAGCCCGTTTGGGCATTCTATTATATACCTTTTATAAAGGATTTGAGATAACTTTTTTGAAATATTAATAATGTCAGTGGCGCACCCAGGGGGGTTTTGGTGGGTAACCCCCCCAGAACACTACTCCGACATTGTTAATAAAGAATATAGACGCATATAGAAGGATCTTTCACTGATATTTTTTAGCGTCGGAAAAGGTTGAACACACGTTATAAAAAAGAAGCAGAAGTTGATCAAGATTTTAGTTCCTTATTAGTACCACTAGGGAGCGGTCATGTCAGCGCTATTACTGCTTCTAAAATATGAAAGAGTGGGGCAACAAATGCAACTTTAAATATTTTTCTATATAGATGCCGCGTGGTCGTAGAATCTCATTAAATTTTGGCGTTTTATAATTTTTTTTAAAGAAAATAATATTATTTTAACTTTTAATAAATGAATCTTTTTAGAAACAATATTATGATTCAAATTTTTAATTGAAACATGTACAAATCTACAAATAATATAATTAAAACTCTCTTCTTATAAACTATAAATAAAATTAATTAAAAATCAATCACTATTTAATAAAAAATAAATAAGTAAGTCTCAAATAACGCCTAACTAGAGCTCAAAGGAAGATAAGAAACAGGCAAAACTGGCTGCTGGGATATAGACCATAGCATATCCCAAGAAATCCAAATCAATCAACACCCGACAATCGACGATAAAAAGAGACTTCCGGAGAATACCATCACTGCCCTCGTAACAAGGGGGTTGAACCCTTGACCCTAGAGTTGCTAAGAATACTCAAATACTCAACTACATCGGGCTCAAATTTGATCATTAACAAACTGGATCAAGCACTTGATGAGGCTCCTATATGAGGTCAAAATGAACTTCTATAGTTCCATAAAATATCGTTTTGCGAAGTGTCCATATTCAGGGCCGCCCAGAGCCAGGCCGGGCCCCGGGGATGAGACCCGGCCGGGCCCCCCTCCAAACCCAGTTGGACGAAAATTACCAAAAATCTAATAACTCATAAACTGGGATATATAATAGTGAACATTCATGCTACTGACACAAGAAGGAAGAAAATTAAAACAGTTTCAACAATTAAACTTTGTTTTTAATTATCTACAATAGAACTGTTAGTTACAACATAACTTTTCTTGCTTTCATATCTGCAAAGTTTTGGATCACGTGCTCGAAATCAAGAGTTTTTGCAAGTTTCGACTCTATGCTTAACAGTCCCAAATCAGATAATCGTTGTTGACCCATAGTAGATCTTAAACAATTCTTAATTCGGCTCAAAACACTAAATGATCTCTCGGCCTGAGCAACGGATACTGGTAGGCAACAGAATATGCGAAGAGCAATGCACACATTGGGGAAAAGATTTGTCACATTAAGGGATACGAGCTTGTTCAAAAGTTTGGCTGGTTTCAGCGACGTATCTGAGATGTTTGATTTACTAACAGTTTTCAAGTAAATCATTTCATCAACTAGATCCCTGCTTACATCTGAATGGTACTCTTCGGCGAATCTTACACAACTTTCTGAGATCGTATTCTCGTCCATTTCGTTATACTTCCATAAAAATGAAAATTTCATTTCGATTTCTCTCAGTGCTGTGAACCTCGTTTTCAGGTTGGCCACCAAAACATCAATTATTGTGTAAAAAACTTCTATTTTGAAGCGTTCTTCCGGGGATAAATTAAACATTACATCTTCTGTAGCTGTTTCATCGTGAAGAGTCTTCCTCTTTCTCGCACGGGAAGTGGAGAGTTCCGGTTCGATACCATAAGCATTTGCAACATGTTTGCATTCAGACAATATCTTGTCCCAGTTATTTCTTATGGCACTTAAATCATCAATTAGGCTCTCTATATTACTACTCTCAACATCCAAAGTAGCGTCCATAGTTTGAAGTAGTTGACTTCTGTAGTTGATGGGTACCAACACTTTCACCCAAATTGACGCCATAAGGATGCACTTGAAGGTGTTAAGATATTCTAAAACCCCATTGATTGTGGCTCTCGTTTCAACAGTTACGTTAAGATTCAACAATGATGAAACTGCCTCAATGATTTTGCCTATGTGTGCCGCTATTGGTTTCACACATTCTACTCTAGCACTCCACCTCGTATCAGACAATGAGTGCAGTGAAGATCCTACTATCTCTTTCAGAAGCTCCCATCTTTTTGGGCTGCAACTGAATAAATTGTACAGATTCTGAACAACACCAAAGAAAGTCTGTGCTTCAGTACAACTCTCAGCAGCGCATACTCCACATAAGTTCAAACTGTGGCATCCACATGGTGAGTACACAGCCAGAGGGTTTGATTTTAAAATATGAGCCTGAACACCCTTATACTTGCCACTCATATTACTGCCGTTATCGAATCCCTGTCCTCTACAGTTATCTAAGGATATGTCATATTTTTTAAGAACTTCTTTGATTAGATTTGCGATGTCTTCTCCAGTTTTTTCATTGCAGTCGGAAAACTCCAAAAATCGTTCATGGATTTCATATTCTTTTACGTCTTCTTTGAAAATAATGTATCTAAATACAAAAGAGGTCTGTTCTACATGGCTTGAGTCTGGTGTAGCGTCAACCATAATAGAATAGTATTTAGATCGCTTGAGTTCGTCCACAATAACTTTCCTTACATAATCAGCACAACTTGCTATGAACTCGTTTTGAGTTCTCCAAGACAAATAATGCACTTGCATTCTCTTATTCGATTCTTGAGATTGCTTAACCTGATCTAGATGCTTCGATAAAATAGGGTCATAATGACCTAAAAGTTCTAGCACGCCCAAAAAATTGCCGTTGTTTGGATGACCCACCTTTTGAGTTTCTCCTCTAAAAGAGAGACCTCGCTCACTTAAAAATAAAGTTACGTGAAGGAGTCTGTGTAAGATCTGTTTCCAGGTAGTGATTTCATTCTGCAATTGTTTTTCAATGCTACCAAATATAGTACCTCCTTTGTTAAGATTTAATTCCAGATCTTTCCATTTTAAGTAACATCCTTTATGGCTAAGGCTGTTTTGGTGCTCAGGAATCTTTTCGTACAACTTTTTCCATTTATGTTCTTTTGGAAACCCACTAACTGAGGCGAATTTGGATCGCACCACCTCTGTCTGAGTACAAAACAACCGACAAGGAAAGCAAAACAAAGCCTGTTTCACTTCGCTCCAAACAAGCCAATCCCTTGGAACAACTTCATTATTGGGTAGTTTAAATTTAAGCAGAGATAAAGGAAATTGCCGTCTCGTTGAGTCTGCAGGAAACGTGTTGGGATGAGCTTGTGGCCCCTTTGTGACAGCAACTTCAACTTGTTTAGTACTAAGTTGTAACAAACTCAAATTGCCTACATCAAAAACTTCTGGTTGGCTCAAAATGTTCGTAGACGCTGACACTGCCTCATCCTGTTCGTCACGTTCTTCTAAGTGTAATGGAGTTAAAAATTCATCACTACTAAGTGAGGATAGCTCACGACCAACATTTGAGCTGTTGGAGGGTGTTTGTGAATTTGAAGTGCCCGGGAGGATTAAGGGCTCATTTTCAATGTTAGTTTCTTTCTCTTCATTTGACACATTTTTCGGCTGTGTTAAGAAAACAGACAGCTTCTGTTGGCCTTTCTTTGCCTTCTCCTCTCTTTCATGTTTTTCTTTCCTCTTTACGGCCCCAGATTTGTGTCGGTATTCCATTTTAAATTCTAAAAAAAAAAATGAAAACCTATGTAAGCTAATTGATTAAAAAAAACCGTTAGAGGATAGAGGTTAGAAAGGCCCTATATTTGTCCTTTTCCCACAGAAAAAAATTCATCCAAACCACATCTAGAATTAATTTAATTACAAAAAACAAGACCATTTGCACCTAAAAACTGTCTTTCGCCAACAGTTTCTATTGAAGCTATATCATATCCAGGACAGTATGCTTAATATATATTTGTAATTAAATAAATTCATTACATAATCTTACTTATGTTATAGCATTTAATCATTGGAGAGAACATAAAATAAAATAACAGACATGTTAGGCAGATAATAAAGCACTTCGCGAAATTCACGAATAATCTCTGCCAGAATACAAGATTAGAACTAGGAGGCCCATTATAACTACATATAGTTTTAAAGTTTTAGTTGTGAAAACTTACCTTATTTTGTTATTCTCAATATAATCACATATAATCTTCAGAATCTTTTTAAATAATCACATAACAGCTACTAAAAACCGAAAGTAAACAACAGAATAACACCAAAGCTGTGTTCAACGTCCTATTTAAACTCGAACTGCCGAAAATTGCAATTGAAACCTGTGACGAAGGGGGTATAATGGGAATGTTAAGGCCCGTTTTCACGCTACGTCTTATTGTACGTTTTGTTGGATAGGACAAATCCTATACAATAAAACGTGGCGTGTAAACAGCAAAACGTACGTCTTGTCGAATCGAAATGAAATCCAAACACGTAGTGTGTATACACTGGACAAAACGTACGTTTTGTCGTACGTTTTATATGACCCACAAAACGTACAATAAGACGTAGCGTGAAAACGGGCCTTTAGAGAGTCAGGACGTAAACTCGTAAACAAAACAGACGTCGCGCCTGCGAATCGTGTGGCAGTGGCCGATAGAGCAAGCTTCCGATCAGGGGCTCCACGCGCAATGTATTCCCGATATATTTTTATTAATTGTAACTTATACGAAGAAATAATTTCTTGCATATTGCCTTTTCCAAATGCATAATATTCATTATAATAATTTAATAATTAAAACCGCAAGCAAATTCAATCTGTTGTAAAATATTTTAATAAAAGGAATTTTTTTAAATTTGCTAACGACGGCCGGCCCGGGCCCCCTTTGGGCCCCGGGTATTTTGCCCCCCCTGCCCCCCCCTCTGGTCGGGCCTGTCCATATTTTATCTCCTATCCTTAATAATAATTTTAATGCTTAAAATTTGTAATGCTACTTAAGTTTGAAATTTATATTATCTTTTTATATTGTACTACACAATCTTCTTTCTGGTTAGAATATTTTCATGTTGTGACTGGCTGTATGGCACTTGCCTATGCCATTTAAACAAAAAAAAAAATCGTTTAGCGAAGGGACCCTGTGGATGAACTGTATCAACGAGTATACAAAAAAATTGTCGACTGAAGAGGTGAAGACTATTGAGGGCCTGTGGGAGGTAATAAACTTAAATATAATTGTTCCAAATAATACGACCAAGCGCCCCATGGTTCTCACCCGCATCCCCGAGAAAAAACTTGATGAAGAAATCATAGGACGTCTAAAGGGGCAAAATTACGAGTTTAACAAAGAAGACTGGTTGTGATCTCTGTTGCACAGACTAGACGACAGTAAAGACAAAGTTATGAAGGAGATAGTTCTCAGATCAGTATACCTTCCATATGATGATCCCGAACAACCATCAAGGGAGTTGGAACAGTTAGTGAGAGATTACATGAAAAATGAACTGCAATTAATCATTGGCTATGATATGAACGACTACCATCTGACCTGGGGCAGTACAAACACCTAACTTTTAAAAAATGGCATGTCTTAGATGAGGTGTCTTGTTCAGATCATCGAGACAGGCAGTAAGCATATCAAGGAAACTTATCGTAATCCTCGTAAAACAAATTGGGAAGCATACCAATTAGACCTGGAATATTGTTTAGGTAAGGGATTGAACACAAAACATATACCCACCTCATGGAACGAGGCAATAACACTATTACTAATTAAGAAAGGCGATAAAAAAGATCTGAAAAACTATAGGCCCATGACGCTACTTAATGTAATGTACAAACTGTTAACTAAACTACTAACAAACAGATTAAAAACTAAATTAGACAATTACGTCAAGAGAGCAGGCCGGTTTTAGAAAAGGATTCAGTACGCGACCATCTGCTTACGATAAAAATATTAATTGAAAAGGCCAACGAATATCAAATCCCAATGTATATGGCATTTGTAGACTTTGAAACGCATTCGATAAGGTGGAACATTGGGCAAAATAGGAGAATAGACTATAGATATACGGACTTAATTTCCAATATAATGATCAAGCAACAACATCCATTAAAATAGTTGAACAAACGGAGCCTATTAAGGTACGGCAAGGAGTCAGACAGGATGACATTATATCACCTAAACTATTCAATCAAACTTTGGAAGACGTTATGAGGAAATTACAATGGGAAAAACGGACTATTATCATAAATGGCCAATACTTTAATCACTTGACAACAGATAAAAGGGAAGAATTACAAAATATCATGGATGAATTAAATAGCGAATCAACAAAAATAGGTCTACAAATGAATTGAATGACCAACCAACCAGAAGAATTAATAATTACAATTACACAAACAACTATATAACAAGTAAAAGAATATGTACATTTGGGACAACTAGCTAAATTAAATAAAGAACACCAGACCGGAGAAATAAAGAGAAGGATACGATTGGCTTGGGTATCCTTCGGAAAACTTTCCTATATACTAAAAAATAGAAAATACCCCCAATATTTAAAAATAAGAGTCTTCAACCAATATATACTTCCTGTTCTCACCTACGGTTCTCAAACTTTGACGTTTACAAAGGAAAATATGGAAAAAATAGCAAAGACCCAAAAGCATAGACCACAGACCATAGAGAAATACTTAGATCCGCAACAAAACAAAAGTGACCGATGTATCAACGCAGATAGCAAATCTTAAGTAGAAGTTTGCTGGACATACCATAAGACAGAAATACGACAGATGGAATAAGATGATTATACCCTGGAGACCATATAGACAAAGGAAAACGAGAAAGGTCCCAAATGAGATGGTCAGATGACTTGATGAAACACGCAGACCCGAAGTGAATACAAACTGCCCACACTAGAGAGACGTGGAAGAAGGAAGAGGAGGCCTATGTCCAAAATTGGACAGCAAGGGCTGTATAGATAGATAGATAGAAGATTAAAGGGACGACAAGGCACACATTGAACGTAGACATGGCCTCTGTACAATTTCATTGTCATGTCAGCGCTTAAAGATCTGTCCGGAGATAGTTAGGAATTTCAACTGAAAAGTACCTTGGTGGAATGACTCCGTTGTAAATTAAAGTACAGAAGTCAGACGAAATTGTTCCAGAAGATCTGGTGACTGAAGTGATTATTGCAAAACATGGACTGAATATACAACAACTTAGAAGTCAGGTGAATGCACTCTAAATTGTGAAGAGACTCTGAAATATCTTTTCTGGGTGCACTTTCCTGAGTCTCAAACAAAACTGATACCAATAGACACGTGTCCGCAATTTTCATGGATATCATAGCTTATGGTTCTAGGGAAAACTGGCGTGATGCAAAACAAGTGCTGAACTAGGACAAAATCAAATGGGCAATAAACTAGTTTGTACCGTACAAATTACCAGGTTCAGAGGGGATTTAAACAATTCTTTTACAGACGAAAAATGACTTTCTCTACAAAAAAAAAAAAATGTAAGATACTGAATGCTAGCCTACGACTAGAAAACATACAAAGAGTATAGATGCTAATAAGGGTGGCTTTTATACCTAAACCTGGCAAAGCCAGACATGAGTAAATTAAGTCTTTGACGCCGATAAGTTTAATGGCATTCGTACTGAAGACTAGTAATTAAACACTAAGTTAACATTTATTTATTCATTCATATATGAATAAAAAAATCAGTTATGAAGATTATATGTTAGTAAATGTCATAAATTTATAGATAAAATTTATTTTAATTTGAATTAATGTCATCAGTTTATTTTCAATTAAGTATAAATCAATTTAAGACTATATTGTAATAATTTCACCAATATTTGTTCATTGTGAAAATTATCTTTTACTAGGATTATCCGTTCACAAATTGTTTATAGCACGAAATGTGCCTTAAAGTCAAAAAACGGTCGTAAAATTTGTATCATCATAGGCGTTCCTGAGGTGTTTATTCATTAAAATTAATATTATTATTAATAATGTTTTAATACTAATATATTTAGCAAAAAACAATTAAAACTTTCACGGCTAATGTTGGTTATTATATTATATTAATAAAAATACGAATTTAACCATTAACAATTTTGTAAATAAGAATACCTTATCTATTTGGATATTTCAATACTAATCTTCGCGTTTAATCACTTTACTAGAAAACTTGGAATTCATATCCGAAGGTACTATTCGTTGCAAGATAATTAGGATGGAATTCCTCAGATTTTTAAAAATATAATGGGTATAAAGATGCCAGCTTTGGCCACGTGCCTCGTCTGTTCAGTTTATATTTGAAACTTAACTTAAAAGGGTGAAGTTATTACGAACGAAATCAATTTTTTTGTTTAGTACGTTTTTGATCGCATGTAATTTACGGATCGTCGGTGTTTCCGCGTCTACGGCAGTAATTAGCGTCTCGAATATTTCTTTTACGAATTATATACAGTACGTGAGTGATTTTTTATTCCATATACCTACGAACATATACGTATCTTTCGCTCGTGCTCGTTTTGTTGGATTGTTTGTGATGGCTTCATCAACAACATCATTAAGTTTTACATCGGTACTGTTGCGTACAGTCAGTAAATCTGTCTATTCACCAAGAGAGAAGACTATTGTCCTGAATGTTCACGATGCTCTGGTTTCTCAGAATCCCACAAACACTGTTCGCAACATAGTCGAAAGTTGTGTCAACATGACTGGTGTAGGGGAGTCAACTATATATAGATTCTTATGAGAAAGAAAAAAGCACGGTATGTCTAACCCAAACACAAACGAATACTTAAAGAGAGGGAAAAAGCCTATTGAAATAGATGAATTTGCCAAAAATGGTATTCGAACGAAAATTCATTGATTTTTTTTCAAAAAAAAAAATGCCAAACCTAAACAAAATTTTACAAGAAGTTAGAGACGACCCGAATTTACCTCATATCGGACGAACTAAATTGTGGCAAGTTTTAAAAGAATTAAATTTCCGGTGGGAGAAATCAGACCGAAAATCACTTTTGATTGACCGGGAGGAGATAATATGTTAGAGAAGAAATTACCTATCCATACGAAAATTCCGGGCTGAAGGAAGGCCAATCTTCTGCCAGGATGAAACATGGGTAAACTCAGGTCATTCTCTAAAAAAAAATTGGTCAGATAAAAATATATTAAGTTCCAGGCAATCCTTTATGGAAGGTTAGTCTACTGGTATCTCCCCACCTTCTGGTAAAGACAGTAGATTAATAATTTCTCACATTGGCAGTGAAAAAGGATTTGTTAAGCATGGTTTGTTGAAATTTCAGTCCAAAAGCACAAAAGACTATCACGAGGAGATGACAGCTGATGTTTTCGAAGAGTATTTTTAGCAGATGATTGAACACATACCACAATTATAGTATTAGGTAATGCACCTTATCATTCACGACTAGTAGAAAGACTTCCAACGACTGAGTGGAAGAAACAGGATATTCTTGACTGGCTGCGGAATAAGTATCTGCCTTACGAAGATGGAATGGTAAAAGCAGAACTTTTAAAAATTGCCCGGCAACACAAATCTAAGTTCAAGAAATACGTATTAGAACACGTTGAAAATTCGAATGGAATTCCCTAGATTAAGAGACTGGGCCGATATCAACCACACAATGACTGTATTTCCTTAATGCTCTAACGAATAGTAAGCCTTAGTCTCTCGTTACATTAGTTTCAATTTTAAATTCTATCCAAAGTTTAAAGGTACTTTATTAAATGATGCAAAGTAGGTATAGGCAGGTAAGTATTTCAATTTTGAGTTGTTACTTAAGTTATCAAAATATCACTAAATGGTGATAATTTTTGCGATATTTGGGAGGTTAATCATATTTACCGATTAATTAATTCATAAAAAACACAGAATTCCGAGCAGAATTCCTTAAAAAGTAAAATTACATATTTTTTCTTAGGTCTTCTTTCGACGATGGTTAAATCATAAGCGATCAAAAAGACGTTTTTTTTTTTGACACAAGTGCCACGATCCACTGTGTACGAACTTATAAAAGACAGACAAGTGTTGCGAAAAAAAGAAAGGATTCTGGTGCCCATCGAGTATTACCGAATTTTCATTTATCAGCTATACGGGAAACAATATATAATATGTATTCAGTGAATAACTTTAAATAAACTTTTGAGTGAATTAAGAAACAAAGAAATAATCCTCGAGTGTCATAAAACTACTTTTTGGAGGTTTTTAAAATCTCACAGTTTTATGTTTAAAACAGTGAATAAACGGCAGGCGATTATGGAATCCAGCCGTTTAATAAAGTGGAGGTTCGATTATTTGGAGAGTCTAAGGTCTGTTTAGAGTGAAGGGAAGAACTTTATTTGAATAAAACTTGGTTCGACACCCACGATATAGTTAAAAAATGTTGGACCGATGGTAGTAAAAATTGCGTCACCAATTTTCCTCTCTCTATAGGAGACTCAGGATGCGTAGAAGATGCTTTATTACTCTCTACTAAGAGTGTAAGTGATTGTCACTTAGATTATTATCAAGATATGGACAGTACTTTGTTTGAAAAGTGGTTTGAGCAGCAATTACTACCTAAATTAAAAAGAAATAGCGTTATTATTTTGGATAATGCTCCGTAACATTGTAGACTAAAGAGTAAAATTTCAAACACTAATTAAAACAAAGCTGAAATTCAAGAATTTTTATCAAAAAATGAAATATATTTTATGGATTCTTATACAAAAAACAACTTATAGAACTATTAAAATTAGTTAAATGTGAAAAAAATTATGTTATCGACAGGCTAGCTGAGAATTATGGTCATAAAGTATTAAGATTACCTACTTACTATTGTGTATTTAATCCAATAGAATTGTTGTAGTCTCAAAGGAATGTGAGGAAAAATAATAATTCTTCTAAATCATTTTCGACTTTTGCAGATTTAATTAAGACCGAATGTAATAATATTACAGCAGATAATTGGAAAGAAATATATAGAGCATGTCAAAAAACTAGAAGAAAAATACTTACAATTCCATAATATTATAAATAGAGTAGTTATAGATTTAAACGGTAGCGATGATAGTGATACCGATTTAAATGTAGACGATAGTTAAGTTTAAAATTATTTTTTTTGTATTTTTTTACTATGTTAAAAATCTTTTAATATAAAAGCGTTACTTATATGTATTTTTCTTTTACTTTGTGGCATTGCCGTAATTCTGATAAAATGTATCAGTATATAAGTCCGACCCTGTGTACAACTATACCTAGAAGATTAAATACGAAATATCTTGCAACAAACAGTACACAAAATGAGATATGCTAAATCGAAATCGGTTAAAACATGTTACAAAAAAAAAACAAACATAAACAAAAAAGTTATTGCAAAATGAATAACAAAATCGCTAAATTTGAATCTTGTTAATAACTTTTTTATTATTTATTAAAATTAGACCAATATAATTACATATTGATACATAGGTTTTAATTCAGAACAACTTTTCATAATAACAATTTGCAATATTGCTAAAAATAAAGGTACTTTACTCTTGAGCGAAATTCATATTTTTTGACATACCTCGTATAAAATTAATAAAATGTGATATCTGATGACTGCATTTTAGGTTTTCGACCATGCAGATATATTTTTTTTTTTCGTAAAATTAATATTCAAAGAGTTATCATATTTGTAATAAATAAAAATGATGTTTGGTATCGGTAATTTGAGAAAAAATTGCAATTTTATTTTTTTCAATTAGAGGGACATCATTGCGTCTTAAAGGATATTTGTTTAATTCCAAATCACTTTTCATCTTAACATTTTTCGATATTGTGAAATATAAGGGTAAGTACTTTACTTTTGAGCGAAATTCATATTTTTTGACAAACCTCGTATACGGCTTAAAAAATTGATATCTGATGGTTGTGTTTTAAGTTTTAGATCATGCAAAACTCTTGTTACTCTAATCGGAACGCAAAATACTCTTTGTTTATAACACTCCTGTTAAAGCAATTTTTAATCATTTTTTTTTTGCTAAAAGTTTTTTTTTTGAACTAAGACTTTTCTTATAAAAGACGTTATAATTTCAATCCTTAATGTTGCTAATTAACGTAACAGTGATTTCTTTCAAAGATGATATTATCTTGGCTCCTAAGGGTCATAGAACCTTTTTTCTTTTTTAAAAAGTTTTCAGAATATGTTTGTCATTTAATCTAAACTAAATTCTACCGAATTATTTTAAATATTTATAAAAAGTGCTACTTATTATTAAATTGTTTTGTGTACATAAATGTAATTTTTTAAGCTTTCTTTTTTATAGGTTAATAGTATACCCCTTATCAAATAAACTAAGTTCAGGATTATGCAGATACATTCAGTCAAATCATCTGCACGAGCTATAGAAATAAGCTGTTTTTTTTTTAAATCTTATAAACAAAACAAATTTCGCAAAAAGTATTTAACCAATCTGGTCCATCTTTTGCGCACAATTCGGACACAATAAGACCCTCAAGTTCAGTTACATTACAATTACAGTTCAGGTGTATTTAATCCAATTTAAAATAAAGTTGAAAATAAAAAAAAAATTATTAACGATATTCAAAAATTGCGATTATTTTGTTCACTATGCAATAACTTTTTTGTTTATTAACTGGTAAAATAATCAGTTTGACGTTTTGATTATTTATTTAAACATTGTTGTACTAAAAAACTGGTGAATCTCAAGATGAGAGTCTTTTTGTAATATCTCATACAACACATCTTGTGTAATCGAAAAGTTTACAGTTTACAACGCTTAAAAAAGTAAAAAAGTACTAATCTGATAATCTGAGCTACATTTCTTTTTTGAAACATTTTTTTCTACGGCATACAGATTCTTCGTTAATAGATGCCCCCCCTATGAGGGGGGTTTTAAGGAGACCCGGAGGAAAAATTTCAAAATTTTTTGCATCTTTTTCGGAGTCTTAAAATTGACATTCTCAGCAAAATTTAGCTTGTTTTGTATGTTGTTCGTATGATTTTTAGAGGTTCTGTGGTATTTTCATCTCTGACAACTGGAGTATACATTTGTGATGCAAAATATTGAAATTAAAATCAAATTGGTTAAATTATAGTTTAATGATAATGTAACTTACAGAGACACCTTGAATGTTCTCCGCACTAGCAACGTGTACATGATATAGTTCTACAACAGACATAGAGTCGGGTTCTACCATATTCGCACCTTGTCTGGGGACCAAATCTAGGCCCAATTTGCTGAAACAAAAAGAAAAATATTTAAATAAAACTTATGCGTTTTTAGGATTTAAATATTTATCAACAGTTAAAAAATTAGCCGTCTTTCATGCAAATACAACTTAACAATGTATTAAAAACAAAAAATTCGCTTTGACTGAGATCAAGCACAGACACAAGATCCATAAAGATTACGTGTAATCGTATAGGGATTATCATAATTATTATAATAGACACGACGATTAAGGATAGTGTATTTAAGATACTTTATAAATTTCATTTTTATTTGGTAGTATAGTGCAATGAATGCTATCATGAAACCATAAAAACACACAACCGTAGATCTGTAGGCTATAAAATATTTAATTCTGCGAAAATTTTTATATTTATTTATTTAAATAATGTGGTTAAAAAAACAGATTGATATTTAATGTGAAACTATCTGAGTAGTAGACAAAAAAGAGAAACTCATAGATCTTGAAAATCAATAGGTAAGTATATCAATAGATAATCAATATTGCCATGATGAAACTAAACCAAAAATAGAAAACAATAATCAATAAGAAATATAGGTATAATGAATAAGAAGAAAATAGAAAAGCAATACAAAACAACTCAACACAAAATCCCAATTTTCAAAATAGTAATGCGCATATTCATTGATTGTATATCCGTGGATATTCGGATATTCAATCAACGGTATAATGCAAAGATAATCGATCAGTTTGAAAGTTCAGCTATCATCTGGCTTCATCTGCTTTGTGGGCTTATTGTACCTCCTTTGTGACTTGTTGCATTATTTATGTCTTCAATAACGCGTTAGTAATCGCATATCAACACTTAGAAGAAACACAGTTGACCAGCAATTTTTGTTCTTCATAAAGTTTCAAAACAACTAACTAATGTAGATTATCCAGATCCAAATCAGGTTTCATATATATATATATATATATATATATATATATATATATATATATATATATGTATATATATGTATATATATATATGTATATATATATATATATATATATATATATATATATATATATATGTATATATTAATAACACACATATAAAATATAAAATGATGGACAAAATACACTCTAAAATTTTTAAAATTTAGGTAAAAATAGTAAAACTTAGTTTATGACATCTTTTAATGGTGTGTTTTAACTCTGATATATAGAGAACAGAAAGAAAAAACAATTAGATTAAATTTAATTAGGTGTTCTTATAATATTGTATTTCTTTTCGAGAAACTAGAGGCCCATCTTGGGTATTTTAAATTTTTAAACCTGTCTTAATGGTATGCAACATGTTATGCATACAGGTGTATTATGGCGTGTATATGTAGAGGTAAACATTTATTTTATTTTTGTTGTTTTTCCAGTAAATAACAATAAATGTTCTGCTGATATTTTTATATTGTATTTCTTGGCTGTTGTAGTGAAGATGCGTTATTTGGAGCTCGTCTTGTGTCTCGGCGAATAATGCGGCGTCGTCTGCATAACGTAATATTTGGATTTCTTTATTCCCCATTCTGTAACCATGACCCTTACATACTGCTTGTATTATTTCGTCCATTATTATATTAAAGAGAACTAGGCTTAAGGAGTCACCCTGTCTGAGTCGGCTTTGTACTGGTAAACGCTGTGTTAGTTTTCTATTTATCTTTGCCTATATTCGAGTAGATGTTTTCGATGGTTTGTATAATATTGATTGATATATTTCTTTTATAGGAAAGCCTTTGTCAGGTCTATAAAACATAGATATGCTGGTTTATTGTACTCAACGGCCTTACCTGTGATTTGTCTTAGTACAAATACAGCTTCTACGCAGGATCTTCCCAATCTAAATCCTTGTTGTTCATCTGATAAAGTTATTAGTTTATTGATTTTGTTGGTTAGGACTTTTGTGCTAAGCTTAAGTGCGGTGTTCAGTAGATTTATACCTCTATGATTGTTAAGGTCTTCTTTCTCTCCTTTCTTGAGAATTGGTATCACTATGCTGTTTTCCCATGTGTCTGGTATCTTGCCGTGCAATATTAGTTTTTGTATAAGTTTTGTCATCTCTGGGGTTATACTTTCTCCTCCGTGTTTTAGAAGCTTGTTGGATATTTCGTCTGGTTCTAATGATGACTTTCTGTTTTTGAGTGAATTTATGGCTATCTCTACTTCCTGAAAACTGGTTTTTATTTCGTGTCTTAATTCAGGTACGTTATTATGTTGACTTAACTTTAGTTTTTTATGAATCTCCATATTTGTTTTTGTATACCGTAGAAGTCGCTTTCCATCCTTTTTGTAAACTGTTCCCAGTGTTCATTTTTTGTTCTTTTGAGTTTTTGGTGTTTCGTACTTCGTGTAGGCCTCTCGTTTCTCTTTACATTTCTCTTTTATTTCTTTTCTGGACCATGGTGTATTGTTGTTGTTTCTTTTGTTCAGTATGACTTTGCGTTTTCCTAGAGCTTCTGTTACTGCTTCTTCAATGTTGTTTTTAATTTTCTCCCAACTCGCGTTTACATCTTCGATATCGTCTATTTGTTTCAGCTGTATCTTTTGTGCTAGCCTCCTTTGGTACTTGGTCTTATTTCTCTTGTAGAGTCGTTTCACAGTGATTCTTACATTGAATTTTTCCTCGGTGATTTCGTGTAGAAAATGTTTTGGTGTTATTTTCATTCTTATTTTTCCTAGTACTAGTTTGTGTTCACTCCCTGCATCTGCTGAAATTAAAGTTCGGATATCTAGAATCTGTTTTGGGTGAATTTTTCTATTAGTGACTATAAAATCAATCATAGATTTATGCCCCCTGGAGTTTTCAAATGTATATTTCTACTGGAGTTTATGGTCGAAAAACGTATTATTGACTCTCAGTTCGTTAAAAGCACAGAAATTAGCCATGAGTTCTCCATTTGTGTTGACATGGTTTTCATTAAATCTTTGTTTTATTTCTGTAACTGTTTCATTTTCGATTCGTGCGTTAAAGTCTCCATAAGAAGTTCTTCAGGAGGTATTTCATCCAGGATTGTTTGTAATTGTTCGTAGAATTACTCTCGTTCATCCTTAAGTTTGCAGTCCTCGGCACTATAGATAGATATGACATTTAATTTTTGGTAGTCCATTGTGATGTATATATACATATACGTGTAATATGTATTATTCTTTTGGATGTATAACGGCAGTTATTTATGTTTTCTAGAGCTGGAAACAAATATAAATTTTAATTTTTTAAGTACAAGTATACCTACGCCTGCTTGTGCTTGTTCTTCTTTCTTCACTCCACCGTATGCTAGAAAATATTGTTTATAGTCTCTTTGGCCTTTACTTTTCTTCTTGATTTCTTGGATTGTACAAATGTCTATATTTTTATTTATCACTTCTTCTATATCTTTTGGTCTTTGTTGTTGAAAGAAGTAATGTCCCATGTTGCTAATCTGACTGTGGGTTCATTTTTCCTTCTCGTTTTCCTTTTCTTTGCGTGGTTCGGCAGCTTAGATTCCGTCTGGTACCGAGGCTTTCAAAAAATTGTAATTATTTCCATTATATTTAAGCACATTTTTAACAAATTATATTCCGTTGAAAAATTATTGATAGCACAATTTTCAGACATAAATCACTTGAATTTTATATTGTATTCGAAGTTTGTCTAGGTCATATTATTTTTAAAGGGGTTATATCTTTGTAAATGGGTATATTTAAAAAATTAATTTAAATATACCCATTTACAAAGATATAACCTCTTTTTTGTGATACGTGGTATACAACCAGCTACAGAAATTAATTTCCTTGTGGATTTTTTTTATATTATTTTTATAAATTTCCTGTATAAATATACATGTAATCTTTTGCCATAAAAACTGTTCTATCATGCATTTCCAAATCGAGTATACGACATAATATATATAATATATTAGTATTTAAGCCTAAAAACAAATAATAAATCTTAAAATAGTGTTACACCAGATATGTGGACCTATATAACTATTTAGAAGTTTAACACCAATGTTAATATTTAAAATCTTTAATCGGTAAAATTTTTGTTCCTCGTCTACAATAAAAAAAGAGAGCATGCAGTCTCTTGTAAAATGTATTTTTGGAACCTTTTATAATACCTGCAGGCTGCAGGTACTATACCTCAATCGAGTAGTTTTACCTGATACCTACAGCACAGTATAAAGAGGAACCTCTTATACTGTGCCTACAGGTTGTTTCAGAGAATTATAAGTATTTTTCCAAACCATCAATTATTATCCCTCGTGATTTATTCTAAAATTTTTAAATATGCAATGGAGCACATAATCATCGACCATCTAGAAACTAATTTATAAAATTATTTCGTAATGATAATATGTCATATTCATGAACATTTGAGATGTGAGTAAACTGGAGAATAAATAAAAGTATATCAACTAGACTCATCACAAATGGTATAACAGAAGAGATAAAAAATATATGAAGATATCTAGTCGTAGTTTAAAAAAAATGAGCTGAGCTCATAATTCGGCGAAAGGACCAAGAGAAAGACATAAATAAATATAATGACTGATTTGACTGTTTTCTAATTAAGGTAATATGCTGCTTTGTAAATCAACACGAAAAACACTTTCCATAGCCTGTCTATAATCTCGTCTAAAGATTTAGGTTTATACAGTGTCCCAAAGGATGCAATATGACAACGAATGTCTGAAGTTGGATTCCAATCGCTATGTACTTTGCAGCCCAAGTAAGTGGTATTGGTAATTCTTTGGAATGGCTGACCGTTAACTTGTATGCCGACATCAATAATTTAATCCGTATTAGAAAATATAATTTAGATATTACCGTATATTTAGTTTTTTCGATATTTAACTCCAGCCACACTTCTTGTTGTATTATGTGACTACTTGATTTAATAGGCATTGCAAATTGTTGTCGCCACTTATTATTAGAAACGTATCATTTGAGTAAAAGGCTGTTAATAGGGTCACTGTTAATTTTTATTCTATTTATTATCCTGTACTGCCTGTTCACAATTTTTTTGGGTCTACAGCTTAAAAATGGGCGAAGATAAAATGCAGCCTTACTCCTCTTTCTATATCAACTGCTTTCAAAACGTCATAATCAAATTTAATTAAAGCCTTTTATCCTAGTCTAATAATTAATATATCGTCATGGTTAATATTTGCAGCTTTTTATAGTTATATCATTCTGCTGTGTCTAACTTTGTTAGAAGCCTTCTCGATATCTAGAAAGCGTAGAAAAATATGTTCATTTACGACTTGGTTCCGTTTTACTAGAACATGAAAACTGAATAATGCCTCTCTCGTTCCCAAATCTTTTGGAAATCTAAACTGACAACTTCTTATTACTATATTATTCCAAATTTTGTATAAGTTCTGTCATAAATTAGCCTCAGAAATACTTTCAGTACATGATTCATTAGACTGACAGTTCTATAACCTAGACAGTTCTTGTAATTAATTTTTTTTTTTTGGCAGAGGAATAAAGCTGGACTCCAGCCAATCTTCTAGAATAATGCCAGTATTATAAGTTATTTAGCTCGTTTGAAGCAATTTTATAATGTCTTCAACGAGTGTAAGTATTTTATCTGGACCGACCACGTTTCTTGTTTTTTTTGTTTTATGGCACTTATTACAAACTCTATTGAAATTGGTGGTCCCAGTGATCACTTAATTCTGGTTACTGGTTAATTCATGTTGCGTACGTCGGTTATCAGGAAATATTTCTCTAATTTCTTGTTTCATTCTTAGAGTTTTTGTTGAGTATCAAATCTCTATTTTTACCTTCAATTTCTTGTTTCATTCTTAAAGATTTTGTTAAGTATCAAATATCCATTTTTACCTTCAATTTTAAATCCCACTTCTCTTTGGTATACCGTTGTTTCATTAATATTTTTATTTGAAATGGTACTTTTGGTCGCATTATCATTGCATTCTTCAACCATTCTGTTTTTGATCTGCATATTTTACATAATATTATTTCACTGTTTACTTTTTGTATTCCTCAATTTATTATCTTAATGTTGTCATTCGATTTCCATAAGCTCTAATATTTCATTAATCATCCACTTTTTTGTTTGGTAGGTTTTTCTTTAGACCATTAGTGATAGTGTTTTTCCACTTTTCCTACAATCGTTCTGTCAGATATTCTTCATTTACTCTTTACAATTCTTTTTTAGTTTGCTACTAATCTTAATTTTTATTTTTTGTCATTGAGAAGTTTTAAGTTTGCTGTTCTTGTTGTTATTTGTTGTTCTTTATTTGTTTGTTTCCTTCAGTTTTATACATAATTTTAACGAAATAGTTTATGACCATACGTCAAACCTGCTCCCAGATAAGTTTTTATTGCTTGATAATATTTTTAAACCTCTGGTTAACTGTTATGTACTATATTTGATATTGAACTTAATTTTTCTTAGACTGCTTCATGGTAGAGTTAGGTTCGATGTGCAATCGCTCTATCTATATACCTTCTGGTTCATAGTCTGTATTTGGACAATATTTAAGTTGGAAGGTTATGCTTTAACTTTTATAATAATTCGTCTGTCAGAAATATAGGTTCAGTATATGACCTATATCTCTATTTTCTTTGGTTACAATAACAGTAACTCGATTTTGATGGTTGGCACTGTTTTCACCAGAATAATATAACGGTGGATGGTCTATGTAAAGCTTTCCCGGTTGTGACTATCTCATTTACCTAATTCTGAGTAACGATATGTGTAATCTCTGCATTTCCTTAATGGTGTTATGTATCTTTCTAGATTGAAATATACTTTTCTTATTATTGGTATCTATTAATCTTATAGAGAGATAATAAAGTGCTGTAGTAGTTTTCCGTTGCTTTCTACACAGCTGTATAAACGCCATTATCGCGGAAGCTACTTTGCTGTTTACTGTCTGAATCATAAGCTTGTTATTCTTAAGAGTAGTTGCCTATGAGCAGGTCAGTTACCTCTGTTTCATTTCCCCAGTAGTTTCAGTGTCTCATTTTCCCAATATCACCCATATCTGCCATTCCTCTATCCACTACTTGTGGAGTCGCCCGATAGGGGATTAGTAATCCGATACCGGTTAGAGTCTTTCATTAACTGTTTTGTTCTAAATGTTTTCGCGTCATGTATAATAGTGTACCTGAAGAAATACGCAGAAAAAAATGCACATACAATAAATGGTAGTAATTAAGAGGGAGATATGACGGCGTAAGAGCATTACGTCGTTTGTCTTTAGGTCATATCAGATGGTCTTATAGTCCAGAGAACTAAGGATTTTTCCGTGACATTCGTTGATACAGGTATCTAACTGCTTTTCATAAATTTGGTGATAACAATATGTAATTAAGAAAATATGCCAACGATTGAACGCCAGTTTTTTACTTATAAACATTATCTAAACATTTTAAGATCACTATTTTGTTTTAAATAGTAAAGATAAAGAAAAAGCATATAAAATCATTTAAAATAAGTGTTTGTAAAGTTATTTTTGTTAATTTGTTATTAAGTTATTGCAAAAATAGTTTCAAAAGTAGATTTTTTGAAAATTATTAATAACTTTTCTAAATATGCACAAAACACTTTAATTTCGCGTGATAATAGGGACAACACTACATTTATATTCAGCTGTAAAAATTTCAGGAAATAGCATGGTCAGTTATGATAAAATTGAAATTGTTTACCCCAGAAAGCTTTTATCTACAACGTCATTATGGGTAAACTAGTAGGTCTACATAAATTTTGATAGAAAAATACATAGCCCGGCTATTGTTCGAGAAAGTCAGGATCAAGCAAATAGACCTAAAGAGAAAAATCCTATACTATATATAATTACTATAAAAAAGTTTTATAGTAATTTTTCTGGAATTAAAACAATTCACATTGCAGATTTTTATAGCCAAACAAAAAACTTTACCTCAAAACAATATTAATATTTAATTTTGGAACAGTCTGAATCACGTTCTAATTCAAAAAAACATATTAGCATTTTGTACACAATAAACTTTCAAATATCCGACCAATAGGTATAGATTGCATCTTCGAAAACAATGTTAAAATGTTATTTAGTAAAGTACCCACGTCTTTAATCTGACAATTACGTAGAGAAAAAAATTCACATATTAGCGTACCACGAGATTCTTGTAATCATGCATTTCTGTCTACGGTCTCCGTATGAGTCATCGACCTACGATGAAATGGATAAAATTCAAGATAATGGACGGAAGATCCGGATTTCGTGCTATTGCGTGATACCCTTCCTTCGGTTAAAGTTCATTAAAATCGCGCAAAAAATGCCGGTAAACTAATGCATGTTTCTCCCACGTTTAATTAAAAGATTTTAAACTTCTTTAAAAAATTAAATTAAAAATATGCCGAGCTTTTTATGTCGAGATCGGTTTCGATATTTACAGTGGTGCACAACAGGGGGGGGGGTTTGGAGTTAACCCCCCCCCCCAGGACCCTATTCCGACACCCCCTAGAGACAAATTCTAGGTGCGCTACTGGATATTTAACGATATTGAATAAAATATGCATATCTGGGAAAATGTGATTAACTCCACAAATGATTACTTAAAGGAAATTAAAATCAGAATGCAAAAGCCTCTCATATCTTCAACAGAATGAAAAGAGTGCTCGGCACAAGAGATTTAAAGTTGGAGCTAAGATTTAGGTTCTTCTTCTTCAAGTTCCACTCCTATCGGAGATTAGAAATCATTCTGGCAATTATAATTTTGTTGGTTACGCGCCTGAATAGTACAATTGAACTGCATCCAAACCATTCACGGAGATTGCGTAGCCACGAGATTTTACGTCTAACTACGCTTCTTCTACCTTTGATTTTACCCTGCATTATATTCCTTAATAGTTCGTATTTTTCATCTCTCATGATGTGCCCCAAGTATTCCAATTTCCTGATTTTTATGGAATTTAAAACTTCGCATTGTTTTCCTAGTTGTTGATTTAGGTTGGCGAGGTGCTATGTTTTCTCCACTTTGTTTTATGAAATAAAAGCTTGGACTTTGAATGTGACAGTGGAAACACTGGATAAATTCTGAAAATATGGTGCACAGAACACGCCACAAACAAAGAGGTTCTGAGAAGGATGAATACAAAAATGAAGAATAGAAAATTGGAATACCTCTGACACATTACATGTGGAGAGAGATACTCGTATCGGCTCCCAACATCATAGTTCGAATAGCTATGATGATTGCCGACCTCCGTCACAAAGATGGCACTTGAGGAAGATTCAACTACAGTTGTCCATAAAATTACCGAAAAACTCGTAGAAAAGATGCTACGTAATAAATAAAACAATTTTAATAGGCAAATATTTTAGCTAAACTAATCCACAGCAACATTGTTTTATGTGTTTTTTTGTGGGGTTGATATTTTCGGAGTTAAGGGGAAAAATAGGGAAGGTGGGAGGTAATTGTTTTATTATCCCGTTTACTCGTATTATTAACTTTACGACATGAATATACATAAACAAAAGGGGAGAGAATTAATCTTTATAAAATTTTGATCTCTTTCATTTTTTTGTTAAAATAAATATTTAAGCTCGTTGGTTCGTTCCTTTTATGGCTTGCTGATTGTGACGTTAGCATCTAGAGTTCTTTAATCGCTTGTGTCTCGTTAGGCTTGTCATATGCGTAAGGCCATAAATGTTGATTGTAGCCCAAAAAAACAAATATCTGATTGTGACGTCAGCATCTAGGTTTCTTTAATCATTAGGCTTGTCATATGCATAGGGCCATAAATTGTTGATTGTAGTCCAAAAAACAAAAGAGGAAGGCCACAAATGAGATGGTCAGATGACTTGAAGAAACACGCAGGTCCGAAGTGGATACAAACTGCGTACAATAGAGACACTTGGAAGAAGGAAGAGGAGGCCTATGTCCAAAATTGGACAGCAAGGGCTGTATAGATAGATAGATAGATCAAAATTACATAAAATGTCATTATTTCCATTTTTGTTTATGTACATAAACGGAATAATTCAATAATTATATTTAGTCACTATTATTCCCCTTAACTCGAAAAATATCGACCGCACGAAACAATTTGAACAGAAATTGTGGGAAATCGCAATTGCAACAATTTAAAAGTCCGTACAATTTTGTCGAAAAGTTGAAAATTACCGATACTTACACTGAATAAAAAAATTCCTGTAAAACCAATACACGCAGTCTTATGCTTGCGCCTTTATCGCATACGTACGACCTCAAATATTGATTGATGAAAAAAATGAAAGAGATCAAAATTATATAAAATATAATGTTATTAATAAATGAGATAATTCAATAATTATGGTTTGCCATTAGTTTTCCCCTTAACGTTTTAAATGGCCTGAGATGTTGAACAAAAACAATTCCTATATAACCAATTCCCGCGCCAAGGTATTAACCTCGTGCCTTTACCGAATACTGTCGCCCTGGTGCATATAGTGACCAACTAATACGCACCTTGGCGCGCACGCGCATCGCCCGCCTTCTCATACTTTATTCATGTTTTTATTGGACAAGAGGTCTGAAAATCTCATCTTCTTCTTAGGGTGCCTGTCCGTTCCGAACGTTGGCGATCATTCTGGCTATGATGATTTTGTTGGTTGCTATACGAAATAGCTGTGTTGAGGTATTTCTATACCATGCTCTCAGGTTAGCAAGCCAGGATATTCTTCTTCGTCCTGGGGCTCATTTTCCTTCAATTTTACCCTGCAAAATGCATTGGAGTAGCTCGTATCTGTCTTGATTTCTCATTATATATCCCAAGTACTCCAGCTTACGGCTCTTCACAACGTTGGCCAAATCCGCGGTTGTGTTCATCCTCCGCAATACTTCTTCATTGGTGACTTTGTCTGTTCATGGTATCTCCAGGATTCTTCTGTATAACCATAATTCAAACGCCTAAAGTTTTGATAGAGTTTCCGCCTTCAATGTCCATGTTTCTACTCCATACAGAAGCACTGAGTACACGTAACATTTAAGGAGACTTATTTTTGTTTTCAGGGTGAGGTCATGGTTTTTGAACACAGAGTTCATAGCCAAGAATGCACTTTTGGCCTTTCCGATGCGACATTTAATCTCTTGGGTATTGTCCCACGACTCATTGATTATAGTTCCCAAGTAATTGTATTGTGAGACACGTTCAATTCTCATTTGGTTCACATACAGATTTGCTCCAGTTATGTTTTGCTTGCTGATGAAAATCTTATATAAATATTAAATTGTCTTTAAATATGGGATTATTCGGATCTCAAGTCAGTCGAAGTCGGCCCTTCATGGGCTCTCCTAGAGCACTTCGCTCTAGCGGCGATGCTCCAGTTTTCTCAGACTCTGAGGCTGAGCCTCTCTTTCTACTGCAACCTTTGTGTTTTTTTTATTCAACCTTATTACCTATTGTCGATGTACAATAAATAGATTTCGTCCTTTTCAGGACGAAATCGAACAACAGAGAGTACGGAAGTGGTATTTGCAATCATTTATCCAGCATATCACTTAGTCCGATACGACATGGCACCCAACTCGCGGATTAAAATCCGAACCTACGATCCGCCTGCACAGAAGGCACACAGATGAATCCACCACCGTGTGCTGGATTCAAAAAAACAGCGGGGAGAAGCATCGGATGTTGGCATATCAAGCCAACATGCCGATATCCAGGCCTTCTTCGAAGCTAGAAACCCCATTTGCCAACGAAAATCACGGAGTAGGACCAGCTAGCGCCTCCCTACAGTATGTGGTACGATACACCGCGCAGGCTTAGGCCTCTGGCCTACGAAACCCCGTTGATATGGTAAATGGGATCCGGACAGCCTAGAAGAAGACGAACCGCCGAAGGAGCGAGTACATCGACCGAGGATGGACCTGCAGATGCTGTCACTACCACCGACCTCCTCCTGTGTTGTGCTTTTTGTGTAGTGTTGCGATTAATGACATTTTTCGAGTAATATCTTTTAAAAAACTGTAAGTACTTTTCATTTCACATGTTATTGTGCATTTTTACTTTGTATTGTGTGTTTTTTTTAATAAAAATCACCTTTTTCCAGCCTCAGAGTCTCCAAAGGGAGGGGGTTGTCGCCCTGGTGCATATAGTGACCAACTAATACGCACCTTGGCGCGCACGCGCATCGCCCGCCTTCTCATACTTTATTCATGTTTTTATTGGACGAGAGGTCCGAAAATCTCACATCAATATTAAATTGTCTTTAAATATGGGATTATTCGGATCTCAAGTCAGTCGAAGTACTCGAAGTCGGCCCTTCATGGGCTCTCCTAGAGCACTTCGCTCTAGCAGCGATGCTCCAGTTTTCTCAGACTCAGATAAATAGATTTCGTCCTTTTCAGGACGAAATCGAACAACAGAGCGTACGGAAGTGGTATTTGCAATCATTTATCCAGCATACCACTTAGTCCGGTACGACAATACGCACTACCACAAATATTGATTTTAGCAAAAAAAAATTCAAAATCCAAATACCTTTGAGTTATAGTAAATAATAATTAGTGATACTAAAATATACTTGAGACACAAGACTTAACTTTCCGTTACTATTTTTACTTAAAGACTATATACTTTAACCGGACTACATTTGTCCTTGCCATTATAATAGTGCGCTGAAATATGCACAGCATAATAAGTCATTACAAGAAGGTAGCTTAACAATGTCTTATTTTTTTCAACGCTTATACTTGAACCTCCCATTCGTAAAAGTTTCTCCGAACTGGGAAAACTATCGTTATCATATACATTTTTTACTGCACTGTTTATATTTAGATTACGAAGTAATCTAAAAATTTAAGTACATTTTTAAAAGAAGAGATATTGGGAAATATTCACTTGAATATGAAAATATTTATCAATATTCAGAGATAACACATGAAGGAACCGGAGTGAACTTAAACGAAGAATATTCCTGAAATTGTTCTGGATGGATAAACGATTGATTTTTATAGAACTAATTCGAAGAATAGAAAAAAAAAGAGAATTAATATTAACCATCGAAAATCGTAAACTGCAATATGTTATAAGGAGGGATAAATATCAACTTCAAGAATATCAACAAAGCAACTATTGTAAAAAAGCGAAGTATAAGGAGAACAAAAATGTCATGGCTGCGATATTAAAGAGTTTTATTTTTCGTTTTTTTTTCGGAATTTCTTAAAAATCCGGAATTTCACTACGGTAAATATCTGATGTAATTAAGATCAAAAATATAAGTTTATTTTTTTTTCACCACTGTTTTATTTTAGTATTTTATCAGCTTCACTGCCGACTCAACGAGCTATGTAGTTTTCTTATGAAACAAAGTAAAATACGAATGAGAGAATATTTTAACACGCTCTGGCTTAGATGCCCATAAAAATAAACCAAATTTATGCTCAAAAAAAAGCTAGTCAATAAAAGAAAGAATGGATTAATCCTAACACTTCGAGAATTGCTCGTGCGAGCTAAAATAATGACAGCAATTCGTAAAGATATTTAAATTAGTTTCTTAGTCATCTACCTGCAAGTAAATTGAGCTTACTCCGAACTTTCTTAAAGATACTAATCTAGGATTAATATTTGCATACGAATGCACTTAAAAAGTTTAATAAGAAAGTCAGGAAATAGAATAGAAAGTTTTCACAGAATTTTGCCTAATGAAAAACTGAGGAATCAGTTAGAATCATTTCTATTTAGGCTCAAACTTACTTAACCCATTATAAATATTTATAATTTTTTATTAACAAAGGATTTTTGATTTGAAAGCAATATCATCTATCAAAAGATGATATGAAAGATTTTAGCGAGATTATAAAGCATACGAGTATACAGGGTGTTTCAAAAAGGTATGTAATAAATTAAATCACGCATTCCGGGGACAAAAATAAATTGATTGAATCCAACTTACCATAGTACAAAAGTGTACATAAAAAAAGTTACAGCCCTTTGAAGTTACAAAATAAAAATTGTTTTTTTGCATTATCTCCCAAACTACTTGACATTTTGTAATAAAAATGGACACGTTACTTTCCTGTACTGAAAGCATTTTTCATACAAAAGAAACTACAAAATCTAAGCGCACAAAAAATTTTAAAGGGGGGTGTGCAGCCCTAAATCCCCCCAAACTTTTGAGTACGTTCAAATCAAATGAATTTTGAGGCATCATTAGTTTAACACATTATTTTTAAAACTTTTTTGCCTCACTACTTTTTCGAAAAACTAGTTTTTTCCTAGTTGGTCATAAAATTACAATTAGTTTCTACGGACACAATCATTACAAACAAACAGTTCCATCCATCAGTAAAATACCCCGATAGACGATTATTTCTGACCATTGATCGTAGTTTACGGGAAACGGGTACATTCCAACCGCAAGTTGCTGGCAATAGGGTCGTCCAATAATAGATGAAACTGATGAAGACATTTTAGAAATCATTCTGTTCCTGTCCCTGGAACAAGTACAAGGGTAATAGCTGCTCAACTAAATATTCCTCAAGTAAGGGTTTGAAGGCGTTTGAAGGATCAGCTGCTTAAACCCTATCACTTAACAACGCAAAATGGAAATGGAAAATTGTTGTTAATGGAAAACACTCGAAATGTTAATTTTATTAGAAATATTTTGTTTACCGACGAGACCAGCTTCAGTAGAAATGGAATAACAAACCATCATAACGAGCACATTTGGGCTGACGAAAATCCTCACGCCAAAAAAACTACTCATCACCAAAGGACTTTCAAAATTAATGTTTGGGCAGGATTTGTGGATAACAATCTAATAGGCCCAGTATTTCTTTCCAAGAATTCAAATGGTGATAATTATTTGCAGTTCTTGGCAAACGATTTACAAGAGTATTTGAAAGAAGTGAATATTGCAATAAGGCAAAATATGTGGTTTCTACAATATGGCGCTCCTCCGCATTCCAGTAATGAAGTCCGGGGATACCTTTGCAGGCAGTATCCGGTCGGCGGATTGGAAGGGGTCTTGACGCAGCTATTTCTTGGCCACCCAGAAGTCCAGGTCTTAACCCCATGGACTTTTGCTTTTGGAGGTTTATGAAAGAGAAAAAGTATTCTGTAACAATAGAGTACTAACAACAATTGGGGGTTAGAATAATTGAAGCTGCAAATCAATTTCGTCACAAAAACATAATTTTTCAGCGCTAATTCAACTAATTAAAGAAAATGGGGGTCAGTTTGAATATTTATTCTAATATCATATTTATAAAGGTTATAGACATTTTGTACTTGTTAATTCATTTAAACCATTTATTTAGTTGCACGTAATTTTTGAAAGGTTAATGAAAAGGGCTGTAACTCAATAAAAACTGTTTTTTGAAAAAAGTGATAGGAGGCAAAATTTTTTTAAAAATAATGTGTTAAACTAATGATGCCACAAAATTCATTTGATTTGAGCGAAAGTTTGGGGGATTTAGGGCTGCACACCCCCCTTAAATTTTTCTGTGCGCTTAGATTTTGTTGTTTCTTTTTTTATGAAAAATGCTTTTCGAACAAGAAAGTAACGTGTCTATTTTTATTACAAAATGTCCAGTAGTTTAGGAGATAATGTAAAAAAACAATTTTTATTTTGCAACTTCACAGGACTGTAACTTTTTTTGTGTACACGTTTGTATTAAGGTAAGTTGGATTAAGTCAATTTATTTTTGTCCCCGGAATGTGTGATTTAATTTATGACATACCTTTTTGAAACACCCTGTATATTGAAATAGCGACAATAGACCTCTTAGATCGAGTGGAAGGGTGGTTAATTAAGCCTTCACTCATATTGAACATAACCTAACCTAACCTGTAGTAAATTTGTAAATACTTAAAATCGTGAGTTTCAGACAGGTCACAATAATTATATTACCGAGACCAGTAGCTATATTAATTGTCATTCATGTGAAAATTACTTAAGACACATGGTCTCACGCGATTTGAACATTAAATCAGGAAAATGAGTTCTTGTTTGCACTTTTATTGTATCCAGTAAATAGATATTATTTATTTGAGACAATAAAAATAATATGAAATACGTTAAATATTTTTGCTCATTTGAAACATCAAGGCCATTAAATGTTAGAATAAGTGAACATCAATCTTATATTAAAAATAGAGAATTTGATAGATCTCAAATATGTAAACACGCATGGGATAATGAACATCGGGTTCAATGGAATAATTCAAATGTAGTCCTAAAAGAAACTGATGGTAAAAAAAGAAAAATCAAAGAAGCGGCTCTAATTATGCTAAATGAGGCCAATTGTGTCGCAAATTCCTCGGTAGAATGTAGTAGGATCTGGTTACCAATATTGAAAGAGGAAGAAAACATCATTTATGTTTTTTAAATAACGAAACATATAAAATCAGAGTTTTGGTGTTTATTGAAGGTAAACTAAATGCACGAACAAATACTTACCATGTCGGGATAGTATTATGAGGTTTTTTTCCTGGTTTTTCCCTCATAATTTACTATGGAATAACTAACAGGAGAATTTTACTGTCATCATGTCATGGGTTTGTCTTTTTAAAGACGAATTACATGCTATGATTTTTTTTCTGACGGATATTCTCAAGTTAAAGTTGATTTCATGTAATCGAATGAACTATCTTATAAGTAAAGTCGTCCCAGGAGCGCAACTCAACAATATTGGCAATATCATTTTAAAGTCGTCTACTTAATGCATAATGTATGTCTGAATTGTCAATATAAATGAGTCAGATAAAATTAAATTATTAGAAGAATTTTTCACTATGTAACAAAAAACAAAATTTGTTTAATTTACTGTTTGTATTTTGAGAACGATTTCCGAAGTGGAAATTGAAACGTCAATAAACGTATTTTTATCTTTAATTGTGGCTTATTCCCAGTTAAAGAGTAATTAATTATTTCCATATTTTAAAATTGATGCCTTGTGATAAACCATATACTTAGATGGTTTATCATACCTTTTTGGTATGGGGATGTAAAAGTAAACCTATGTTTATTTTAAGATAAACAGCAGGATTTAGTTATTTTTAGTTATTTAAAGTTTTAGGTTGTATGACTGTCTAAGTTTTATTGACATTGGCATATTGTAAATTGTATGGTACAATTGTCAAATGACTTAATGGCATAAGAAATAGCATTGTTCTTGATTCTCTTTTTAGGATTGTATATTTGTTAAGCTATGTTAGTTATGTTATTATTGTTAATAATTTATATTGTAGAATTTTAACGATAATAAACTCTTTTTAGACGAATTAAAACTGCTATGAATAAGGGTATGATATTACACACACACACATATATATATATATATATATATATATATATATATATATATATATATATATATATATATATATATATATATATATATATCTATATATAAATTTTTTGGATATAAATTTACTACGTTGTCTGACCCGCTTGTAGCTTCTTCAGAGGTAATTATAATGTAGAAGTAAGAAGAGTGTAAATTTTCCAAACTAGGGTTTGAATTAACTTATTTTATATAATATAGGATTTCCATCAAGTAAATATCTCCACAGAACGAAATAGTGTGATTGACTTTGCAGTCGAATGGTATTTGGCTGTCATTAATACATTCTTTATGAAGACTGAAGACCAGTATGTTACCTGTAGTAGCCGAGGAAGGGAAAGTCAGATAGAATTTGTTGATTATATTTAAGAAATTACCAACTGTAAAGTTATAAAAGGTGAGTGTGTAGCTCGTCAACACCCAACGGTGATAGTAGATACGGAGATAAAGGTGAGGCGGAAAGGAAAGCAAGTAGGAATCCAGAAAGTAAAGTAGTGGAAGTTAAAGATAAGGATTAGGCACGAGTCTTTAAGAGTAGAGTGCTGGAAGAGCTTGAGGAAAAAGATAAGACAATTGACTGGTGGGAAGCCCAGAGTAAAGTTGTGGTGCAAGCGCTAGGAAAAACATCTGGTAAAGGGCATCCTAGAGACAAAGAAACTTGGTGGTGGAACGATGAAGTGAAACAGGAGGTCAAATAGAAGAAAGAGGCTAGAAAGGGGTATGGCAAGTCTAAAAGAGAGGAAGATAAGGACATATACAAAGTAGCAAAGAGGGAAGCAAAGCGCGCTGTGGCTACTGCTAAGAAAAGATCGACTGTATGAAGAGTTGGAAACACCCGAGCAGATAATAAGGTTATACAGCATTGCTAAAGCAAGGGACAAGCTATCCAAGGACTTGACCCACGTGCAATAGATTAAGAGCGTGAATGGAAGAGTATTAAGAACCGATGTTGAAATTAAGCAAATAGTGAGAGATAAAGTTGTCTAGGCGTTAAATATGATAAATAATGGTAAGGCAGTAGGACTTGAGGGAATACCTGTGGAGATTTGGAAGGCTCTAGGAGAGGAAGGGGTTGATATTTTATGCCAAATGATGAGTAGGATATATGAGGAAGAAGTGATGTCCAATGCATGGGGCGAGAGTGTGATGGTACCATTGTATAAAGTCAAAAGGGACTAAAGAGGTAGCTAAAAAAATGTTACGGGTACTACAGTTTTAAAAAATATTCAGGAACAAAGGCTGCAATGATTTGGTCATGTCAGACGTAGAAATGAAAACTATGTGAGACGAAGGATATAGCTGTTTGAAATTGATTGAAGGAGAGGTAGAGGAAAACCGAGGAGAAGATGGAAGGACTGTGTGGCAGAAAACTTGAGAAAAAGAAATTTAACAAATTATATGCCCTAGAGAGTATTGTCAAAAATCGTGGACACACTATATTGAGAATTCCCCCCTATTTTGTATTTCCAATCTTATAGAGTTTATCTGGGGACAATTAAAAAAACTAAGTAAGGGTGCAAATACATTTCGTGAGATAATTAAAAAGGAAGTATCTAAGACTACCAAAGAAGACTGACAGAAAAGAATCGCCAAAGTGATCAAAGTTGAAGAATACTATAAGAAGATTGAACACTTCCCCATTAACGGTGGAAATAAATATATTATTAAATTTAATGATGATAGTGACGCAGTAAATACGAAAAAAGGGAAAAATTAATAAGTGTATCAGTATTTTAAGTGATTCCTTCTTAGTTTAATGATAAAGACTCGTTTCAAAAAAATATTTTTAGGTTTTGTATTTTGGAAATAAATAAAAAAAAAAAGACTGTATAAACAAAAATTTGAACTATATACATACCTTAATTTTAGATTTAACTGTATTTTTATAAAGGACTTTTAATATCGATAATTCTAACAATACCAAGGGTAACTACAAAAGCTATTCTACTGTAACAAAAGCATGCGAAATAAGGAGGGGTCTCTCTAATATTAAATTTAAATAAAAAATGGTCAATCAATATACTTACATTAAAAATAAAATAAATATTTTTAATTACATTAAACCCCCCCCCCCCATGCTTAACCCGTACAGACTCACGACAAGATAAGTTATTGCAGGAGAATATCAATTATCAATGTCCTCAGTACGTTTTTAAAGACCCTCGCAATTGTGTGCCTTCTTCTTCTTCTTAGAGTGCCGTCTCTCTACGGAGGTTGGCAATCATAATCATAATGTGTGCCTTGGTGTCCTACAAAACACCCGCACAACTGTGAGATAGTCACAATTGTACACTCTGGGACTTAAAAATTTCTAGTAAATGTGTATTATAAAGACGATATTAAAATATTTTATTCAAAAATATTGACAACAGGTACATTAAACAACTTAACACACAATGCAAACATAATATATTACTTAAAACTATCGAGTATGAAATGTTTTGAAACAATTTTTGTTTTCAACGTATGCGTGAACGGCTCTGGCAAGCTTCCAACCGACAACAAAGTGGGTTTTGTAAATCATGATTAAGAGGCCAATGCTCATAACCATAACCATCGTAACGTTAATCTTGTTCAGGTAATTTAACCGGAAATCGTTTCATTTTCTTTTAAGGATTTCCAAAACTATCTTAATTTTATCCGTCGTCGCTCCCTGCATCTTATGTATTATTACATCTTTTAGGTATTAAACCTCCAATAAGAAACTCTACCAAAGCTAACCTGAAAGACAGAAAATCCATTATATCTTTCGTGTGAGAATTATTAGCCCTACAGTCCCTAATATACTCCATCCAACTGTTTACTAATGCTAAATCGAATAAGTGTATGACTTTGAATGTCCACTTACGAATTTTGAAATATGTTCTAAATAGTTTGATCGCATGTATGGACCTCGTCCATATTCTGATTGTATGTTTCAACAATATTAGAGCATGATACTTCGACAAACAGTTTCTCAGATTTACATCATCTTTTTACTATGGCTTCCGGCTCGACATTAAGTGCATTAGACAACATCAGAACACCTTTATTGTCTTTCCATTTAACAAGACTAATCATTGGACTATCACATCTAATAAACTGTTCAGATCCCCTCTAGACATTTCTTTGTTATTTTTGAAGACTACAAGTGCTTGTAATCTGTTCATCACGACTGTACCCATTCCAAACACTCCAGTGTTATTTAATGCATACATTAATGATACCTAACTGAAATATCTGTCAAAAAATATATGACTTCGTTTCGACAAAGTGTTTGCGAAATGTAATATGAAAGAGAAGATTAGACTGCAATCCTTGAATTTTACGAACGCAGATGTATTGTCTTGGTATATTTCGAAGTTAGTCACAATTCCTGTCGAAGTAGACATTACAAATTTTTTTAAACCCACATACCTACGTCTGTTTTTGACATACTCCTTCAGTTCACATTATCACATCTGCCTAAACTTTGTTTATCAATTGAGTAATTTTCCCGTGGCCCTTCAATTTTCCAGCACCTTTTTTTAATAAAATATTTATTAAAATTAGTGCTAATATTTCTCAACTATCTCAATTGCTTCATTTGAAACATCTATTTGAAGAAATGCTCTTTTATTCCACGTAAAACTTTGCCCTCTTTTATTACATTTCTTCTTTAGATTTTCATGTTATTTGCGTGTGGGTGTGTATTTATCTATAATAACAATTATAAAATAGGCATAGAAAAATCTTTGAAAACTGGATGCCACTGTTTTTAATAAGATCGGAAATTATAGGTAGAACATGTTTTAAACCTCATATCGAAGGTAACGCTCATCTATAACTTTTATACGGGACTATTTAAGTTTTCTCTAACATATATATTCTACACATTTTTATTTAATTGATAGCATAGGTAGCATCATTGTACTTTTATCAAAATCAATCATTAACCCAGATATACCCGCGTTGTTCAATTGATTTTTAAATTCAATAATCGTCCAATTATACTACAATCTTCCGGAAATTCTTAAATTAAACGATTAGTCAACAGCCCCAAAAATTGATTTTGAATTGATTAACCACCAACCGAGCGCAGGTAACTCTGTAGTCTGTATCTACCTTTGTAAAGTGACAATAACCTGAGTAAAAAGAAAATCCCGAAATCCAAGAATACATTCCACTGTGTCCTAAGTCGAGAAGAAACATAACCGAATCTCAATAATTTAAAGACAAATATAAACCTAACATCTAAAGACATTAAGGAATAAAATCGATCGCGGTTTACTCAGCAGCTGTCGTTAACTGACCTTCTATGGCGTACAAAACCGTAGATAAGGAGGGAGAACCATAAATGCATACAAACAATAGAGATAGCGTTCCCCTTCCTTTGGCCTTACGATTAACTAAGAGACTGGTTATACTATACTGAATACAGTACTCTTTAGTTAGTGGTAGTTACAGAATACAGAGGAGTGCAGAATGTTTTAATAGTGAAACCTCTAAACAGGTTTTTAAGTGAAGAAAACCGGTGTATATCTGTGAATAAATGTGTCAAATATAGGATATTACTTAAAACAGATTAACTGCACTTATTTAATAAAAGGTAATGAACAACAAAATTGAATTATGTTTTTAAATTGTTTCTAGCCTATGTTGCATAATGATTTATGCAGACGCATATTAGTTTTGAAATGTAAAAATTCTGCATGATATGACCTCTACATTTGCTATATTAGTTTAAAATGTATGGCATTCTATGATTAACAGGTGTGAATATTAATTAAGGGGAAACAGGTGAATGAACTAGTAGGTAATATTAATGAAACAGACGCTAAAAAACTCCGGTAAACTTTGTGTAAAAGAGAAAATATCTTAACAAAGACCGTGACGAATATGGTTGTTGTTTTAAGTAGAAGCAGTCTGTCTAGCATAACGGGATCCTTTTATCAACATGTGTTTATGTTTTCAAAACTCTAATATTTTATTTCTATCTAACCTTTGTACCAAAATATGAATGGAATTCTTTTTAGGATACTTTTTCAGAACTAAAGATACATACCTAAAAGTAAAACTTTTGTTTGTAACTTATTGTTATTTTAAAAATGGCGTTTTTCCAATAATGATTATTTTTGTTTTACATTTTTTATAGCTTTCAATTTGTTTTTTAATCTTCTCTTAATAAATCCGCATAACTATAAAACCTTTGTTTACAGACAGAAGAGTTGCTATATAGAAAAGCACTATCAATAATAACAATATTACGATCTAAAACTATGTTAACTATTTTTTTGATATGCTTTATTATTTTGAATATTAAAATTTTTTTATCTAGAAATTATTTATTTTTGATTTTATTTTTTTGTTTTTTTTTCTTTATTATTATTGTTCAAATTAGTTATCAATTAAATATACGCATGTCTATAAATAGATAATATCTCTAAAATCAGCAATATTTATTTATATCAATAGGTACTATTTTTGTACAGTTCACATGCAGATATTATATTATTATGCATTTTATAAGATACAGAAGAGAAGTTTAATTTCACAAACATATTTGTATCTATATCTTAATCTTTTCTTGGTAAATTTAACTCACTAATATTTAGTGGACATAACTCCAAATAACTCGTAGCAAACAGCAAATACACTCTTAGCGAAGTTCTTGCCGCCCTTTTTCGAGTCTCCAATTCACTTGTTGCGGCGAATTAAAATCCGATTAAATCTTCTTTGGTGGTATAATTATTGGTTGTATGACTTGGAGTCTAATCTTTTTTCATTATTTCTTGTCTGTGCATAAAACCAAAGAATATAGACGCATAAACCTTCCAGTGGAGGATTAGTATGGCAAATTCGCGATGGACAAGAACGACTGATAAAACAGTTTACAAAAGATTAAGACCTAACTAGGGTTATACTAGTGATGGTGATAATAAAAATTCAAGTTTGTTCACAATATTACTTAAGATTATAATATTTGTAGCTTACTCTATGTTGAATATGTTTAAAGTCCTCTAGGTATCCTAAATCTATTTTCTGATTTCTATAATTATAACTGCCGCTCATAAGTCAATAAAAAACAGAATAGATTAAAAAATTACATTTAACGATGTTAAGGAACATGGGATGTGGGGGGAGGGGTGGTGGTAAGAGCTTAGCTTACTTTTGCTGACAATGGTGACGGGGGTAAATAATTATAATAAATCTGCTTATTTAATACTTGATCGGCCCCTGTACTCCCAGGAGCGGATCCCAGAGGAAGGTACAGAATTAAAGAAAACCTATTGTTTATAATATTTCAGCTAATTTGGGTGTATCTTTTTTATGTCTTTTGGTTGGTGTTTCATTGGAAGTCCCCCCTAAGGCAAATAAATCCGCGACTAGTGTACTCTAATTAGCTTTACTTATTTTGTTATTGTCATCTCGTCTCCTGTCAAAAAATGGCATTCCAGCAATTCATAATACATTTATTACACACTAAAAGCAACTTAAAAAACCACTGGACGGATAAAGACATTCAAGATTGGGTTAAATGAGACCAAACCTGTGCACATTAACAGAAACTAAGATAATTAAATGTAATTTAGTCCAAAATACTTGCCAGTGGTGGTATCACACTCGCATAAGATATAACATGAAAAAAATACTAGGGATTCTGAAACTGGAATAGATAACAAAATATTAACTTACAAACAAATATTTAAACCTGTATTGCATTTAAGACTTCTGGTATATAAAAAGCGTAACTAGATAGACAAGGCGAAAAGCTCAGATTCCTTGGGAAAAATATTCCCATGCTATTTTCGTTGCTGAGCTACCACAAAATAAGGTTCAAGAGGTCGCACAGGTGAAAAATATCAAATTTGTTTAAACAAATTGTAACAATAATTGTTTGTGGTCCGGATAAATTTGTTGGATTTTTTTGGATCATTATGAGCAGAAAAGGTCTGTTTTAACTTTTATCTAAAGGGTTTCGAGCTTTAAATTTAATTTTAATTAAAATTTAACACAAGTAAAAAATATTATTTTTGAAATCATCAAGTGCCTAAATTCAAGTTCAAGCCTTCTTCTATTAGCTCCGGATAAAAATTCTGGGCTTATTTTATTTTAAAACATTTGTTTTTCAGTTATTAATGAAGCGCGTATGATAGGGCAGCCGCTAATTCGTACAATGAGAACTCAAACCAGCAAAAATTTGTGCAATAGAGATTATTTCCTTGTCTTAGCACGCCGCAGTAGTGATGGGCGAAATGACTCATTTGAATGTTTCCAATCATTTGAATTAACTCACTGTGATGTTTGGAAATAATGTTTCAAAACATTGAAACATTTTACTGGATACTGTAACTTCATATGTTTCATATCATAACAATTATTCATTGTTGGTCACTATGCAAAGATACAATATTTCCTCCATATTCATTTTCTTGAATGCACCTGACAGCAATGTTATTGTGTTATGAGGATTGTTGAAGGATTAGGGATTTGAGCTTGCTAAGCACAAATTTATTGCTTTAGGTGTAAGTTAGATATGTTTATTCTGGTTTTATTTAATTAGGTTTTTTTCCTCGGTAGTATAGATTTTCATTACCATTTTTAAATGAAAACCTATTATTATCAGATATAACAGGTACTGACTCGATGTTTCGAGACAGTAAACATTTAATGTAATTGTAATTGAACCAGTTCTGTGACTCAATTCATTGCTTCGAAACATTGACTCACTAGCCAACACTACGCCGCAGCCCACAGCGCCCGTCCTGTCATAAGCAGTTCAATCATAAGTTTCTTGAACCACTAAGTGGAGCATAGAGAGAGCTTCAGTGAAAACGCGCCATCGGGCTCTATTTTGCGCCAGGGCTTTCACCTCATTCCAAGACTTTCCTTGACCTCTTATCTTGTCCATGATGGGTCTTCTCCAAGTTTGTGCTGGGCGACCTATTTTTCTTCCTCCTTAGGGATTCCACTCTAGGGCAATCGTTGCAATAGTGGAATTATTTTTTCTCAGTGTGTGACCAATCCAACTCCACTTTCTGGACTTTATTTGATCTACAGTTTTTTGTTCGGTCAGGCGTAGTAGATCTTCGTTTCTGATGATGTTAGGCCAGAAAATATGAACAATTCTTCATAGACACTTAAAAGACCTGCAATTTATCTGTAAGGGTTTTTGTCAGTTTTCGAGCTTCAGTAACGATTAAAAAATAATGTTTTAAAATGAAAAAAGCCCAATATACTTTCGGGAAATGATAGAACAAGGTTCGAACTTGAATTCAGGTCCTTGGTGAACTCAGAAATCATATTTTTTACTTTTTTTAGAACCTTGAAAATAGTAACTTTTTTCAGTTTTAAATTGTTAACAACTCGAAAAAGATCAATTTTAAAGAAAAATTATAAGAGAACTACAAATTTTGTTCATAATGATCCAAAAAAAAAAATTGTCCGGGTCGAAAAAATTGATATAGAAATCTGAAAATGGGAGACATCAAGGCTTGGTTAAATTTATGAAAGAATAATTAATTATTAAAACAAGTTTTAATAACATCCAAGCACAAAAATTAGCTTCTAGACTTTTTTATATTAACTTCAAATATTTTTCTAAAATATGAAAATGTAAAATTATATTTTATGTAAAGAAATGTTGCTGAATTATTGTTGCTATTTAATAATAAAGTGATTACGAATTTTAATGATAACATATGAATTTTGATAGTCATGATTCTGGTTCCTTACTACTAATTCATTTTTAATTATAGAACACATTCTTAGAATGCTTAACCGATTTCTGGTAATTAACTACAAATCAAAATAACCAATTCAAACCGCATTGACCGATAAACAGAAAATTTTGAAAGCATTGTTAATTTGCTTAATCCGAAAAGTGTGTAATAGTGTAACCTTGCAAAATACAGGCCCATATTCAATTTATCTCTTGTTTGTAACTGTTTAATCTGCATCCTGATGTGCGTTTATCTACTTATTTTAAATGCAACCTTGTCGACACGTTTTTAATTTAATTTCTTATATTGCTGTATTAATATAAATGAAGGTAGTACGGGACAGTACGTTTTATAGTCTGTTTAACACAACAGAAATTATATTCTTACGGCAGCACAAGATCCGCATAAAGTCAATTACAGATGAATTTTACGGTCCCCACGCGAATCCATAATTATCTAAAAAAATCTAATCTATCTAAATAAAATAAAGTGTGTCATTTTTGCATATAGGAAGAGTCGGCAGTTTGAACATAAAATGTAACTATGAGTAAACCATCTCTTTCTCTCTCATCAAGATTAATCATAATAAGTATGTTGGGATTAGGAAAAGGGTCACACTTTTCTCGCGTCGTTCTGAACATTTTTTTTGCAAGCCTAAGCTAGTTATTCTACAACTTAACTTTAGAGTTAAATTATGAAAAATCATTTATCATTTGGTGCCAAAAGATTCATAATATTGCAGGGGCCGTAAACATTTAAACTTCTTAGATTAAACCATCATTATTTTTTAAAATATAAATCATAACCATAACTTAAAAATTATAATTATGCTGGGAACTGTATTTTTTTCCCAGGAAGCCGTCTGTTATAAACCGGTCTTACTGCAGCCAATTGTAAATCTTCCATTTCCTTGTGATACCAATTCCAGGATTTTGGAGCACTGTACCAGCTTACGAATTCCAGGATTTTGGAGCACTGTACCAGCTTACGCAGGTTTAGTGGATGGGCACCACATACTTTTGGAGTCACTTGGTTGTCTCCAAAAAGTGTTTGCCGAGTACGATTTAATACCTTGCAATCATGCGGGATATGGTTGACTATTGTATACATGTGTCCCTTTAGACTGACGTATTTCCAGTAAGGAAGCGCGACTCTGAGCTGATTCCTGCATTTTCCCCAGTACTTCAGCCCCGTTACATGTCTGTCCAATATAAATTTTGCCATGTCCGGGTCCTGTATTACTTATATATATTTTTTATTTATAATTCCTACTAGTCATATTTCACTAATCCTTCATTTCAATCATTCACCCATTTGTTTTATATCTTTATCAAAAGAGTCTTGTCTAAATAAACGTAAATGTAAATGAGCTGTGAATGAGTACAGAAAACTGTGGTATCAATAAATCTTACAATAGACATAAATCTCACATAAAACTAATTGAAGAAAAACTGAAGTAATTACTGTTTGTAAAACTCAGTTTTTTAATTTTGTTTTGCAATTCAAAATATTTTTTATAGAGTAATCTAATACTAAAATTTCGACATTTAAAATAATATGACATAAAAATATAAATATTTTACAATCGATTTTATTGACGGCATCATTTTTTCTAATGAGATCATTAAATAAGTCAAAATATTTATATAAAGCAATTTACAAGGTAGTTAAATTGACAGAACAAAACATTGTGCTGTGAGGGGTGAGTGTGCTGATTCTTTTTATATTGTTGTTTGAATGATTTTTTTTCTATCCTTTGAACTTGGTGATTGCATTTTTAATATGTATCAAAAACTCAAACTAAATGTGAAAAACAAACATTGTTGCAACATGCTACCAATTTTTCTATATTCTCGTTTTTTACATGTACACGCTCGTCCGGTAGGGATTTATGACACCAAATCCGCGAGGCCCTATCTCTTACTGTAATGTTCATCCATAGGTTGATACAATACACCAGCATATTCTAGACTAAGTAGCAAATCAATTTTAGATTTGGTAGACTAGATTTTATACTACTTTAAAACGTTTTGTTTTCTTATCAGGAGAGGAACCATCACTACTAGACCTCTCACAGTAAAGTGAAATCGATTAGTCTGCCTAGTCAGCTTGGCTATCAGGCCGACAAACATGCTGTCATGCATAAGTTAAATTTCTCAAGAGATTTTGTTTCTCAAAAGAAATTTGCAAACCAGTAAGAGGTATATAAGAGTATATTTTAAAAGTCGGTGTGTGAACAGGGAGAGCAATTTTTATAACACAACGATTTTTTTTATTAAAAATTGAAATTTTTTTCTAAAAACATCTTTGTTAACATTTTTATAATGTCAAGATACCATCTTTTAACAAATGTCACAGAAATATGTTACTTTGAAGTTAAAGAGTTAAGAAACTAACCAGAAATAAATCACCTGCAATATCCCAGCTGAACTATATAAAAAGGTGTTCACGATACATTCATGACACTATAGCATAAAAGAAATATGGAAACAGAAATCCCTCTCCAGTGATTGAATACTTTGTATGGGACGATTGCACCGATTTTAGCTGAGGTACGTTCAGCTGAGGGCACGATTGCGCCGAAGGTCCCTAATACTTGGGTATGACATATCTTTATTTTTTACTTGTGCCACTGTACCGCCTCGCCGTAATGCGTTAATAGACATAAATATGTTAGGTTAGGTTATATTTATTAAGTATAAAACATTGTTTACTATTGTTTGAGTTATGTACACCTTATCAATTTGATTAAAGTTGTAAGTGAGTACCTACCTAATAATTATCGTGCTGTAGTATTAAATCTGCTGCCGGCGCAATCGTGCTTATAACCTAAAGGACCCTTAATCGAGACCCGATTATATCAAGTACCATCGGCGCAATCGTCCCATGCCTACTGATGACATCAATATTATTAGGAGAGCGGAAAACGCTATACGAGAGGCTTATGTAGCACTAAAAGAATGGACTACAATGGGACAACAACGTGATCGAAGCAGTAAACGAATTTGAATACCTGGGAGCGCTCGTCGACACTGAAAATAACACTACAGCAGAATCTGCAAGGCCAACAGGTGCTATTTTGGGCTCAACCTCCTTACATTCTTCTCAATTATATCGAGAAATACAAAGATAAAACTTTACAAAACAATAGTACGCCCAGTCCTAATATAGTGTTCTGATATCTGACAACAAAACATGACGAAAACATGTTAGGATGTTTTAAAAAAGTACTAAGGCGGATCTTTTAGCGGGGAATCAAAATGGAGTGTGGAGAAGACGGTACAACTTCGCTTCGCTTCGAACTTACAGGAACCAGATATTGTAAAATATATAAGATAAGACGTCTGAGGTGGGTAGGGCATAAATGCGGTTGGAACAAAATGACCTAGCTAGAAAACTGCCCTTGATAGACCAATTGTTCAGAGAAGAAGTGGAAGATCCAGAACAAGGTTCCTTGATAACATGAAGACATGCGAAATATGGGAATACGTGCTTGGAAGACGATGGATAGGGACGATTGGAGAGAAATTCTTGAGGAGGCTAATAGCCACACAGGGTTGTAAAGCTAGAATGATGATACATATTTTTATTCTGTTTGTACTGTTACATATACATTATTATGTAGATGGATTCCATTTGCCTTACAGCACCACTTTTATATGATATAGTTTGTAATAATTATCAGATAGAAACTGTAGATTAGTCAATTATGACTATTAGTATTAATAAAAAATTGTTATATGACGCACTTACGAAACCACGAGTGCATATCTGAATCATATCATGTTTCATTTAGTTGTGTTCTTTTTATTAATTACTTGGCTTTCTGTGCTCACCTTCCAAATTCTCATTATATTACTGTTTTATTTTGAGTGAAAACCGCTCTACAATACCTAAATTGTTTAAAAATGTTATTCAAATATTTTAATTTCGTTAGTATAATAGCAATCCAACGGTTTAGTCATCGATGGATCACAGGATATCACAATATACCTATGTATGCTTATTGGTTTTTGAATTTTTTTTACGCACTTATAAAATGATACATATACGGGTATTATTGCATTATTTCAGTGGATCGATTGTATCAGACACATCAAGGCATTCCGAATGTGTTTAAATGTTGCTATCTCCCAAATTTCATGCTTACATCTTGTAGCGTTGTTTAAATTAAGGTGAAACATTAACCGTTTCAAAACTGTCTGATTGTCAACGAGAAACTATCTAATGAGATAAATAAATTCCAATTACTATTCAAATTATACCATATTTACTTTGTTATTTAGGAGATCTTTGTAGCTAATCTCGCAACGGACTGTTTGATTTAGACATCCTTGACCTGTTGTTGGTCTGTTTGTAATCAAAATCAAATATTGACAATTTGTGAACTAAATAATTTTAATTTATTAAAAATGTTAACATGACAAGTGATTTAAAGGGAAGTACTTCCGTTTTAATCGAGATATACAAAAAAATGTATAAACTTGAATTGCGGAATAGTGTGAATCACTTCACATTTTATTTATATTTGTTTCAATATTTTTACAATGTGTACTCGTATTCTACTCATTCCTATCTGGTAAGACTTAGTCTAGCTCTTATCTAAATCCATATTCAGTTTATTAGAGTTTTATTGTTTTATTCCTTTCCAAGGAAAGAGGAAAAATGGGTTTTACCAATAAATCAAGAAAACATGTGTTTGAATTTCAGTGGGTTGGATTAGTACTGGAGGATTTGGCCTATCGATTTGGACCGGTGCCCATTCGTTGCTTAATCTTTTTCTATAGTTGGATGTGAAAAGTTTTTTGTGAGTAATGCATTTTCGAAAGTTATTTATCGGGCGTTTGAAAAAGCTAAAATCAAAATGTACGACAAATTGTATAATTCATTTATGCAACAACAACGTTATGTTACAGGACCTGGTAAACGTTTTACCGGCCACGTACCATTTGGCTATGCATCATTCGGCAAAACGAATACTGCTATGACGAACAGCGCCCTCTGTGATTTCACATCCAACATGTGTTTGTTAATTGAATTTGAAAAACAATTTTATCAATGGTGTCAATTTGAAGACTTAATAGAAAAAAAAGCCAGAGGCAGATCCCCTACAAGGTATACTGACCTCATCATCTCAACCATTCGCGTTCTATTATCAGAATGTGCAATATTGACAGAAAATGAGAAAAGACGAGGAACAAATTATGATAACACTATACCTGCATCAGGTTAGGAATAAGAACAATAGAAAAATGCATTAGGGGGTAATGCCCAAAATAAAAATAAGTATTACTTAGTATTTTTAAAAAGTTTTTGTATCGGATATCAGTAATATTTTTTATAAATTGTTACTGCTATGGTACCGGCACCCAAATGGAGATCAGGCATATACCTCATTACACCTGGATTGGGATGTACTACAAACATGATAGATTTACGTTTTTTTAAGGTGCATTCTCCATTACTGAAGGTTGTCGATAATTTTAGTAGAATGCTTTCTACTTTGTACTGTTCTTAAAAGGAATGTGTATTATCTATTCTCTTACTCTCAATCGTGAGCATTTTTTCTCCCTGTAGCCATCTTCTTTCAACCGTCCCTTCCACTATAATCGTAGGAAATTGATGTTTTTCTCCTCTATTTACTTAATTTATAATTTACTCTTTCGGTATTTTTCTCTCTAATTTCTCTGTCAGTTCTCATCCTTCTTAGAATTTTATTACTGGTCACGTCCTCCATCAAGTAGATCTTCAGCATCCTTCGGGAAACCCAAATTTCACTGGCTTCTATCTGCTTCACACTTTTAATTTCAAAAATCTATTTTTCCATTCTGAATAGTATGTTTTAAAAAAAATTGGTATCTAACATCCAGTGATGAGATGTGATAATTTGTAATGAGTTATTTCATGCGGTTTTTATCTTTCATTTGTAATCAAGTAACCAAGATATTGTAATCTGTGTACGGGTTCTATTTGTTTGTTGTAGATATGAATTTTAATGTAGTGATTTACCATATGGGTATCACTTTTGCTTTATTTGTATTTATTTCTAATCCTAAATCCTAGTTATTGCATTCAAAAGTCGTTGCAAGCTCTTAGCACTGTCCGCAGTAATTACTGTCTTCTGCTAAATTACTTCGTTCCATTGGCCATCCTTCTGTCTTAGGGTATACCCAGCATATGTCCATTTAAGTTTTACTACTTGAGTCAAGGCGTCTTTTACTTTGGTTCTACTACGAATCCAGCTGTTTCTTTGCCTATCTGACAGTCCAATGTTTAGCACCTCTCTTTCCATAGATCTTTGCGTTTCGCCTTTTTGTTTTGGAAATTATCCTTGCTAAATGTTCAAATGTGACAATTGTACGTAAGAAGATAGTACACGTTGATAAAAGCCGTCGTTTTTAAGTTGCTGGAAGTATTTTTTGTTGTTCAATATATACGACAGTTTACCAATCTGTTCCTTTCAATTTTTGATTTTCATTGTTCAGTTTTTTATGTAATTTCATTTACTTCAAATTCTTTTTTGTAGTCTTTGCGTTAAGTTCAACAACTTTGTCGAGGAATCTGAAAGCTGTCGTACCGAGCCTAATACGCAATCCAAATGAATTGTCTCTTAAATCTACTGTTTATATATTTTCATGAAATCTTTCTAGAGACAAAAATGATTAAACCTGCACTAAAAAACAAACTTAAGAGACGCAAAGCGGTAATTAATCATGTTATGATCTACGCAGTGAGACGACGTTTCTAACGAAAGTTAAATATAAATTACGAATCATATGATTCTAAAATTCAAAACAAGAAAAAACGTAGTTGATTATTAAATATAAAATAAGAATTCAAATGAATGGAGAAGATAGGGTTTGACGTATTAAGGATTTTTGAAAACAGAGTACTTGCAAAACTGAGCTATAGAAATATCTATTCAGGTTTTGGAGATTACACTATTTAATTTTCTATCTAGTCTAGGCGGGATCGGTTTTGAATTGGACATTTTTCAATAGATGTCTATTTTTCTGATGGAATAACGTCAGGATATACCTTTTATAAATAAACACGATATGCGCCAGTCGCAAACCTTGTGCTTAATTTTTTATTTAACAAAATCTAAAAAAAATTTTTTTCTAATACTAGATTTTATTAGAAGAATTTTTCACCAAATAACAAAAAAACAAAATTTGTTTAATTTTTTAATGTTTGTATTTTGAGAACGATGTCCAAAGTGGAAATTGAAACGTCAGTAAACTTATTTTAAACTTCAATTGTGGTTTATTCCTATTAAAATAGTAATTACTTTAAGATGCCACAAGAAAATAGCTTCAGAACAATAATAGTTTTTCCTAAAATACAATTATTGTATACCTTGTTTATAACAATTGATATAATCTAACAATTCTAAATATGTCCGTTATAATAAAACTTACTTAACATAATAAACGTATATAATATGTTTTATTTTATCATTATAGCATTGATAAAAAAATACCTTCACCTAATAAAAATATATTAAGTTTTGATATTCTTCCAGACGTGTGATTGCCTGATAAATTTGTAACGTCAATAATTAAGTTTTGAAACTGTTTATTTGTGTGTTTACTCATCTAGAGTGTGTAAGTTACTTGTTTGTTATCGACACACCTTTAAAAACAAATAGATTTACACCCCTATCTCGTTTTTACATAAACATCTGATTTTGAAATATTTAACCTTTTATTAATTTTATGATAACTTTCATATTCCAACCTAAGGTCACCTAAATTTGTTTTACCTGACTAAATATATACCTGTCTATGTTTATGGAATATTTCCATTGAACAGGTATTTGCAGTATTATAATTTTACCTAGATTTCTGAAAAAGGTGTTCATGTTATAAAAATTCCTGAAGATCTATTATTTTTCTACTGTACCTGTAATCTTAGAAACCTACAAGCTAAGCCATATTCCCAGTACCCAGTTCAATACAAATAAATTAGTTTTAATCTGCTTAAACATTTTGGTGTAATTTATTTGTTCACGATTAATCTGATCCTTTTGAGACGTCATCATAGTAAGTTTATTAATTTTGTTTAAAAGACTAAAATTATAACCTTGACAGTCTCTAGGCCTTAGCTTCATCTGTAGCTTTTGATGTGTTCTGTTCAAGCATTACTTGTTTATTATTCATCCATCGGCCGATTTCATTTATTCGCAAAATCCAATTTAAAGGTGCAAATCCATTTGGGATTTTATACAGTTACGATTGAAACATTTGTCTGGCTAGCTTACGACTCGAGTAATGCACAGAAAACTAAAAAGGTCTTTATACAGGACTGCAGGACTGTTAATTATTTTATTTTGCTGCAACCATTTGGTTTATTGCACATTGTGTATGTAGTGTGTGTTGAGTAATTGCCTTGTTATTACGTAAAGTTGTCTTCCCTGCTAGAAAATTATCTACTTCGAAGTATGTTTGTCAGTCCGCTGAGCCATCTAGATGGTAATGATTGGTTCTCTGATTTCGTTATTTTTTTAGCACATGTTCTTAAGGTACCTCTAAACGAGCAATATTTTGACTGCAATATGTGGCTCAATACAGTAGCTAGCAATATTGCCAATAATAACAGTCTAACTGAGCAATTACAGATTTTACAATTGTTGTAGGATAATTGCTTGGTGAGCGAAAATACTTGCTATATTTACTTTGCTTTGGTTGTTGTTTTGGAAAATTTTGGAGGAATAAAATGATTAATTATTTACAATATAAATTTACTATACGATAACGAAATAAGTTTACGCCATGAGTTGTGGAATTCGGAAATCGGAATATATAAAGATAACCAGGCAAAAAATACGGATGGGCAGTTTGGCCGTAAAGGGAAATTTGAAATTTCAAGTGATGAAGCGTACAAAAAATTCGGAAGCCAGTGGTAAACCAGTGAATGTTTTTTTTTTCGATGCAATCTTTATTTGAAATTCTTAAAAAGTTTTAACCAAGTTATTACTTATTAAGACTTACTTCTAGACTATCTAAAATTGCCTGCTTTCTTAAGTAAAGTCGAATCCATAATCTTTTTAAATATGTTTATATGGGTTTAAGCAGCAATTGAGCCTTGTCGCAGGTGTAAAAATATAAGATGTAAAGTGTAGACACGAAACTAATTTAAAACGTGCGATAGGAAATGTTTGTTTCGCGCATTCATGAGTTAATATAAAAAACGTGTCAATCAAGAAATTGTGTAATTCGCATGAAATGTTTGTTACTAAATGTGCACTTTTTAAAGCTATTGGCACATATTGTACCACATAAATTATATACCTAATCTAACAAGGGGAGGATTTAAGAACAATTTATGACTTATTAAATCAAAGCTGAATTTTTTTAGTTCTCGATTAAAAATGATTATATACAGAAGGGCTTGAAATTCTGAATAATTATTTCTTTTCAATTCGTTTGTATGTTCGCTTACTAACTTATTCTTCACTTCACACTCTTCTAATTTCCGTATGCGTTTTCAGTTATCGGATTGTGCTACCGATCCCTCTTTTAGCCAATTCTATTTTTTATCGTTTGCCATTAATTTTACTTAGACTAATTTTTTTCCTTTGATGTTTATTTGATGTATTAATTCTTCCACGGTATATAATACATATTATAGTACCAGTATAGTTGATATTGTCTTCTTTTTCATTATCGGTCTTTGTTTTTTTTATTCCAATTGTTTTCGTATTTTATTCTAATCCTGGTGTCTTAATTAAATGCTTTTTCTAGATTGATTTACTTTTACTTTTAATGTTCTTCCTAATTTTCCAGTTATGGCATGCGTATTTTATTATCGGTATTGAAACTGCATTATATCGTTTTCTTCTGACTTGCATTCTTCGGGATTACATGAGACAGATAACAAGTGGACCAGGCTGACGAATCACATTCACTTCACTGTGAATGATCTAGTGTATCGAATCGACCTATGGATGGGGGCTTGCGGCTCGGTGTAACTTACTCCGCACATCCCTAACCAGACGAGCGTGCACGCTTAAAAAACCGGAATATAGATTACATGCGCAAATTTGACGAAGAGAGAGATTTTGTTTGAAAATTGATACGGATAGTTTCATAAAACGAGATTTAATACATAACCAAATCGTATACAGTTTAATTTACTTTAGAATATTAGTCCTTTGACGAATTTCCTTTGAAGAACCTGACAATTATTATAGTTTTTGATAACAATTGCTTTCTTTTTTCCAGGCACCACTACTTACTAACACAAGATGTCCGTATTAGGAATGGTATCAGCCGTAGCGGGCTTTGTCAAAGTCCGCTACTTGGTTGATAAAGCTCTAATTGACAATATGGTGTTTAGAGCCCACTATAGAGTCACCTCTGCCATATTGTTTTTATGCTGTATCATCGTTACTGCGAATAATCTAATTGGTAAGTAATTATTTTTATTAAGAATGTGGTTCTATCAAACTAGTACCTATAAGAGTTTATTAATAATTTTTTCTTTAATTACAATACAAATATTCTTTAAAAAATTGTTGTTTTAGTATTTTAGATTTTTACCGTTTTAAATGATATCTGGATTAGGAATTAAAATTAACATAATTTTCCGCAAATCGCCAGGAAATTTTGACATTCCTGTCAAAATTTCTTGAAGAAAAAGTCAGGACTTCCTTACTGTAAGGAAATGTCATTTCCTTACTGTAAGGAAATGTCATTTCCTTACTGTAAGGAAATGATATTTCCGTACAGTTGTTAGTGCTAACCAGCAATTAAATTTATAAGCGTCAAGTTTGACAATTCAACCTCAATACGTTTCCATAGTAATCCAAGTAATTTTATTAGGAATTTCAAAGCACCATTTATTTGGGAATAAAATTATCGCGTTTTTTTTAAATCAATCAATATCTGTCGAATTTTAAACGATTTGCGGAAAAATAGTATATTTACCTCGTAGGAAAAGCCACATTCCTGGACTCTGTGTTGCTAAGTCTCGGCTTGGGCCTCGACTTAGCAATCTTCACAGTCGTCCAGGAATGTTAAGCTTTTCCTACCCGGTAAACAATGTACTATTTATAAACTAATGTACTGATTTGAAAGGAAGTTGTTTATTCATTTAGTAGTATTTATTGAGTTGCCTTTTCAATGAAACTTCTTACTTACTCTTCCCTTAAGTCTGCTGGCCAATGTCTTTTCATTCTTCTATCTTGTTGTTCTAGTAATAGGGCATTTAGATGGAACGGTAGTGTCATGATGTTTGACACTTCTTTCTTTCACGATATCTTCAACGTGAATTAAATGTTTGATTGGGTAGTTACATGGTCCTCAGTTGTTATAAGAAAACATTTTTCACTGATTTTTTTGGATTATTGAATGAGTTTTGCTTGTTCCAAAGCTTTACCTCGTATTATAAACAAATAGACCTAATTGTTTTGTAAATTAACACTTTATTTTCTGGAGATAGGCGAAATTTTCTTTTTATCAGCTAACACAAACAACTCTTATTTTCATATCGATTTGTTTGCGTTTTTGATAATATAGTTCTTTCAGGCGAGTTTTTTTTTTTGTAACCGAATAACAAATATTTTGTGCTAGTAGATTGTGGTGTTGTGGTGACCATGGTTATGAACAATGGTATCAACCAATCTTAGTTTCTATGTAAGTTCTTTCTTCTTCTTCTTACGGTGCCTTATCCTTAAGGACGTTGGCCACTACATTTGCCCATTTAATCTTATTTGTAGCAGCCCTGAATAGTTCTATGGAGGTCATGTTCGTCCATTGCCGTAGGTTTTTAAGCCAAGAGTTGCGTCTTCTTCCTGGTCCTCTTTTGCTATCGACTTTGCCTTCGATTATAAGTTGGAGCAGTTCATACTTTTGATTTCTTATGATGTGACCAAAATACTGTGTTTTCCGTTTTTTTATTATAAGCATAAGCTCTCTTTCCTTATTCATCCTCCGCAAGACTTCCGCATTTGTCGTATGGCTCATGTAGGATATTCTGAGCATTTTAAGGTAACACCAGAGTTCGAATGCTTGGATTCTTTTTTATGTTGCTTCTGTCATTGTCCAGGCTTCAACACCATAGAGCAAGCTGGAGAAAACATAGCACTTAAGTATTCTAGTTCTCAATGAGATGCCCAGCTGGCGGTTGCATAGAACTTTTTGCATTTTGTAAAACATTGTACGTGCATTTTCCAGGCGTATTCTTATCTCTAGTGAGTGGTCCCAAGTTTCATCAAGATTACTTCCAAGGTACGTTGTTCTTGTTACTCTTTCCAGATCTGTTCCGTCGACATTGACCTTCATCCCTCTGTTTTGGTGCTTGCTGATGACCATCGTTTTTGTCTTTTTTGTATTCAATTTCATTCCAAATTCTGTACAGGCTGTCGTTACTCGGTCCATTAAGCGTTGCAGGGCTTCAGCATTATTTGCCAGTATGACAGTGTCATCAGCATATCGCAGGTTATTTATACATTGCCCGTTTATAATTATACCATCCGAGGTGCCTTCCAAAGCTTTCTGAAATATCTTCTCAGAGTAAACATTGAACAGCAAAGGTGATAGGACACATCCCTGTCTTACTCCCTTCTCGATATTGATTTTTCCAGATGTTTCGCTTTTTATTCTGATTTTAGCCTTTTGTTCTTGGTAGAGGTTTGAAATGATCCTTAAGTCTTTATCGTCGATATTACATTATCTTAAAATATCTATTAGTTTATCATGTTTCACCAGGTCAAACGCCTAAGTTCTGTAATTTTATGTATTTACCACATATTTGTTGTCCTATTATCTTAGTTAATTCAAAATTTGTGTCATATTCATTTGGAAGTGATCGCATATAAAAATACTAAATGGATTAAAACCATTTACTAAACAAAAGAGTTTACGTTGTAAAGCAAACTGCACACACTTTCTGTTCAAAACACGATATAGATCATAAAGTAAAACGACATATACCTATATTTAAAATGTATGGTTTAGTCTGACGTACGGCGATAACTATCACCATCGGAACGGATAAAAGAAAAATATACTAAACTAGCAGATCGTATTGAAGTACACTGAAGCTCTATAAAAGGATTTCAGTATTGATAACTAGCATCATGGAAATGGAAAAATAAAAAAATACTAGACTAACTGATCCTATTGAGATACAGTGAAGCTCTATAAAAGGATTTCAGTAGGTATTGAAAACTATTCCTGGTAGTCTCTGTACAGGAAAAGGAAAATAGGGAATGGTTGAAGTTTATTTTTTTTAATGTTACCCAAAATATTCTGATATGTCCAGAAAAAGCAGTTTTAACGGCAAATATTTTGTATTGAATATATAAGTATGTTTTAAACAAGTTCATAACTGTCAGGCTGTTAAATTTAAATGTAAAAAAATAATTACTTAAAAGCTTCTCACATATACATATATATGAAACTCAAAAAGAGCAAATATTTAGACATGCCTCATAATATAATATTCAGCTCAAAGTAGTTAGGGTAAATCAGAATATGAAAAAAAATGAATGATATATTTCGTTTGCCATCTCTCATATCCCATTTTAAATTGTTTTCTTTTGCTAGGTTTTTCTAGGATCTAGGACGACCTCTCTTATATCTGAGGTTGTCCTTTATGTTATTTTCTTATCCATATCTATCGCTGGTTCTTTTTATAAGCTCGTACCACTTCAATCTCTTCAAGCTCTTTGTGTATGGCCTTCCTAATTCCATGTCCCACAAAAAACCACCACTTTACTGATACTTCTGCGCAACCTCTATAAAGGACAAATCGGCTTTACGCAAGCTCCCTATCAAATGCACTAAGCTGTTGAAAATTTGCTCGTCTTCTTACTCATACATAATGATCAGATTAAAGTAGCTTTTCACAACGTAGTTTACGATAATAAACTACTAATTGTAGCTACAAAACCCAACTATTGCTTATATACTTTTTTTGTAAGAACAGAGGATATTGCTTAGTCGAGGTATGGTTGAAAAACTGATTTTGTCCAAACTTAAACAAACATATTCCTAGGAATTAGTTGTAATTAATTCACTATTACTGGATGTTCTTTTTTCTGTCACTTAATATATTATGGTACGAGATCCCTATGTAAGATCACTGCAAAGTAATTAATTAAACTCAAATTTTTACATACATTTAAGAATAGCAGAATACATTGATAACAGTTTGCCTCTCAAAAAGTGGCCGCAAATAGTTTTAATTCAATTAATGGTAATTCATTTTTGAACAAAAATTTTGTTCATGATTGTATATGCTGCTCATGACGTATATGCATGTTTTTTATATCAAATTAAAGCTAGTTTTTTTTTAATATGATAATATAAAGTTGCATGAAAACGAGAGGTATCAAAGATAAAGTAAAAGAGAGCTAGCGCGAAACGAGTACAGATGCATACTTTTTAAAGCATACGTCGATAGATGTTGTTAATAATATACATATTATCAGTTGTGAAGCCAGTGTTGTTGCGCGCTATTTTAGTTTATCTTTGATACTTCGAATTTTTAACAACGGGTAACCCAAATTTGAGACCATTTTTTTTTATCAGACAACCATATATCATCATAATAAAAAAATATCTTTAATTTAATATAAAAAAGAACATGTATATACATCATGAAGAGCGTATTTTATTTAAAAAATACATAAAATGTTTGCCATTTAAAAATAAATTACCATTAATTAAAAATATTTGCTTCCGATTTTTGACTGTATTCTCCTATTCTTAGTAAATATACAAATGGGAGTTTGCTTAACTACGTTATGAACGTAGTGACTTTGCAGTCGGATCTTAGACTATTATAAATTATAAGATTTGAACAATATCATTATTTGGAAATGTCTTTATGAGAGTAGCGTGGATAATGAATAATTAAATGAGAAGCACATTCGTGTTGTGTATTATCGTCCAGTTATCCAGAAGAATGTGGAATAAAATAATGATTCATTCAAATTGCAAACATCACTAGCTTTAAAATGTTTTACGGCGATCTAAACAATATAATAAGTACAGAGAAATATCATAGAAAAACGTGAGGAGTAAAAATAAATATGACATAACTTCAATAGTTGCAGTTATATAATAATTAATTATTTCGTGCAACTATTTTTAACATTTGAGTGTCTAAAACGATTTTGAAACATGAAAACATGTATAGCAAAGAAATATATTTAGATTTCTTAATAATAGTTTATCATCTGCGAAATCATCGTTCTTGTTTTCAAGAAAATAAAATATCAACTATAAATCTTACGTAAATAAAAAGTCGATTGGAACATTCTAAACAAATAATACACGACGTAAAAGAAAAAAACAGTTTTAAAACTGCATATAAGAATAATAAATTGATGTATGGAAACGCTTTAAAATGCACGTCCAATCTTCTATACCTGTAGAAAACCTGATTCGACTTTTACTAACGCAATACCAAATCCACGTCAGTGCATTACCTTTTTAAGATTATCGTCAAAGCAAGATTATGCCATAAAACTTTATCGACAACACTGTACCCATTTACTTAGTAATGAATTGAATTGCACATTTTGATATAGCGAACGAGTGATTGATAATTGCCGCTTTTTTCTTTTGTTAAGATTATTCGTACAAGTGTTTGAATGTATGTATGTCTTTACTATCGATTTGGAAATGCATGATAGCACAGTTTTTATAACAAATTACAAAAAAAAATACAATATTTGTACAGAACTATTCAAATCAGGACACTTATAAATATCGATACTTTCTTGTCTCAGTTTAGTGCAATAATTTGTATTTGTATAAATGTATTTGTAATTTAAATTATAATTACAAATGAGCTCAGTCAGAAAAACTGTGTTTTCAATCATTTACAAACTAAGTATAACTATAAGTCAGTTATACAATTATATATTTGAATTAATTCTTTTTATACATAAATCTGCATATTTTTGTAATTCCATTTTTAAGAAAAGCTCAATTTGGGTATGAAATTGGTCAAAATAAATGTATTAGAATCTACCCAGCGAATTTTGCTTTTAATCATTATCCGTTTCGCCAGTAGATTTTGTATATATTTTTTTAAATTACCATTAACAAATATAGGTGATATAAAAACTAATTTACGTAATTAGATTATGATATTACATTTAATCGAAAGTTTCCAAATTCCGCGTCATTATATTGCAATTACACCTTTAATTATGATGTTAATGACTTTTATATTTTATATTGTAGTTAAAAAATATGCTGCTTGCCAAAAGTAGTTTGTATACTTCGTAATTTTAAGAATTAATTAGGAATAACATACAGGGCGAATAAAGAAATAACGATGATCCAAATTGTAACGGATGTCCGGGAGCCAAAAGTGATTATATTTTACTCAACAATGTGTCTAAGATCTCTCGTTTTTGGAGCAGCTGCAGGGTTGTTAAATTTATAAAACTAAAATACAGTATTCACCAAAATAAACGCTAACGAAAATTTATAAGTCTGTGAAATATTTATTTATTTGACGGGGCTTATTTGTCATTAACTGTCAGATTAAAAGTGCTCTATTATTAAAACTATCATGAAAATGGCTCTCACAACTGAAGAGGAAGTGTTTATAGTATATTATTTTTGCTCATACCGAAATGGATCAAAGAATAATGGTCCAGTAATGGCCCATAAAGTTTGAAACAAGTGTCTAAAAAATATCGTCAAGGGTTTAACAAGGCGGCCCTCAGTAAAAGTGTTATGTTAGCAATTATTGAGAAATTTCGTATCAGCGCAAGGACTCTTCTGCTACTGCGTATAAACTGAATATTAGTGAAACATCCTCAAGCCGACTGTTCGAATATCGTGGTGGTTATTCTTACCGCATTCAAATTGTACAAAGACTAAACGTTAAAAAGAAGTTTACTGTGGAAAACAAGCATCCAATTACAGTTAATCAAGAGCGCTACAGGGAAAACCATATATCTACCTTTTGTTGGAGATTTACGAAATTTTTGCAGCGTACGAAATCTTTTTATAATATGTAATATTTTGAAAACAGAATAATTTCTGGTGGCACAAACTTAAGAATACCCAGTTCTCTCATCTGATCTGACAACACTTGATGAAAACATTTGGAATATGCTGAAAGAATCAGTATTTAGTTGTCAGCAAGTATTGAAGCACTACGACAAAAGATAATAACCTCTTTTCAACGCCTGAAGCAATCGCTCTTAATCTGCAAAACCCCTAGGAAGCTTGTTTGCACCGCAGTGACGCAAAGAAAATACAATGTTCACTTTCGATACTGTTTCTATCTATCTAATTAGCCTTCTTCGGTCCATCTTTGGACATAGGCCTCCCCAATCCTTTTCCATTCTTCTCTGTCTGTCGCTACGGTCATCCATCTAGAGCCCACGTGCTTCTTGATATCATCTTCCCATCTCATTTGGGGCCTTCCTCTGCTTCGTTTATATTCCCACGGTCTCTAACTTATAAGAATTTTGTTCCATCGGTCTTCTTTTTGTCTTATATTGTGTCCGGCAAATCTCCATTTCAATTTTGCAACTTTTTGTCTAACATCCCTCACTTTTGTTTTCTCTCTTATCCACTCGTTTCTCGATACTGTTTATTTTGGGGAATATTATATATTTTTGTTCATAAATCGGCCATTTATGTCTAGTAAGAAATAATAAACGTAACAGATACGGTATTATAACCGAACATAACAAAACGACAATCTTGAACTAAACTACTTCGAATAATCGTTAGTTAACTTTATTTAAAAGGATTTTATCTAAAATACTATAACCATCGCCCACATCTACTCTATACATTGTCGGATTTAGATGTGTCGAATCTGTTGACTATTTTTCGCAGGCCTTCGTAACCAGCAATTCGTCATCAGCCCATTTGGTTTGAGGTATGTCTCTAGTTTTCGTGTGCTCTAGGTCGCCATTAAGTCATTCTCTTTCTACAACGATTGTCTTATATTCTTCCTGTATGTCCAGTCTAGTTCCGTTTTATCATTAATTTTTTTATCATTAATTAGTTTTATCATTAATTTTTTTTTTAATTATATGTGTTATCTTTGAGTTTCGTCTTATTTCAGTAATAGCTATGTGATCTCGTAGCTGGATGTTACGCATCCTACTCATGACATTTTGAGTCACCCGGGGTTTGTGGAATATGATGTCACTGCGACCCCACGTTCCAGTGTCATCTGTTAGGTCTGGCAGTATGTACTGGTCGAAATGTTGTACTGTCTTTAAGGTTTTCGGTATTTTCGATTCAAAATTGTTGGTAGTCATCCAAATTTTGCCTAGGCTAAGAGATTAGTCAGATAGGCTTTTAGTTATATTTTGACTTATATGATTCAGTCTTCTGTCTAATTTCTTAACTTTTTATGTATTTAGGTCTCATTGCATTCCTTGCAATTCTCCTCAGTCATTTTTTATTAAGAATAATCATCTGCATATCTCAAGTGTTTGAGCCATTCGCCGTCTGTTTCCACTTCATTATTTTCCCATTCTAACTATCGAAGCATGTCCTCAATGCGCAAAGTGAAAATCTTGGATGAAAATCAAATCTCCTTATTCTAATTCCTCTTTAGTTTTATTTTTTCATTTTTTCTTTTGCTATGCTGCGTTATCGTATATATACTGAATGAACTTCGGATATCGATCAACTATGTTGTTCCTTAAAGCCTTGAGAAGTACCCATATTTCTACAGCACATTCTTATTTAGTTTCTTCCCAGTTCTAAAATTATTCAAAATATTGATTAAGTAGTTAGTTCCAAAAATTAAATTTGAATGACTATTGAAATTGAAATGGAATCTAAATGGACTCAAGAAGGTATCTCCTATTACACAGAAAATTTATTTCTTCTAAATTAGCTCTGGAAATGTCTGTCTTGGCTCATCAGTAAAAATAATTTTATTAAGAAATGTTTCGTCGTTAAAGTATTCTTCTTAGCCGCTTAAAAAATTTCAAACTAGTTACATATATATATATATATTTTTTTTTGATTTCACAATGTAAAATGGTACAGATAAAATTACCTTTGTGTAAAATATAATCTACGAGTGATCAGAATTTCCTAACCAAACTTTCAACTTCTACTATGAGTTAATCATTTTGGGACGCCCTGTATGTTGTTTTGACCGAGATAAGCCTGTTTCTCTCAATCGTTTCATGTGAAATCTGGATCAAGAAGGTTAATGTGATGAACAAATTAGAAGCCTTCGAGAAGTGGTCATATCGTAGAATGCTTCAAGTATCATGGGCTCAACGCACTTTAAATTTGGAAAGTCTAATAGGTCCAGGCGAAGGTGACTTGAAGAAGGCGATAGAAAAGATAATTGAATATCTGGGGCATATAATTAGAGGTAAAGTTTGTTTAGCAGTAAATGGTTGACTTCAATTAGTATCGACTATAAATATCCTGGGTTAACCGATAATAGTATAAAAGGCCCAGTTTGAGGTAACAATGGTTTACCGGAGGTACAAGGTCTTAACAATGGGCCAAGTCAGATAAATTTAATAATATTTACGACCGCACTAATTGAAGTCAACCATTTTCTGCTAAACAAACTTTAGCAAATACTGGATGCTGCAGTTAATGCTCAACAGAAATATCGAGGGAAAAAGTTAAATTGGTATTGAGAATACTCATTCGTACTCGATTACTCATGTAACGTAGTTTGTTACATGCTGCGCAAGATCGAGAACAATATCGGCAAATAGTCATGAAAGTTACCCACGCCTAATTTGGGCACGGTACTCAAAGAAGAAGATACTTTATGATATTTTCTGTATATTGTTCTGAAGCTATTTTCTTGTGGCATTGTAAATTAATTACTATTTATAAATTGTTTCACTTAAATCTTAAATTTTTTACTTGATATTAATTTGTTATCAAATTTCCACGGCAAACTCAGGCTTTCTTTATTAACCATGTACATTGTAAATAAATAACAAAAAGTATTACTCTCTTTAATATAGCCTATGTGACGCGATCTACAAATTAGATTAATTATATTCTTTTTTGAAAGCGGCAGGTACCTAGAAAAATGGTTGATTTATGAACAAAAGTATATTTTTAGGCCTACGTTAATGTTGTTAAGTAAAATATTGTTTTTGTCTTCTGAACATACAAGTACAACATGGCCTATTCTTTATGTCTTACCATGTATATTATAATATTATAAACCTGAAATAATATTAAATAGTATCTTTTACCACTAAAAATTACACAAAACATGTGTCTAGTTTTCATTTATCATTCTTTTTGAATTCTCTCCTTCTTATCGTTCCGGACAGTAATTTTTCTTGTAAGGTATAAGGTATGTTTTTATTGTGATTTTTTTTACAATTTCAATCAAGTTCCTTGTTTGTCATGCTTAAAGTAAGTTTCATGTTTTCCGTTCATTATTTTAGAACATTGTCTCTCAAAGCGCAAAACTCTTGAATTCTACTTGTATCGTCACAAAACCAGTGTTAAATTCAAATAACTATATAGAAATGCCCATCACGTTCTGGTTGTAACTTTTTAAAATTCATCGGACATGTACAATCCGTTATTCAAAACAAAAAAAAGTAACAGCAAATATCATCATTAACCAAACTAACGTCAAAACTCAAATTTTGATTTATAAAAGTAATTGTTAATATTATTTGTTTTTATTTTCCTCTTGGAATTATTAATATTAGTCACTTTCATTTAACATTTATAAATACTAGTGAAATGCATGTTTAAAAAAAACCATTGATAAGTTAAACTAACAAAATATTATTATTAATATATAATTCTCATTAATTTAATATATTTAGTGGAAATTTAGAGCTACGCTGTACATTGTTATTGATACAGTCATAATATTTCCAAAAGATTATATGCACAAGATAACCTCAGCGTTATTGTTAAAATTTATATAATACAACTTCATGTTAGTATTTAGGAATTCTTGTTTGTATTAGATATTAAACATAAAAACGATAAATTTTAGCATACTACTAATATGTATATTTGTATATATTTCATTTTAATAACTAAGTATGTATTTTATTCTGTCCTCTGTTAATATATCTTTCTGCTTAAACGCACACTGGCTTTATTGTACAAAACAAAGTAGTTCATTGCCGAGCTACTTAAACTTTTAATAGGTTGCGTCCACAAGACTGAGTTCAACCAATTATAAGGTATTGAAAATGAAATTGTTTATGGTGTTAAAAGACCAGCATCATCATACTAATTGAATGATTATTATGTAGCATTACGGATATTGAAATATATAAAATAAATATTAAAGATCTAATATTTTGATAATTTAGACATAATTAACTTCTGTTATTATAATTTGAATAAAATTTTAACAATACAGTAGAAAATATAATCAATTATGTATTGTTTCGCTGCACTGTTCTTTCTCTTATCGCGATGACTGCTTGTGTCTCTTATATGCAGAAGACCAGGTAACGGCTGGTTTCGAAAAGAACACTATATCGTAAACTATATGATGAGTAAGTTAGGAAGTAAGTCGGAAAAGAAATCGAAATGGAATGTCACCATGAATAGGTATTACAAAAAAGAGTGGGACAAAAAGTATTAGACTCAAAAGTTCACTTCTTCTTAACGTGCCCTATCAAGTCCCCTTGACGTTGGCGATTAACATGGCGAAACTGTCTCTGTCTCGAGCTATTCTAAAGAGTTGCTCAGCTTTCTTTATTCCTGTCCACTCCCTGATATTCTTCAACCAAGAGGCCTGCTTTCTAAAAATTCCTCTGCGTCCTTCAAAAGTTCACAATAATTGTAAAACCTGTCAAAATATATAGTGCAGAACTTGAACTGTATCAAAGAAAGAAAAAAATGAAAGCCCTCGACATAAACTACCCGGAAATGCAGACAATTAGAAATAAAAGCAAGAAATTAGAGAAACAAGTAAAAGAAGAAGACCTCCATTAATCATCAATATAAGTCACTAAAAGGGGATCTCACTATGCAGGAGAGACTTCTGGAAGATGGTCATTGGAGGAAAAGGAAAAAAAGCAGAGTGCAATGCCGGATGCGGCAGATAGAGCACCCAAGTTTAAACAGTGTCGACCAGCCAAATGGAATAGATTTTGTTATTTCGCTAATAGTGTATATTTTAAAAAAAATCCGAAACACGTAAATTGTGGATTCTAAAATAATAATACCTTGTCGCATAAAAATGTCATCCCTCGATTTTTGGTTGCACATCAAGGTAATTGTTGCAGGCTTTTGTTGCAGGGTCTTTATTATCCAAACCGTCCTCTAAATGTCTACTCAATCATTTTTTTAGTTTTTAACAAAAATGACCAGTAAACATAATCTGTTTGACGAAATTAACAGTGCATTAAGAACTTAAAGTACCGCTTTCTTGGTAATGGGAAAACAAAAACTATGTCTTTTTTTTTATTATGAAAGGATTGAACTGAAGGACTTAAAAGAGAAAGCATTAAAAACTGGAGAGTGAAGAACAAGATCTAAAGGCCTGCGTTATCATTATATAAAAATAAAAAAGACGCAAGAGATTCACATGATAATGCTGATTCCATTTAAAATGGATCATTTGCATAATAGTAGTTGCCAGTGTTACTACTTGATATTTGAATTTAGTTAACCACAATTTAGAAACATAGTTTCAACAGAAATTCCCAAAATAATAGGTTCCGCGGATGGATACGGAAGTAAGAACGAAATTGCAAATTGCAATTGATCAAAGGAACAATTTGAGGGAAATCCACACACTTCAGAGTCGAAAAGCAGCCGCAACATTGTATGTTAGCCTTCATCGATATTAAAAGAAAATAAAATGATGCCAATTTGAGAAGCGATTTAATGGTCAGCATGATTAAATCGAGAATATTTGAGTAATTTTGTAACTATTGCGTTTTTACTTCTGGGTTCGTTGAGTAGTAAAGACATCATAACTGATGAGGGTGTGTTTTTTAGCAAAAGACAATATTAATTCTGAAGCTTTTAAAAAACTAAAACAGTTCAAATTTGTTATCAATGTTCTTACGTGAAGCTGTGTTGGTGGCATAGTAATAATAATAGCAAATAAAACTGAGCGAATGGTACACAGTAGAAATGAAGAGTTGTTAAAAAAAGTAAAACCAGAAAAGCTCCGTTTTGAAGAGCATTCAGGAAACCCAGGAAAGAATTATTTCTAAAACAAAAGTTTTTTACTTTTTGTAAATTTTTACATAATTTTAATTTCTTTCTAAGTTGGCGAATTAAAATAATTAAATGCATGTGTCAAATAGCACAGAACATTTATTTTCTTAACTTCTAGCATCATTTTTTCCAAAATATATCCATGGGAATTTATTCGCCTTGAATTTATTTTATTAACATACTTTATTGAACTTTCGGAATCCATAATATCTAGTCGAAACGAGAACCAAAGGATTCTTCCTATCATTACCTACTTTATTGCACATAAATTCTAACTGACTCATACTATAAAACAAGTTAATGTTAAATCCATATTTTTTTAGGTGACCCCATTCAGTGCATCAACGACAGGGGTGTGCCAGGTCATGTAATAAATACGTTTTGTTGGATAACACACACTTTTACGTTACCCCACGAACAAGGAAAACGCGTCGGCACCGAGGTTGCTCATCCTGGTCTTGGTAATGAAAATCAGGATAAGAGATACCACAGCTACTACCAATGGGTTCCTTTCGTTTTATTCTTCCAGGTATGTATTTATAACGGTTTTCCAGTCAAAACAAAAGTTAAAAAAGTATGAAATGAATGAACAGATTAATACCACGAACAAACAGTAATAATTTGACTAGAATTGCCACGAATAGTTTGTAATTATTTTACACGACCGACTTCACATTCATAATCATTCTAGCAATATAATCCTTGTAAGTCTCAGTAGTATTATTCTAGGTTTTAGAAATTAGACCTTCAAATTGAGAGCGTGAATCTTACATTTATATCATGCTTCAATCCCATCTTTGGCTTTCTGGTTTCCATTTACACGTTCCATATTTTCAATACAAATCAGTTGTGACATGTCACAACTTTTGCCTATTAGTCACGCCTTTGATTATTTATTTCGGTGTAATTTTGGACGTGTAATGTATTTCTACTGTTGATGTAAATAGAAAGAGATTAAGTTGCACATAATGTGTCTTTCTTACCTCTTGAGCATAAGATATTGCACCGTGGCACCATTTAAACATACAAATTAACATTGGATGAAATACTAAAAAGATATTGTTTTATAATATTTATATACTACTGTTTACTATTAATATAACAAGGTCACATATTGGGATAATTAATGTTCTTCTTTTACCGAAAGAAGCTTTCATTAAAATAAAATGATCTAAGTAGTGGACATAAATCTTTATTAACATTTGGGATTAAAGAAGTCTTGAAAAACCGAAGTTGATAACATAAACTTGTGTTTTTCTATCAATCGAAATATCTTCCAAACCTTTTTGTTTCCTTTGTCCAAGCTGTCTTAATTAATTACTATAATAGGTTGTCTGTTTTTTTAATAATAGAGATAGATATTGTTTATAAACTTCAATACATATAAATACATATTTTATAGGGGGTGCTCTTTTACATTCCTCATTGGTTGTGGAAAAATTGGGAGCAAGGAAAAATTCGCATGATCACCGAGGGTATGAGAGGATCGATGGTTGGAGTTGGTGAGAAGGCAGAGAGAGAACATAGACAGAATAGACTCGTACAATATCTTATAGAAACGATGCACATGCATACTTCCTATGCATTCGGATACTTTATTTGTGAAGCTCTAAACTTTGTTAATGTGGTAAGTATATAACCAAATACTTTCGTTTAATATACGAAATACCGAACGGTTCGGTCATTAGTGACATACTTAAGTAGAATATATGTAATTATCTATATATACATGAATAATTTTCGTTATTTGTAAGCATTATAATAGTACCACACAGTGACACATAGGACAAAACAAATGCTACGACATACGACCTTGGACATACGACATTATCTCAGATAAAAAAATGTAAAACTCTTTCATTTTTATTACTTTAAATCGAACATACACTTTGGCCTTTTGCCACATACATTCTTTGGTCCCGTTTTATCTTCTCAAATTACATTTCAAGATCATACATCATTACTTCTCATCCAATGATCATAAAGCTAAATTTTAGGTTTTATTTTCAATAAGCTTTGGTCATCCTTTCTATTCTTCCTGCTATCTGTGATGATAAATAAAGGTAGGCAATATAATGAAGGGCAATGATTGATGCTTGGAATTTCTAGTTTTAACATTGTCACAATTACAACTTCCTTTTTTAAAACTCATGTTCTTCTTCTTTGTCAACCATTTTCCAATCACTCCTGAATGTAGGTCTCTCCAATTGCTTTCATCTTTCTCTATCTTACGCCAATCTAATCCATTGTTTCTACTAGTCTATTTCAACTAGTCCAATGCTTCTTATTGTCGTCATTTCTCCGTGTCCACCTGTTGTCATTATATCGGGCTACGTGACCTGCCCAGCCCAAACTCATGTTGGTAGTAATTAAATTTATTTTGGTGCCATTTATCTATTATTATAACAATTAACCATTGCTTCAATAAATACTATATTTCATGCGATTATATAGGGAAGCTAATAATGTGAATTAATATATTGAGGAGTATACACAATAATGGCTTACATAACACCTAATAAATTAACATTTTTTTAATTTGTCTTTTTTTAATACCATTGAGATGACATATTTGGCTGATCCTGATCTGGATACTAATTATTCGACCATCATCTAGATTCAATCTGCGTAGTTCATTATCAAAACTTTATACTCCCTTCGGATTTTTTCGACGAATAAGACCAGTATCCATTGAAATATCCGGTAGAATAAAGTTACGAATGAAAATGCTTATTGATATTTAAGGGATATTGGGAAGTTCTTTCATTACAGTTGAATTTTATTTCCTAAATTATAATTTGTGTAACATGATTAAATTGTGAAATTGCGTCAATCCATATAATACGCCCTTTCTGGGGCGAGGCATGTTATTTCTGGAAATTAATATTTCAGATAATTAACACAGCATATAACATAGATTCAGTGCATCGTTTATATTTTAGATAGTGGATTAAAATCGTAAAATTGTAGTTTCTCACTAATAAAACAGCCGAGGGAAGAGGGAATATCTTAGTTGCAGTATTTTTCTTATATTGCATATTTTTCTAATGGGCGGGGTTTATCGACCACGTGTTCTTCCCACTGCCCAAACATAAGTGAGATAGCAAAATAAATATAACTTAAATGCTTGATGTAAGTAATCTTCTGGATTATCGAATTTAAAATATTTTTTTCTGGTAGCTCTATTGCCAAAAAGTACATTTTTGTAATCATTGCATTAAACATGTGAAATATCTACGTTAACTTTACAATATACTCGTAATAATATCATTTGGAACAATAAAAGTAAAAAGTTACATAAAAAGTACCATTTACGATAGAGGTTTATAAGAACTATTTGAATACAGTTACCTCTCGCGACAACACATTGGTATTACTAAAATAGACAATAAATAGATAAAAGCATGAGCCACCACTCATTCTATTATTCTACTAAGTATTACTTTATTTAAAAAATAACATTAAATTTTACATTTTGAAAGATATATTACACACATTTATTATTTGCAAGATTTATTTACAGGTTAAATAATAACTAATAAACGTAATATTGATTAATATTAAATTTATAATTAAAAAAAGAATCAGTGAAAGAACTGAACCTCGATTCTCCCCCCTACGCCCGATTTATCCAGGTCCAAAAGTAGAAAGAATCCACGTCGCTATCACTCAACCTGTCAAACGTGTAAGATTTAAGCTATCTGACTTGTGTTTAGTAATGGGAAGGCCACGTTGTCAATAGATCCCGCCCATTAGAAAGATATAAATATATATAAAGAAATAAAGGACAGCTCGCTTCTTTTTTCTCTGCCGCACTGGGGAACGGATTTACATTGTAGCTCGCAGTCTAGGTATAATATGTCTATGCTCATTTTAAACCTCACTTAACCTAACCTAACTAAATTGTCAATAACGAGTTTTTGTTAAAATACCATAATCTGTCGTATTTGTAAGTGAAGGAAGTACATTAAACTCAAAATTAACACCAAGTAAACTGTATGCCAAAAACTATATTGTTTTAAACTATAAAACTATATTTAAATATGTTTATTATGTACCAAACATACCAATGATTCCTTAACAGTTATATAATGCCAATTCTGCAGCAAGAATTGAAAGTTTTAACTAAAACCAACTAATCAATAGATTCTATGAAGAAAAGATAAAATATTGGAAAATTCGTGGTGAATTAGATTACTACGAAATACATTTGACAGTTGCAATATATGAGTTTTGACATATAAATTTTATAAACCCGAGAAGATCGTTACACGTTATTCAGCTTTTCAAAGAATACACAGGAAAAAGGAGAGTTTTAAGTATTCAGGTTTTTACAAAGAATTTAGATTTTAGATTAGAATCTATATTTATCGGCATTAAGTCATTGAGTTACCTTTTAAGAATATCTGTCTGTTTAAGTTCAACTTTTTGATCATTAATTAACACACCTTTCCTTTTTTTGTCTACTGCAGAGCTCTAACCAAAGAATATAGACGCTTATAGAAGAACAGTTCAAATGGACGATTTGGTTAGGGTTTACACTTTAAAACACATCTGGCAGTCGGCTTAAACTATCTCATAAAAGATGTAGTTAGGGGAAAGTGAGAAAGGAGTACGAACGGAGCTATTTATTTAACTTTGCATCTACGATTAAAAAAAATCCCATGCTTTTTTGTTTTTTTTTCACAATAAAATCTTTTTTTTCAATGTATTAAATGTTAAATTTTGAATTTTGAAATTTAAAAAGGTATGATATTTACAATATTCAAAGCATTTATTTTTTACATTTTATAACTTTGAATTAAAAATAGGTTTGTTCCAACACAACGAAAAACGTCACATAAATTTTTATTATACTGTTTTTCTGCCCAAAAATTAACGAAATATTTTTTAAAATATTTCGTTAATTTTTGGTTAATTCAACCAAAAATTTGATTTTCTCAGGACTTTTCATTAAGCTTTTTAGACATGTTTCCATTATTCTGCAGAAAAGACAGTGTTGTGTTTTACATTTTGTTATTTTATATTAAAAAACAAAGAAGAAATTATTAAATTTAGAAAATTTGGAAATATTTAATTCCGGTGATTGATGACTTTATTGGTTGAATTATTTTATAGTTACTAAAGAAGAGAGTTTCTTATTAACTATAATATTATTTGTAGATTTGTACCTATTTAAATTAAAAATTCGAATCATAATATTTTTTCTAATAGGATTCATTTATTAAAGTTAAAATATTATTATTTTCTTTAAAAAATATTATAAAACGCAAAAATTTAATCCTATTCTACGGCCACGCGGCATTATGTGTTCGTAGTTCTCTGGCATTATACATAAAAATATCTGTTGCATTTGTTGCCCCACTCTTTCATATTTTAAAAGCAATAATAGCGTTGACATGACCGCTTCCTTCTCGATCCACCCTCTCATTCTTTTTCATAACGTGCGATCATCTTTTGCAAACTTTCAAACATAACAGTGAAAGATTCTTCTATAAGCGTCTATATTCTTTGCTCTAACGTTCAACACAAAGCACCTTGTACTTAGGATTTTATTATGAAACAATTATACATTAAATCATCACTTTATGAAGATTTTACACATTTTTAATTATGTATGTACATTATTTTTAGATGGTAAACATATTCATGACTGACAAATTCCTTGGTGGAGCGTTCCTAACCTACGGCACTGACGTAGTTTCCTTTTCGAACATGAATCAAGAAAACCGCACGGATCCCATGGTAGCGATCTTTCCAAGGGTAACAAAATGTACATTCCACAAATTCGGTCCTTCGGGATCAATTCAAAAGCATGACGCCCTCTGTGTGTTGGCCTTGAACATTCTCAATGAGAAGATTTACATTTTCCTATGGTTCTGGTTTATTATTTTAGCTATACTATCTGGATTGGCTATTGTGTATTCGGCAGCTGTGGTATTACTACCTAGTACAAGAGAAACGATTTTGAAGAGGAGATTCAGATTCAAGGTACCCAATGCTGTTGAGACCATTGTTAGAAAAACACAGGTATGTGCGTTAAAAGTTTACTACATTATATAAAAATAGTTTTTTTAAATTAAAAATTATAAAAAGGTGTAATTTACTCAATAACTTTCAGATTGCATAGCATCATATTGTTTTCGTCTATACTAACAAAGACATTTCCGGAGATTAGCTAGCTGAAACTGGTTAGTTAACGGTATAAAATATATACTTAAAATTAAAATAAATTTTGTTCACATCAATCAAGAATAGAAAAATACAATTTCTTAAATATAAAGGTATAAAAATATATAAAAGATTTAATTGATTGTCAAATTTAGTAAGAATATGGTACAAATCAAATAAATAAAAACACAAATAAAAAGAAAAATATAAAAGGTTCGAAAGTACCCGATCGACACAAAGACATGAAAAGAGCAGTTAATACGAAAACATAGTTAACATAAAAGTGAAAAAAGGAAAGAAAAATTCTAGTTACGGAGAATATAAATGATTATCATTTAACAGTAAACTTTGTAATCAGATCCGAAAGGATTTTTATTTAATTAATGATTACTATCCTTATTCACCAAATAAATGTATTTTTTAGGTTGGTGACTTCCTTTTGATCCATTTACTGGGACAAAACACAAACCAATTGGTATTTGGCGAAATTTTAGACGAATTCGTAAGAAGACTGAATTTCGGTAGCAACAGCAACTTACCGTCTGCCCCCAGCACTCTAGAACTGAGTCCAATGTATCCAGAAATAGTTAAGTTCAAAGAGACGGAAGCCTAATTCTACAAATGCAATTGACTTCACGAAGAAAGTTAGACATTAAGAGACGTTTTGAATGGGATGTAGACTACGAGCCCATTACTTTTAAGAATTGTATGTAAGACAACGACATATTTTATAGTTTAATTCTAGATATATACTTATTTCTGTAATTTATAAGCTATTTTATATTATTAACTTTAATTCGCCATAATTAAGAGCTGTAGATCTCCAAATTAGTGTATTTTCTACTTATTATGTGATTATTAAGTAATTGATATAACTGCTTTTGCAGGCTTTACGAATTTTATTGGGACCAATTTATAATGTATACAAATGTTTACTAGATCAGTATATATGATATATATTCTTTAGATGCAATAGACATACTTTTTTGTAGACAAGTGCCTTTTTCAATAAATATTTTTGGTAAAGATTAGACTTTTCAGTTTTACAAAAGGTTTGAAATGTCAATTTCAATATAAATATGTAAACCCAACGGCAAACAAATACAGAACATATTGTATGGAACCAAATATATTTTATTATTTTAAGATATCCTTGGTAGATAAGACCTGCGGTGCAGCAAAAGTTTTAAAATAATTTCATGTATTTAAAAAATAAAATACTAAAATGAGGAAAATAAAGTATAATTTAATTGATTAAACTTTTAGATATGCAACCCACATCACATGACTGTGTAAGGTTGTAAGTAATGGTATATATAACACTATATAATAGGATTTAAGCTGGAAATTTCTTTTGAGCACCCCTCGTAACACCACTTCCGTCTCGCAATTAACCATGTACACAAAATCATGGTGTAGTAAGCTACAATTTATACCAAACCTTTATTTGGCGTAAACAATATTTGTATATATTACTGGAATTTGATATCAGGTGATAATACACCTATCTTAAAATAGTTCAATAGTTGAACTGTTTTAAGATGGATGTTGTTTTTAATTTATTATAAAATGTGTACTATTAATTTGTGGCAAATGATGAGTGTAACATATTATGAGAAAGAAAGGATGCCCAATGCATGGACGGAGAGTTTGATTGTATAAAAATAAATTGAACATAGATATGTCGCACACAATGATAATTTAGGAGAGAACTGTCGAGCGAAGGTTAATGACACGCGAGACATCAATATTACAACAGTTTTAGTTTATGCCACGAAGAAGGATAATGGATGCCTTGTTCGCTTCTATACAGTTGATACAGAAGTACAGCGAGAAAAAAGAGCTACATTTGGTATTTATAGATCTTAAGAAGGCGTATGACACTGTTAATAAACAGATCTATGGAGATGCATGAGAGAGAAATGGGTTCCTGAGAAGTATGTAAGGCTTGTAAAGTATATGTATGAAGTGATGCACACCAAAAGAAGGACTTAAGAGATTCACCGAAAGTTTAATAGTGGCGGTTGGTTTACATCAAGGTTCTTCGTTAAGACCCTACTAGCTTAATCTTGGTATGGATCTACTAACAAAGAAGATAAGGGAGGCGATCCTATGGTTAATGCTCTTTGCGGATGATATCGTGTTAGAGGAGGGGAGCAAAGAAATGTTGAAGCAGAACGGCTATTGAAGAGGAAGGATATAACGTTAGCAGGACTAAAAACAGAGTATGTGGTTGAGAGGAACAGGAATGGTTGGGTACATCGAATTGCTTAGAGAAAAACTAGGATATGTAAGCCAAGCGGGAAAAGGGATGTCTTATGCAATGGTGAAAAAAACTTATCAAAAAAACTAAGATAAAGATAAGAAAGGAATGTAAGAGCAATACAATGAAGAATAGTTATATCAATTGCCAAAAGAATTATGTCAAGATGGGATTCACATACTGGCTTGGCAAGAAAAAAAGCAGCAGCAGTAAGTTCTAGCACCAAAATACCCACAATGCACCTGGTTAATAGCGGACAAGTCATAAGAGGATAACAGAAATAACGCACATAACGCTCGCCTAAATTTAAATCGGTTAGGGAACTATGTTGGAGTTCGATTTTCGATTACCCAGGACTCCCACATAAAGAGCATTTGGCTGATAGTTGTGCGCCTATCGCGCATCAGAGGGCTATAGAGGGGGAAGGGATAGTCTGGAGCAATGGAGAGCGGTAGAGTGATTCGTGTTTACAAACGAATTACACCCGAATGTAATTTCAAGTGGTGAACAAGTCTCAAACCTAGTTCAATTAAATTACTTGCTTGTTGCACCTGGTTAGCACCAAATGAAAGTACTCAAACCAAACACAACACAGAGCAAATGAAGCAGAAACACGACTTTACGCCAATGTTTTTTATTCCAATTATTGTCTAAATCTGATAATGTAATATTTTATTATTACAAATATTATTTAAGGGTGATAAAATTATGTGTGTGGATATACAATATAGATAAAATTAAAGGCAGTTGAAAATTAATAAATGCTTTATTCTCTACAAGTTATATAAAAAATTCTTCACTATTGTTTAAAAACAGTTCTCATTTGGAGTATTGCTCCCAGTGTGTATAGTTTAAGTTTGAGAATTTGATGGGATAATTCCAAAATAACATTTTCATCTTTTTCCAATTTTCCCATAATGTTTTTTTTAACCAATTAACGACATCCTTTAATTTTAATGGATTAAGAGCCATTAATCGAGGTTGGATTACTGTTGGTTTAATATTATCAGGTGTTACTCTTTTTTTGAAAACCTTTAGGTGTATCGAGATCTACTATGTAAGTTACTTCTCCTTGCTCTAATATATTTTCTCGCTAAGATTTGGTAAATATGTAACATGTTTTGCAGGATTAAATTGAAAATGCCATGCACTAGGACGGTTGGTACAAGTTTCCGTGACATTTTTCCTGTAGTACACATACATATCTTTTTCTACATTAATTATGCTTGCAAATTGTTTAAAAACGTATATTCCGCGGATGAAATAATAGTATTTTTTTTCTTATATCTCTTTTAATTAATCGTGCTACCCGTTCAGGAGACATAAAAGAGTGACCAACGACAGGAAATATTAATTCCACTTTTTCAATAGATGTCCTAGTCTCATGAAATAATTTGTGAATTATAGTAACAACAATCGTATTTTTATTTTGGCCTCCACATCCATCTGCTACCAACCTTAATATCTTTGCATCTCCAAAGTTTACTTCATTTCATTGGATCCCTTGCTATACACATCCTTAGTTCAATAATATGAGAATACATTTTGTTGACTCAGTTGGTCTTTGACCCTTCCTTGAAACATCAAAAAGTTGTAAATATATAGTTACCTGCTGTAATATGCTGGCTGATCCGCCACTTTCGGCAGCACTAGCAAAAATGAGCAGCAAGTTAGCAGCATGTGTATGTAAATACGTCGCTCGCGCTGCCATTACTCATACCACTGCCGCTGCCGTACGCTCCCTGCGTTGGCGGTTTTTTTTTCACGGAAATCAAAGCACTTAGCAGTGACAGTGACTGTTTACATGCTGCTGGCTGTCTTGTCGGTGCACGGACTTATTTGTTTATTGTTTGGTAAATTTTTGTTAACTATGGTTGAGTGGAGCAATGACCAAGTGCTGAAGTTTTAGAGCTATATACTAGTGAGAGATTGCTGTGTGATTGTTCACATAAAGACTAAAAAAAAATCACAAAGTACATGATGCGCGGAAAAAAATCAACATAAATTTGGAAATGCCCCAATAGAAGAACGAAATCGAAAAGAACTCTATAATGGCAACATAGCGACCCTTATAAACAAGAAAAAAGTATCAATTAGATCTGGAGCAGGTGCTGATGAGGTTTTTCAGTCCATTTGGTTTGGTTTTGAATTAACGGAAAGTTTTTTGGGAACGGTTTATGATGTGGATGACACAATAAATACCGAAGCCAAGGTAAGTAAATAAAAAAATAAATGCTTTAACTATTATTTCTTCTACAAACACGAGAGCCTTATACTTTTTAATCCAATTATAAAACGTAATCAATTAATGAGAAAAAGAAGAAAAAAACTATAAACTTCTAGAGCGGTAGTTGCTGTTCGTATGGCTACAGGTTGTATAGTTCTTAAGGCAGATAAGCCTGTATTCTGTTGCCTCCAAGAGCCTTTAATAAATACCCCGTTCTGCATAGTATGTCCCGGGAGTTGTGTACCAATTTCGAGAAGGTTGACTTTTTCTCAAGAATTTATGTAAAAAAAATGCAACTCAATGTTATATTGTGATACAAATATTGCGTATGATAATACTGTTATTAACAACCGCATATGAGTTCTTATTAACCAAGTTTACGATATATATAATCATATAATATAAATTAGATATTCATGAAATGGTCGAACTACAGTGATTCATAGGATATTGTCTGGAAGCGAAACTTGTAAAGAAAATATTGGTTGTTAGTTTAAAGAAATATTAAAAGGGTGGTCACTGCAAAGTAATTTGTTCCACAGTAAGTTGTCTACGTTTTTATTACTTATATTCTTATTTTAATTGGCTAATAATCATGAACAAACGGATTCCAAAACTAATAAAGATAAACACAAGAACTTTTGTTTAATATATTTTAACACATCTATAATTCGTTCCCTAGAAAACAACGTAATAAAAGATGTCCAGTAATAAGACTACACGCAGTCATCAGAAACGAAAATGCCACTGAACCTTTAGAAATCATACGAACAAGCTGAATTTTGCTGAGAATGTCAATTTTGGGATTCTAAAAAGACGCAAAAAGTTTGCCACTCCAACCCCCGTACTTCCCCAAAACGCCCCTTGTAATGGGGGAAAAAGGAGAAACATTGATTTATCAAGTATCTACGCCGTGAAATCAAATGTTTTAAACAAGAAATTTATTCTTTTTATGTAGACATGACTGTCTGTTTTTCAATGTGCCTCCAGTAATTTGTTGTTCCATCGTTTTGGTGTTCCATCGTTTTCGTAGTTTTCCTACTGATCGTCCTCCTATTGAGTAGCCGTCTCTTGCCATCTTTACTACTCTGTTGTTATTCGGCTTATATGATCGTTCCATTCTACTCTTCTATTTCTTACCCAGTGCTTGATGTTTTCCACTTTGCATCTACTTCGTATATATATACTCTCTGTCCCATAGTGTTTTACCATCGATTGTTGTGTTTCATCTCTGCTCTTTCTAACAATCTTTTTGTCTTCTCTGTGTCAGGTCATGTTTCTGCCGCATATGTCATTATTGGTCTGATGACTGTTTTGTAAATTCTGCCTTTCATTTCTTTCTCGATATTTTTATTATTTCATATTTTTTCATTAAGGCAACCTGCGACTCTGCTTGCTCTATTCAGTTGATCTTCCACTTCAGTTTAAGGTTTTCGTAGCTAGATAATGTGATATGTTTAGTTAGTTAAAACCCATCACTTGTTCTATTATCTGACCTTCCAGCTTCAATTTAGATCTTAGTAAATTTGCTATATATGCAAACCATGTATTTTGTCTTTTTTGGGGAATTAACATCTTAAATTTTCTGGAGGTTATATTAAATTGGTGTAGCATACGTTGTAACCTATCTTCACTTTGAGAGAGTAGTATTGCGTTGTTTGCATAGTAGATTATTTTAAATTGTTTTTATCCCATTTGACATCCTTTTCAAGTTATTACTTTTTTATTATATCATCCATAATAATTTTGAACAATAGAGGACTCAGGAAGTCTCCCTGTCTTATCCCATAACCAGCTTCAATAGGGTCAGTTAGTTCTTCTTCTACTTTTACTTGTGTTGTTTTCTTAAATATTTTCGATCGTTTTGATTATTCCTAGAGGTATCCCTTATGCGTACAATAAGTGGATATTTTCCTTTAATTTGACCCGATAAAATGCCTTCTTAGGTTACCACGAGATTCTAAGGTCCACGAAACATATATATGCCGGTTTGTTGTATTCTAATGATTTCTCTTGCACTTGCCTTATTATAAATATAGCGTCGGTGCATGATCTTCCTGACCTAAAACCTTGTTCTTCTACGATGTATACTCTGATCAAAAGATATTGAATTTTTACCGTCGAGTTGATACCAATTTTATTTAAAAATTGATTTCGCGCGGCTAACTGGCATTTAAAATCACCGTTCGGTTCAGGCGTTCTTTCTGGGAGAACGGTTGATCTACACAAAAATGGAATGGACATTTTTGTTCAAAATTATTTCAGCTACATTTCTCCTTTGAGACATTTATTTTTCTACGGCATTCTTTATAAATCGATGTTTTCCATATTCCCCCTATTAGGAGGGGTGTTACGGTGAATTCTAGTGGGCAGGAGTGGCAAACTTTTTGCATACATTTCTCGTTTGAAACATTTATTTTTCTACGGCATTCTTTATAAATCGATGTTTTCCATATTCCCCCTATTAGGAGGGTTTTACGGTGAATCCTACTGGGCAGGAGTGGCAAACTTTTTGCACCTTTTTTAAAATCACAAAATTGACAGTAAAGTTCAGCTTGTTCGTATGATTTTTAGATGGAATTATTCAAGAACAGTCAGATGTAGTTTGTTAGATATATTTGAAAAATTCATTGAAACTGTTACACAAAATAGGTATTTAATACCACATTATAGACTATATTTTGTGGAATTTGGCGCCATTGAGCTAGAAACATTTGATAATCCTGGAATTTTTCGTTGAATAATAAACTTTATTGTATAATAAACAGAGCAGTAGAGTACTATTTAGAAAATTTCAGAATGGCATTTAGATTGCATCTTAAATGTAAGTCATGATAAAATTTTGAAAGAGGTTTACGTATGTAGTAGCTCTTATGGTTAATCAAACAACACTTGTCCCCAAAATGACAGTTAGTTTTAATACTCCGATAATCAGTTGAAATGTCAAAATAAGAGTCCATTTTTGGATCAATTTAGTGCCTTCATTGGACATTAAAATATTTTAAGCTCAAATTACTCAAATTAAGCTGCTAGTCGGTATAGTTCAAAATCCACTAAATCGAGATAAAACAGACTATAAATATGTACCAGAGATACACTATTCGTTATTACAAGAGATACTGTAAAACAAATCTTCATGTATACTAACAATAAAACGAAATTTTATGTAGATCTGATTGATGTTTCGATTTCCAATCCGGAAATAGGTTTAAAAACGACGAAAACTATTTCCTGAGTGGAAATCGAAACGTCAAACAACAGTAAAATATGTAATTTTCCTTAAAATCAATTGTGGTTATCCCACATAAATATAATATTTAACTAAGCAAAAAAATAAATTGAGTGCGCTGGGAAAACATAACAGGATATTACTTTTAATTGACATAGAAACGGGATTATTGTATTGTCATCTTACAATATAGGATCATGTATGTTGGAAACGGGATTATCTCAGAACAATTAGAAGTTATCGAGAAGAATGAAGAATTAACTTTTATTTGGATGAGACTTTGTTATGTAATAATATACTTGATCAAATTTAATTGAATAATATTTCTATTTGAAATAGACGTAGAATTAATAAACTCATAATGGAAACTAAAACGGTTTCTTAATATGTTGCGCAGAGGTTTGATTAAATTGCAGACATTTCTGTAAACGTTAAGATTAAGAATAATATTAGTTACTGTCTAGTTACGCTAGTTATTTATTTCAATGGGCATACAAAAATGTTAGAGTAAGGAAACCTGCATTGCGATAGTCTTTATCAAATTCAATAGACAATTAACTGAAAAGTTTGCTAAAGTTCATTTGAAAAACAAACTTTAAAGTTTCAAACAGAAAATTTTTGAACTCAAATATCTCGAAAACCGACCATTTTATGATTTTCTAATAAGAATATATAATTTATGTAAAACATAAATATGGAAGATTTTAAAACTGTAATTAGAACTAGCGTGTCATCGCTGGCAAAAACTTTTTGCTTATCCATGCCACCCAATTACGAAAAATTATACCGATTAATAAAAAAATATGGCCAATTTTCAAATGCAATCCCTTGAATTTCGGAAATAAGCAAAATTTTATCTAACTCTTTGTATTGAAACGTCTTATTTTAAAGAAGAGAATCTCCAGTTATTCTATGCTCCATTCTTCATGGGACACCCTGTAGAAACAATTTCCAGAATTACTTGAAGAATTATAAAAATCTTACGGGTAGTAGTATTCTTATATTTAAATAAATTATGCAAATATATTTTCAATAATAGCTATTGGTTTTTAACTAATTTGCAGTGATAATGGAATTACCGATATTGTAATTATGCTTACTTTACACATTTTTTCCTGCTGAAAACAAATAAGTCAATGACATGTTCGGCATCGTGTTTTACATAGTGATTCAAATGTAGAACACAACAAAATTAAATGTTTGTGTTAGTAAGTCATTTAACAACGAGTATTAATTTGGATAATTTCCTCATTCATTAATGTTTTAAACACTTTTGTAGTGTAATTTTATGAGAGTGGTTTTATTATTGGGACTTTTTATGTAAAAAACTATATACTATATTATATTATATACGTTATAATTTATATTATATTCTTAGGAAAGGTACAAGAATAAAGCAGAAACTGTTTTGATTATTATATTGTATATGCAATGGTTTTTAGTACCAAAATTTATTAAAAAAAAAATGTTATATTTACCGATTTCCAGAGTGAAAATCGAAACGTCAAACGTTATTTAACAATGTAATCGTCATTGTAATTATACATGTATAATGCTACGACATCCTGCTCATATTTGCTATTTACCAAGACTACAACCGCAATATTCATCAACCGCCTAACCATATACAATAAGAACCTTGTTCCAGTGGGGAAAAAACAAAAAAATTTGCAGACCTTGTGCTGCTCTCTGGCTTTGGAAGAAATTTATATCAAATTATAAGCACGTTCCACAACTTCTTCAAATTAAATTCGCGGCCCAAAATAAAAACTGGTCCTTCTTATCATTTTTACTGTATATGGTAAATTCAAATAAAATTGCTACATATGAAATTGGAATTAAATATTTCGAACCAGGTCATATCTTTATAGTAGCCGATTCATTCCATCACATCGAGGAGTTATCGATGAAGAGAATGAGAAAGTTGTATGACTTTCAAGATTTTGTGAAACCTCTCCAAAATACTACTCGTCATACGGAAATCTTGAAAATGAAATTAAAAAGAATTTGGTCAATTGGGAAGATTATTCATCTCAGTATAAACTTGATAAGATTAATCCTAGACCTTATTTGCAAAACATGGTGCAAGTAATCTAGCACCATGCTACAGAAGCTACAAAATGAAGTATAAAAATGATTTTGATGAGGAATACGTGGAAATCAATTTTTTAAACTCTCAAATTACAAACAATCATGAATTACCAAAGCCCATGTGTGACGAGGTAAATGAAATATCGTTTCAGAAAAAAATTACGTACTTCATAATATGGGAGAGATCCTGAAGACCGTTACAGTTTTGGGAAAATTTACATACTACGTTGAAACTAAACTACGTTGAAATAAACTCACCGTTTTTTTACTTCAATTTAAATGTACAAGTATCTATATTTTATTATTTTCTTTTCAGAAAGTTTCCGTCCTTTGTGCAAAATTGAGAGCTTTGCATAAATATGTTCTTTGATAGAAAATAAAGGTATTAAAGCTAACGTTAACTGAAATGATCAATTTTTATTTGGTTTCTTCCTGATAGTATCTGTGACATACAAGGTAACCCTTGTATATAAATATCAGTGCAATAACATAATTAATCTAACTGATATTAATTTCATAAGCAAAATAAACGTATCTCATTTTTCTCTGTTAAATATATATTTTTTTTAAAAGCATTTTAGTGCTAATTTTGCATCTCCTCAGTAAGTTTATATCCAAAGATACTAGAAAAAATGACAAAAAATAACTTGTGCTGAAACCAACTAACTAAAAGTTAATCTCAGATTAACCAAAACCTGTTAGTTACTTCATCTTGGCTTAGGAGGGCAGTATAATATTCGTCATTTTTAATTTCGTTTATTTATAATTAGACGACCAAGATAATTCTATTCTTAAACACAAGATAAAAAAGTATCGGATTGTGGTAAAACCTCGCGATAAACACTTAAACTATTCCGTTTTTGTTTCGGCATGAGCAAACATGGTACCCAATCTGGACATTTTTTTTTATTTCCAATAATTCTTTACTTGAAATTCCGTGCACATTTTTATGTGGCATATCCACTAAGTATGTTATGTCACGCATTTTAATTCGACGGTTATCCAATATGATGCATAATCTTCACTCATCCGGGCAGTAGTAGATTTTGGACATTCACTACTCTTTTTATTTTGTATTCGTACACTTAGATTCTCTTAAAAAGTTTTGAATAGTCGATTGGTAATTTTTAAATAAAATTATTTTATCTATCAATTCAATTTTGTCATTGTTCACCAAATCATAAATTTCAGATAACGAAAATATCTAATAATCCTTGTAATATAGTTCAATTTACGGATTTTGGACGATGAGTGAAATAATACTCGCGGCACATTTAGAGTTATAACATATGTGTCAGATACAGGCAAGTTAGAATTTTTAAGGCGGACGCATGCATTTAATTCATCACCTAGGCAACTGCATCTAGTTTCACCGGTAAATAGAAACTATTCAATACGGAAGTCTTTACTTAATTCACATTTCTATAAAATCATTTACGGCTCGTTTTTATGAAATGTTTAAATGAAATAGCGCTATTTTTTTAAGCCTTTTTCTCTATTCGGATTGCCGAATATAGGCCCCTCTTAATACTCGCCATTTATCTCTGTTGTTTGTAAGACGTTTCCACATTGGCCCTGCAGTTCTTTTAATATATAATAGCCATCCGTAAGGCGTTAGTTATGTCCAGCCCATTTCAGTTTAGCTGCCTGTTCGACACCATCTTTTACTTTTGTTCTATTACGAATGTCTTCATTGGTTTTATGGCCTTTGAGTGAGATACCCAGCATCTGTAGTTCCATAGCTCTCTGAGTTTTTCTGATCTTCTCCATGTTTATTTTAGTGAATATCCAAGTTTGAGCTCCATATGTAAGTGCAGGTAGGATACAGGAATTAAACACTTTGGTTTGCATTCTTTGACGTATATTTTTATTTTTAAGTACGTATGAGAGTCTTCCGAATGCTGCCCATCCCATTTTTACACGTCTGCTTATTTCGGTAGTGTGATTTTCTTTGCTTACCCTGACATTTTGACCCAGATTAGTATATTTATCAACGTGTTCTATCTCTGTCCCTTCGATGTTTATCATAGGTTTGTCATCTTTGTTTGACATTAGTTTAGTTTTGCTGAAATTCATTTTCAGTCCTTTTTTAAGGATTCTGTGTGTAGTTCCTCAATCATCGTATTCAGTGCATTCCACGTGTCGGCTATTAGTACTACATCATCTGCGTATCTAAGATGGTTCAAGTATCTTCCATTAATAGGGATTTCCTTATTTTCCCAGTCTATTGACTTAAAGATATCTTCTAGGGCAGCTGTAAATTATTTTTGAGATATTGTGTCTCCTTGTCATACTGGTCTGGTTTCGATTCCATTATCCAACGTCACTATCATTTTAGCTTGTTCGTAAATATTATTTATCGATATTCTGTACCTGGAGTCGATCCGATTATTGACTAATGCTTCTTCTATTGCCCACAGTTCTACGCTATCAAAAGCTTTTTCATAATCTATAAAAGCCAGACATAATGGGAGATTGTATCCGTTAGTCTTTTCTATTAGGATTTTTAAAGTATACAGATGGTCACAGGTGCTGTACCCTTTCTAAATCCGGCTTGTTCTACTGGTTGATATCCGTCAAATTTAATTGTTAACCTGTTTGTAATAATCTTTGTAAAGGTTTTGCAAAGTTGTGAAAGAAGTGAAATTGGTCGATAATTTTTCAGGTCTGTGGTGTCTCCCTTTTTGTGTATTAGTATTGGTTTAGCAGTATTTCATTGTTCGGGTATGTTATCTTGGAATAGACATTTATTAAACAGTATTTTTAGATATGTGATGGCTTCTTCTCCATCTTCCTTCAGCATTTCTACTAGGATTCCATCGCTTCCAGGAGCTTTATTCCTTGCTATTTCTTTTACTGCTCTTTCCATTTCTTTGTGGCTTTTTTCGGGCATCACTTCTAAGTTGACATTTGTTATCTGCCTTTTCAAGTTCTGCTTTGAGGAGTTAGGGAGATCGTTTCTGGAACGGTACAGATCGGCATAGAACTTTTCAATTGAGTTTGAAATATCAGATTAACTTTTTTCTAGTTGTCCTTGTTAATTTTTAATGTTTTTATGTTTTTCTTTCCTAGTTTCGGTTTGGTGCATTTGAGACTTCGGTTTTTTCTCTATGATTTTTTCTATACGGTCTTCTTGATGTTTTTTAATGTCCTCTTTTATCTGTTTTCTTATTACTCGATTAAGTTCCTTAAATTCGACAATGTCTCTTTTGTTTTGTCTCATAAGATCTTTTCTTTGTTTCAGCATGTTTTGTAATTCTGCACTTATTTTGTACTTGTTTGAACTTAATCAAGCAATTTCCTCTCTAGTTTTTAACTAAAGGAACCGAATTGTCCTATATAGTTTTCGGTTTTTTCAAGTCGTTTTCTGATCTTAGCGTTGAAGTATTATATTATCATCGTATACATGCTGTGATAATTTGTGCTAGTTTCTGCAATTTTCTCATAAAATTCGTTTACCTCTTCATCGGGATGTGCTGCGGTGGGAGCGTATACTTGAATAATTTTCAGGGAGATGTTCTCGTTGACATTTAAACCTAATCATTGCAATTCTTTCAAATATTCCTACGAATTGCTCTACTTTATGTGCACATTTTTTGGAAATTAGAAATGCTACGCCATCTAGGCTTTGTTCTTCTCGCCCTTTGTAATATAGGACGTTACCGGACTCTAGTGTTATGCACTCTTCCCCTTTTCTTTACCTCTGCTAAACCAATTATGTCCCATTTTAAGCGCTTGATGTCTTCTTCGAGTTCTTAGTTTCATCTTTGCTTAAGGACCTTATATTTACAGTTGCGATGTTCAATCGTGTGGTTTTTAGCGATTTCTTGCTTTCCCCAGATTCCATGAAGCTTCCCTTTTTCCAAAGGAGTGGGATTTGCCATTACTGTATGGTCTACCCACCTCTTTAGTTCTAGATATCGCTATATTCCTATTTGGAGGTTTTTTAGCCTTAAAACAACACGCCGGCTAGATGGTTGGCGCTATTATACGTTGTCTAATATTAATTGTAGTTCGATCTTTTATTAGTACGCGTGATGTATATATATATATATATATATAATATATATATATAATATATATATATATTATATATATATATATATATATATACCCGGTATTTAGGCGGCACACGCCCTTCCGGTAGGGATCTATGGAGGAGTATCACCGAGCCACAAGCCATTATTCTTGTCGTACTGCTCCACCATAGGCCGATCAGATACCAGCATATTCTAGACTAAGCCGCAGATTCATTTAGAATTTTAAACTGCTGCGTTAGCCTTTTTGATTTCTGTACACCGAGCTGGGGATTTGAACTGACATCTCTCGCATTGAAGCGAATGAGAAGCCAGCCGCCCAGCCCGCTTGGCTATCCGATCGACGCGTGATGTCAATTATAATAATTGTGAAGTGTATAATTATAATTGACTTTTTATATTTTTAATACCTTAACCTTGCATTTTTGGCTTATAAAAATCTATTATTTACACGTAGGTATTTATAATTAAATTGTGAGTGATTTATTTTTATTTAGACAATATTATATTTCCCTCTCCCATTGGTAATCTGCTTGACAGTCTCATATTACTTCAGAGGTTTCAAGATCAAATCGGTCAAAAAGGACAAAACAGGCAATATCATAGATATACAAAAAAACAATTAGTATAAAACAACTATAAGATATACCCAGAATACTGGAGAAACCGGCAAAGAAAAGGGGTCTAGAAATCAACGAAACAAAAGTTAAATACATGTTATAAGAACCAGTAAAGAATGGATGGACGAAGATCTAATAATAAGTAATTATTAAACGAGCAAATCTGGAGGAGAAACAACAAACAAAATAGATGTGCAGCATGCTAAACAATATATTGAAATGCAAAGCTAGCTTAAGTCTTAACTGATTCAGATAATAAAATTAAAATATGAGAGAGAAAAATACACAAGGAATAATGTCGCTGGGCCATGCAGATATAATCCTTCAAACGAGAGTGCCGAAAACCGCATTTAGAACAGGAATGACGGTACCGAGAAGAGAAATACCCAGAACACAACGGCTGACGGAGAGAAGTATTTAGAAGCAAATATTTATATAAAAACCAAGGGTCCTAATGAATGTGTTTGTTTAGTGTATCAATTTATTTCGGTGATGACAGAAGAAAATTTTAAAAGAAATAATAAAAGAAAATTGATACATCGGAAGAAACTTTTTCCATACATTAATTTTTTGTCGACCTTTTCTGTTTCGCTTGTTCTACAGACATATTTTTTCTATACTATACTAGGTAGGTTAAGATGAGCAAAAATGCATCACCGATAAAGTGATAAATCATTTAGTCATATAAAAATAATTAAAACTATTTTTTTAATAAAACTTAAAAACGACTTGAATTGTTTAGTAAGCAATTGTATTATAGAGCGTAGTATTCATGCAATAACTTACAACAAAAAAGGTAAATACTTACCGATTTCCCCAATCTATTTTCTGGATAATTTTGAGTTTCAGATCTGTTGTTTGATCGTGTGTCAAAGTACCAAGGACGAGTTGCCTTCTCCATTCCAGAAGATCCCGCATGACCTTTCCCACAGTTTCGAATTTGTAATGATTTCGGTCCTGAAAATGAAAAATAAACATGATAATGAAAAAATTTATAATGTACACATACAATTGTGTCGAATCCTTAATACTGTGCAATCCAAAGTGGTATTATAAAACGCACCGTGGTCTGATTGAACCACGTGTAGAATATTAAAAAATACATTTCTTTTTGTGAGTTTCTGCATAAAATTCTGTGTGTACAACTTCTTTTTCTTCGTCTGTCACGTGTTTGGCTCCACGTTGGCGGTTGGCGATTCTCTCCATTTGTAGAGTGTCGTTTTAGATCTCTTCGGAATATTATGTCCATGTCTCTGATATTACCCCAATTCCTTATGTTCGGTATCCACGAATATTGCTTTCTTCCTGGGTCTCAGCGTCTCTGTATCTTTCCTTGTAAGATAAGTTCGGAAATATAGTATTTGCTTCCCCTAAGGATATGGCCAAGGTAGGAATTTTTCTTTCCTTAACTATGTTAAGAAGTTCTAGCTCGGAACCTTCAGTTATTAATGGCATTTTATGAACAATAACTGTAACAATATGACAGCTCAACAATTGAATAAACGACATCAAAATAATAAATACGTCAGTAGAAAGAATGTTTTGGAGTTAGTAAAAAAATTAGGAAACTGAGAATGTTGGTAATGAAAAAATGAGAAATTAAAGTGCCTGTAGTTAACGAAGCTAGAGAAGTTGCAGTGTTAGGACATGTTCACCTAGATGTTAAGTACAAGGCAAGTAGCAGCTGTATCCGAAATTAACCAAACTAACATCAAAGCCATTTGGAAGAACAAATTCCATTCATATAAAACACATTAGTGCAAGAACTTAATGAGGATGAGTATGACCGCTGTTTTCAGTTTCGTGAAATAATTGACCGCCATTTACAGTTTGGTGAAATAATTAATCGCCGTTTACGTTTCTCCAATGAGTGTATTTTGTTCATAAATGGAACTGTAAATCGTTACAATTACCGCTATTGGTCTGAGTTAAACCTTAGGATTTCGAGGTGCATACACAGCAACCGGAAGAACTAAATGTATGGGTTAATATTTTCGGTGATCGACTGATGGGAATTTTTTTTCCCCGAAATTTGACTGATGAAATTTATTTACAATTTCTGGAAGACTTCATTAATCCTGGCTTGACTGATTTTTGAACATGATCAATAATATGATGAAGATTTGACTTTTCAAACATCCCTCCGCAAATTCTCTGAAATGCGAGAGAACGTTTGGAACAAAATCTTTATCATTGTATGGTCGCCGAAGGTAATCGGTTTTAATATTTGGTCAACTAAGAAATAAGTAATCAGCTAAAAATATTAATTTTAAATGTATTTTTTTTAATAAATCAAATAAAGCATTGGACCAAATTTAAAAATTAGAATGTATAGGGAATTGCAGTGATTCTTATCCTACGTTGCTATGAGAAGGTTCGACATAGTTTTGATACAAGATCTCTGGATTTTCCAGAAAGAAATAAGAGATCTATCAAGCACTGGTATAGAGCTTCTATATAGCCGATCTGACAAAGTCCTGAGGATTTGTATAATAGTCAAACGACATATTAAAATGCTGCCGTTGATGAATGTCATTTCCAATGATTTAGTGACGGTAAAGATAAAGATCACAGAGATCACAAGATAAGTAGGTGAAAGTATGAAGGAGGTAATTCTCATGATAGATGGACTGCAACCGATCATCTAATGTGATGCCAAAAACTATGACAGCACAGACACCAATGAAAAAGATGAATAATTACTACAGTTTGTTATGGGATATTTCGACAAGCAAAGGAAAAATATCCGAAACAAGAAAAACTAAACTTAGATAACCTAAAAGTCTCTGAGGTACAAGAAAGATTTGAGAGAACAGTGAGTGAAAAATTACTAGAAGAAAACATAGAAGAATTCACAATAGAAAATCATTGGAACACCATAAGCACTATCATACTAAACACGGCACAAGAAGTTCTTGGAACAAACACTCAACGGAGAGAAGAACAGTGGTTCGATGAAGAATGCAAACAAGCTATTCACGAAAGAAATGAAGCACATAAGAATTTCATACTCAGACGAACTAGAGAGAGAAGGACAGAATTTGAGAATAAAAGACGAAGAGCTGATAAACTATGCAGACAGAAAAAGAGACGGTACGAAAACAACCGGATACTAAACATAGAGAGGGCGTTCAAGGAAAACGAAACACGCAGTGCATACCAACTTATCAAACATTTAGGACAGGGTTACAAACCAAAGACTAGCCTATGCAAAAATAAGAATGGGGAAATAATTAGCGATATGGACGAAATTAAGAGAACCTGGATGATGTATTCTAAGGAATTATTAAACGAAAGGGCACAAACACCACTACAACAGCGGCAGCAGCAGGTAGAACAGGAAGGTCAACAACAGGAGCTGTGGGAAGATGGAGAAGATAATGAATTGGCTAGACCTCCAACGCTAGAGGAGGTTCGAACAGCAATCCAAATGCAAAAAAGCCATAAAGCGCCGGGAATAGATAAGATACCGGCAGAACTGTTCAAGCGGGGATTAACAAATTTGACAGAACAGATGTACCAGCTTATACAAGAAATATGGAGAGAAGAAAAAAGCCCACAACAATGGAAGAAAAGTATAATCTGCCCTATTCATAAAAGAGGAGACAAACTGATATGCCAGAATTATAGAGGCATCTCTTTACTTTGTTCGGGATACAAAATACTCACAAACATTCTTAATCGAAGACTTCAACCCCTCACTGAAAAAATTATCGGGGAATATCAAGCAGGGTTCAGGCAAAATAGATCTACTATTGACCAACTATTTACAGTTAAACAAATACTAGCCAAAGCATGGGAATATGACATAGACGTCTACAATCTCTTTGTAGATTTCAAGCAAGCCTATGATTCAATAGATAGAACAATACTACCTAATATATTACAAGAATTTGGCATACCATCAAAATTAATGACTAGTGCAAATGACAATGACAGGAACAGAAGCACATGTATGTATCCAAGGACAGATCACTGATGCGTTTATGACAACGCAAGGACTGAAACAAGGTGACGGACTGGCTCCAACACTTTTTAATCTTGTTCTTGAATATGTAATTAGACGGTTGACGGTGAGCAGAAATAACATACTTACAAACAAATCTACCCAATTAGCAGCATACGCAGATGACATAAACATAATGAGCAGAACAAAGACTGCGGCAGAAGAAACCTACGTTCAGTTGAAACAGAGTTCAGAAGTTGTAGGGCTAAAAATAAATACAAATAAAACAAAACTACTCATACAAACCAGATCAAATAGACAGGCGCAACAACAACAATTTATAGACGATATAGAATACGTGAATAGATTCACGTATTTAGAAATGGATCTGGTCGAAAATAATGAAGAAGAACCGGAAATAAATAGAAGGCTTATGCTGGCAAACAAAGCCTATTTCGCGATGGGCCACATATTCAAATCGCGAGACGTACACCGGAAAACAAAACTCCGGGTATATAAAACAATAATCCGACCCATAGTAAGTTATGGGTGTGAAACATGGGTTATAACACAGAAATCTACCAATGCATTAGACGTGTTCGAAAGAAAAATATTGCGTAGAATACTGGGTCCAATAAAAGAAAATAACAACTGGCGAATTAGATATAATAACGAAATATACGAACAATACACTGAACCAACACTAGCACAATACACTAGACTGCAGAGATTACGATGGGCAGGGCATGTGGCCCGCATGCATGAGAACAGAATCCCCAGAAAATTACTAAACGCAAGAATGCAAGGAAAAAGACCTATTGGAAGACCAAAAAAGAGATGGGAAGACGAGGTAGATGAGGATGCCAAAAATCTCCTAAAAACGCGTTCATGGAAAAGAACAGCAGTAAATAGAGATGTTTGGAGAGGTTTAATGAAGGAGGCCGAGGCCCGGCTTGGGCTGTAGTGCCATTGGATGGATGGATGGTTATGGGATATGTTTTCGACATACTAAAGGTAGAAAATAAACCAACTTCCGTGTTCTCTCAAATGATTTAACAGTAGCCACGACTCACGTGGCTAGAACTGCCGAAAAATGACATGTGTCAGATGATTTGTCTTGTTCTGACACTCTACAGACCTGTTTTGAGATAACAGATAATCAGTCTGTCAAGCAAACTTATGGTAATTCTGGTAAAACGAACTGGGAAGCATATCACGCAGATCTAGAAGATTTTTAGACAGTCTTAAAGGGGAGATAAGATATACACTGAATGTAGACACGGCTGCCTAAATATAGAAATCATCGGGCCCGGACGGGAGTAGAAAAACTGCTCTAGGCAATTAGAGATGGTGTCTTGGTTGAGTATAGGAGATGAAGGACAGTATGCGCATAGAGCTAGGGTAGTGTGGCAATGCCGAGAAGAACTCGATAGGCTGGCGGGAAACATGAAAGTGTCACATTGCTATAGGATCCAGATCCCGGGGAATACAGGGTACTGAAAGAGCTGATAAAATTGCCAGAAGAGAACCAGTTATAGTTCGGTTAAAAGTAATCAGAAGGGTTGCAAAAAGCACCCTCCAAGATAGTAAAAAAGTCTGGATCCAAACCCAACATACCTCTCACTCGGAAAGAATACCTTCACCGAGCCGCGACCCTTCATATTTCTCCTTACCACTTATTCATTTACCAACTTCATACACTCGTAACTAATTTAAGATCTCAGGACTATTAAGGATTTTAACTGCTACGCTTAAAATTAAAATTTCTGACTGAGCTCGGACTCGAACCATGAACCTTCTTATATCCACACACATCAAATTCAGATGGAGTCAAATCGAACCAGGAAGCCGAACGTTTTGTGGTTCAAAATATAAATTGCAGTAATATTCAAACATAAACTTTCAAATACTATAATCTTATGTTACAAATAGACAATAATTTCTTAGGGTTCTTGTACACTTGTGATATACAGTGATTTTCATCATACTATTTATGTTTTATGTATTTAAATAAATACATACCACAAATATTCCTTTCCAGATCCTTCCCCATTCTCGTAGAACAAGCGTAACTTCTCTGACGATAGGATCCTCTAACGGAACTACACTTTCGAAAAGTCCTTCGTTATCCACCTTACATGGTTTGAGGTATATGTAAGATTGTGGAAAGATGCCTTTGTGCGCTCGATTTTTGGAAGAAAATCCTCGGTACCAGCCTTGACATTCTTCTAAAATTTGCACAGTATCGCCGATTTCCAGGGAAAGACCAAATTTTGTGTCTCCTTTCCAATTATATATAGCTGTAAAAAAAGAAGTTAATGAGTTCCAAGTTACACAAAAATAACTAGAAGTAAGCTTAAGATTACATGCCAGCAGCTGTATAACTTTTATTATTTGAAATGTTATGGTAATTATAAAAGTATTAGACATAAAATGGATAATTTTCAATCAAGAACAACTATAATCAAAAACCTTGTTTTCGACCACTCTTACAATCCCGTAACAGGTCATTGCAATAATACCATGTGCGGTGTATTCTGCGCACAGCATCTAGATCTAAACATATGGCCAATAAAATAAAGGTCTTTTGAACATAATAGTTTTCTTTTTATGGTGAAATAGTGATGGTAAATGTATTCAACATTCTAGTTTATTTATTAATACATTGAAAAATTGAACTATTTTATTAGTTATAACCATTGTAAGATGTTTAGAATAGATAAATAAATGTTTGGAACGAATTTGACAGTAGAAAAAACCACATAAAAATGGATAAAGATTTTTACAATTTTTTTTTACAAAAAACTATCTAGTGTTTATGAAATTGATGGTTACTTGCTGGAAATTCATGTTCAATAATACAAAATAAATAATTGAACTTCTAATGAAGCTGATATTTCAGCGACACATGGAAAGTTGACTGTATTCTATGAAAATTGAATAGTGTTGTGTTTTAAATATACAGGGTGAGTCATGATGTACTGTACATACTTCTACCTCGTATAGAGGCCTATATATATATATATATATATATATATATATATATATATATATATATATATATATATATATATATATAATGGCTATACACCCCAACGTGGGGTTAAACCGCAAATGCTTTCTAGATCCTATTTCTTAAGTGGATCAGTCTTTTTTTTTTTATCTTATCTTCTTGACAATATCTCTCCATTTTTTCCTGTCTCTAGTTCTTCCTCTCCATTCACTGACTCCTGCCCTTTGGAGGTCTTCTTCAACTTCTTGCAGCCACTTTGATCTCGGTCTTCCCCTTCTCTTTCTTCCTCCTGGATTCCATTCTATCATTGAATATGTCACTGCCTCATCGCCTGCTCGCCAGATGTGACCTAACCATCTAACTCTGCATTGCTTTATTTTAGTTACAATGTCTTCCTTAAGTTCTTCCTTAATTTCTGCATTTGTTCTGCTTCTATATTCATTTTGCTCTGTTCTGATTGGTCCTAGTATGGTTCTCATAATCTTTCTCTCTGCAATTCTTAAGTCTTCTTCATCTTTTTTAACCATCGTCATTGTTTCCCCTGCATATAATAATATTGGTCTAATTATGGTGTTATAAATGCTCATCTTGCTTTTTTTAGTCAGTGTTTTGCTTTTAAGTAATCTTTTGTTTGCAAAATAAGCTTTATTCGCTGCTAATATTTTTTCTTTTATTTCGGATTTCCTTTCTCCGGATTTACTTATTGTAACTCCTAGGTATTTGAAGTATTCTACTTCTTCAAACTCAGAACTTCCTATTTTGATTTTTTCCTTCATTGGTTTTTTCCCTAATCTTAATATTTTTGTCTTTTCTTGATTTAATCTTAGCCCCATTACCTCTCCTTTCTCTCTTATTTCTTCAAGCATTTCTTTCATTATTTTTCTGTTCTTTGCAATAATAGCAATATCATCTGCATATGCAATTATTTGACCACCTCTTGTTCTGAGATTTCCTTTATTTATATTTCGCAGTACATATTCTAATGCTAGATTAAATAGCGTCGTTGATAAGGCATCTCCTTGTTTCATCCCTTTATTTATACTGAATTCCTCTGTCTCTCCTCTTTGTGTCTTTATGCTTATTTTTGTAGTTCTCATTGTCATTTCTATTAATTTTCTGAGTTTATGTGGAATTTTTAATTTTTTAAGTGCTGTCATTAATACGTTCCTTTTAATTGAATCAAATGCCTGTTTGAAGTCTATGAATAACATTTCCAATTCTAATTTATACTCGTTTGCTTTTTCCATTATTTGTTTTATTGTGTGTATTGCATCTATTGTAGATCTTCCTTCTGTGAATCCACATTGGTACTGTCCTACTGTCTTCTTTGTGATCTTTGATAACCTCTTTTTTATTATTGATGTCAATATTTTATATGTTGTATTTAGTAATGTTATTCCTCTATAATTTTCACAGATTTGTTGGTCTCCCTTTTTATGTACTGTTATGATCTGTCCTACCTCCCAGTCACCTGGCATTTTCTCTTCTTTCCATATATTTTTCAATAGTGCAAGTATTTTTCCTCTTAGTTCCCTTCCCCCGTATTTTATTAGTTCCATATTAATTCCATCTTTACCTGGGGCTTTTCCATTTTTGCTTCTCTGTATTACTTCATCCAATTCCTCTAATGTTGGTTCTTTTGAAATTTCGATGTCTACCTCATTTGCTTCTTCTTCGTGTACTGTTTCCTCCTCGTCATGCATTTCTTCTTCTGTTGTTTCCTCCGTCAAGAGCTCTCTGTAGTAATCTCTCCATACTTGCTTGTATTCTTGGTCCTCTATTATCACTATTCCCTCTCTATTTTTTATTCCGTTTGTTTTGCCCTTGTATTTTTTGTTTTGTTCTTTAATCTTTTTGTAAAAACTTTTCGTATTTCTGTTTGTTCTTTCCTGCTCTATTTCCTGCATTTTTTTGTCTACCCATCTTCTTTTATTTTGCCTTATCACTTTCTTAGCATACCTTCTTAATTTTTCATATTCTTCTCTGTCTTCCTCTTTATCTGTTCTTAGCCATTTATTTCTGGCTTGCACTTTTTTTTCTGTTATTTCTCTACATTCTTGGTTATACCATTCGTTTCTTGTTTTAGCCTGACTTTTACCTATCTGCATATTTGCACCTTCTTCTATTGATTTTTTGATCGTCTCCCATTCTGTGCTTATATCTTCTACTTTATATTTCTCTTTTATTTGAACTGTTACTGCCTCTTCATATTTTTTTCTTACTTCTTCATTACTCAATTTATTGACATTCCACTTTTTATGTTGGTTTTTTTGTTTTGTTTCAATTTTAACTTTTTGTCTTAAAATGGCTGTGACCATGTAGTGGTCTGAATCTGCACACGCACCTCTGAACGTTCTTACATCTTTTATTGACGATTGTTTTCGTTTATTAATCATTATGTGATCAATTTGACTATATGTTTTCTGATCCGGTGACCTCCATGTTACCTTATGTATTTTAGGGTGTTCAAATTTTGTCGAGCTTATTAACAAATTTGTTCTTGTTGCTAGGTTACATAGTCTTTGCCCATTGTCATTCGTGTTTTCGTGTATTGTATGCTTTCCTGCAATTTGCTGTAAAAAGTCCTCTTTTCCAATTTGGGCGTTGAGGTCTCCCAGTACAAATATGACATCTTCTTTGGGTATTTTTTCTATCTCCTCTTCGACTTTATCATAAAAGATTTCTTTTTCGTCTGCATTGCTTGTTTCTGTGGGGGCGTATAAATTCAAGACTGATATATTAAATGGTTTGCTGTTGACTCTAACATAGGCCATCCTTTCGCATATTGGCTTGAAACTTATAATTTTCTCTCTTAGGTGACTAAGTATCATGAATCCCACGCCTTTTTGCCCTTGCTTCTTTCCTCCTGAATATAACATTGTAAAGTCTTGTTTGTCAATCTGTCCCTGTCCCTCCCAGCGTAATTCTTGCAGTGCTGCAATATCTATTTTATACTTTTTGAGTTCCTTTCCTATTTCTAGCATTTTTCCTGGAGCTAGCATAGTTCTTATGTTCCATGTGCTTATTTTCAACACTTTATTTTTTTTGTTCTGTTGTCTTCGTCCTTTATATTTGTTTTCTTGTCCATTTTTCTTTATTTCACTTTTGTTGTGCCCGGGTTTATCTGCAGTTATTTCCTGTTTCTTTGCCTCGTCCGTCAACGAATAATGTATCCTCTCATCCCTTGCTAGTTTTTTGAACCACCTCCATGATGGTCCTCCAGCTGGTTGGTGTTTCTATTCCATCTCCTTTCTAGACCATCTATTATAAGTTTGTTGGCTTTAATTTGGACACGTTTACCTTTCTTTATTTCATCTTTTGCTATTCTTCGTATTTCCCTCTGTATTTGTAATTCCTCTGCCGTTAGATCATTGTTTATATATATTTTTTCTTTTTTCACTTCTTTAAGTTTACTTTTGTTTTCCATAATTTTTGTTTTTTCTTCTTTGTTTGGCAATCTGACTAAACATGTTTTATCTCCTAGTTTCACTGCTTCATCTATATTTACAGTAATATTTAGCTCTTTTGTCATAAAATTTTCTATCACTTCTTTTAATACTCTTCTATCTCCAGTTTCTATTGTCATTCCCTGTATTATCACATTATTTTCTTTTCTTATTCTATCCAGCCTTTCAAGGCGTCCTTTTGTCTCATTCAGATCCTTTTTGATTTGTTCATTTTCTTTCCAGATTTTACTATTCTCTTGTTTTAGTTCTGCTAGTTCAGTTTTGAGTTCCCTCATTTCTTCTCTGTATTGTTTTTGTTCCGTTTTTACCTCTTTTATATCAGTTTTTAATTCTTGTAACTCTATTGTTAAATTTTTTATCATATTTAGTATTTGATCTATTTTGTTTTCATCTTTGTGACTTTTAATTGGGCTTCTTTGTACTTTTTTACTGGGACCAAATAATAGTTCCTCTTCTTCTCTATTTCTTTTCCGATTGTCATCGGATGTATTATCATCTGAATCCATATTTCTGTTGCTACTACTCGCGATAGAGCTAACCTCCCCACTCAACGCGTCGAAGGAAGATAGTTCTCTCAAGTAGTAGCTTGTAGTAATTTATTTTCTCGTTTTCTTCCTGGATAAATTAATTTTCAATTAAAATAATTGTCAGATACTTTGGAACGGTTTGATGTGGCAACGCCCACCTCTAGCTTTTAAAACTGATATATAGTGTTAATTACCTGGGCCGGTTTTGTTTTTAGTTTTTTGTGTTGAGAGTAAATAAAATTTCCTTCGCCTTCCTAAATTTATCGAGGTTATGCACTTACCTCTCTTCCAATGTCTTTGCTATAATTACCCTTAACACTTTTATTCTTGTATTACACACTGCACGCAAAATCAGCAAAATTATCGACTCACAATAACCAAAAATTGAAATTATTATGGAGCAGAATTTACACACATCTATTCCTTACACTAGAGATGGAAGAACTCTCCTAGAGGCCTATATGAAGAATAAAAATTGACCATTAAAAAGTGTCTGCTCCCATTGTTTAATAATATACAGGGTGAGTTGTGAATTTTGACTAAAATTTCTATACGTCATAACATTTGAATGGACCTAATCAACTGATTTATTCAAACAAACAAAAAAGTCAGACCCGGCTTTAAAAAATTAGATCTTTTTGTTCATAGCAAAATTTATTTATTTTTTTCCTCACACGATTCCTTAACTTTTAATTAAAAAAATTAAATTTGGCTATGAATTAAAAGTTTAGCAAAATGAACTAACTTTTAGTGTAAAAATTAAATTCTTTTGAACAAACATTTAATAACATTTAACAAACAAACCAGACCTGATCCAAACTGTAAAAACTCAGGTCCGTTTTTAAAAAATTACTTCGTTTTATCCAGAGAAAAAATTTCACCCTGTATACGCTTTTTGAAAACTCTAATAAGAATTTTATAAATAAGAAAAATGAGCCATTAAAATCACATAATTATTTGTTCCCCACATGATTACTTCATTTTTTATTAAAAAATCAAATTTGACTATGAATCAAACCACTTAACTGAACCACCGATTTAAAAAATATGTTACTTTTCTTGCATAATAATTCTTTTTTTTTTAATCTCTTTAAATTTATAAGTATTAATACACATTATTATTAAAGCACCAACTGTCACAGTTTGTGCTTTACCAATTTCCAGAATTTCAGAAGATAAAAGTTGTTTTCAATAATATTAAAACATCGTCCTGTATAATATTTGTTTCGTAATCCATCGTTAGTATCGTTTTATTGAAGTCTCAGAAATGTATAGTCCGTCTAGAAAGTAAGACAAAATATTTAAGACAAAAGTAATGCATCAAGTAGGTTGTGCCGATAGTAGGTTATGGACAAAATCGCATGACAACACCATCTGTCAAATATTGTTGTTTGTAAACAGACTTAAGATTTGTGAAATAATGTCGCAAGTACAAAAAAGAAAAGTGGTGGAATATTTGTATAGAAAGGGTATCTGAAACGTTAAAAAAATAGTGCAGTTGACTGACCTCGGAAAAAGTGCAGTGTATGAGACAATAAAAAGGATAAAAAATGGGATAGATATGAGACAGACCAGTTTCAGGTAAACCACGTAAGATTCGCGTAAACAATTTAAATGCTTTAGTGGCTTTAATGCAAAAAAATCACCACAATGACACCTCTGCAAGCAACGAACGAAGAATAGATTTTTGTCAACGTTTTCGGGAAGATAATTTTAATAATCTTATAGTCTTTATATCTGATAAAAGTTGTTTCCAGATTGGTGCAAATCATTTAAAAGTCGTATCAAGAGAAAATGTTACCGTTCAAATTTCCAAATTTCCCACTGAAATAATGGTTTGGGGAACAATGTATCAGTGTGGTGCTACACCTTTCTGTATAGTTATGGTACTGTTGATAGTGCGAAATATTGTGACATCCTAAATGGTTTTCTTTTTGAAACGGCTCATGTTTTCTATCTAGAGGGGTGGCGTTTTCAGCAAGATCATGCAAGATGTCATACTTCTGGTTATATTCAAGCTTGGATGCAAGAACACGAATTTGGAACAATTCCGTGGCCAGCAGCTTCTCCAGATCCATTGAAAACATATGGGTACTGATGAAAATTAAGTGGGACGAGCAGCGCCACGAGATAAAGAAGGTTTGATTCGGTCAGTTTTACAGGCCTGTAACACCATTACCGAAAATTATGGCCTTGACCTAGTTTCGGGTGTACCAGGAGGTTTAGTTAAGTGTTTATATTTAAATGGAGGTTATATAAGTAAATGGGATGAATTATTTGTTGAAATTTTATATTTCAAATGATTGAAATAAATACCGTAAAATTATAACTCTGCTTTCTTTTTTCCGGATACTTTCTAGACGGACTATATATTAATATTTCTCAAAAGAAAAGGCTACAGTAATAATCAGCTTTATTTTTGAGTTATTGAAAGCCAAACTTTTATTTCATAGTTAAATTAGATTTTTTTTTTTAATTAAAAATTAAGTACTCGTGTAGGGAAAAAATAAAGATTGCCGAGTTGACTAATTTATAAAATACTTTTAGTTTTCATAAACCGTACTAATTTTTTAAAACCTTATCCTGATTTTGCTAGTTTGAATAAATCATTTGATTAGGTGGTACTAGTGTAATGTTTGACCAAAATATAAGACACATTTTACTTACGGTTCAAATGTTATGACAAATAGAAATTTTAGTCAAAATTCACAACTCACCCTGTATATTATTTTACAATGGGAGCAGAAACTTTTTAATGGTCATTTTTATTCCCCATAGTGGCCTACATACGAGGTAGGAGTATGTACAATTCCTCATGACTCACCCGGTATACTCACGTTTTAAGTACTCGAACGTATTTTATAATAGAAAAAAAATTTATGTCAAAGATATAGATAGTCTTAATACAACTAAGTATCTTACTAAATGTTTCGCTCAGTAACTTTAGCACCATATTTTCAATTGTGTCAAAGGTTGTGCTCATATAAAAATTAAAATAACGGGTATATTATGCATCTCGATTTCGACATATAGCCTAATAATCGAAAGCAAAAATGGAGAACACGCGGTGAAGGCAGAAGATACCGTGGCTAAATAATTAAATACAATTGAAATAAAAACCAATTAACTTGCTTAGTTAGTAGATTAATATTTATAGTTTACAATTCATCCAGTTAAGCAGTCGAAGAAAAAATACTGAACTGTAATTTCGTGAAATACTTAAGAAGAACATCGCGTCGTGGTAAACAATTTTTTTTATGATCTGAAACTACGGTTGATTAATGCCAGTATAATTTTTCAGATATGCTTCATAAAAACAAGATAGTGTGCTTGACGAACAAAATGCAGGCGAACCCTACAAAATTGTAGATTACAAAAATATCTACAGGTGACCTTCCCGTTAAAGCTTAACTTTTTCCCGTCGACATTTTTACACTTGTTATCCTCCAACAAGATCTAACAATGTAATGCTGTTCATATTATTTAGGATCTATGCTCAATTAACGTTTTACACAGCGCCTCTTCTTTAGGGATATACCTCTTGAATGTCTTGAACTTCTTGGACAGGTTGATGGACGTCTGATGAATGCTTTTCAAAGCGGTAGGAGTTCCCCACCGGGTGGAATCACCGAGTGTAATCCGATACACGTGCTAGTGAAAAAAAGAGGAAGAGTATACGAGAGAAGAAATGAAGACATAGCAAGGGAACGTTTAAAAAAAGAAGAGATGAAGAGGTCCATTATGGCGTGGCAAGAGGAAGGGAACAAAATCTGGTGCTGATTCCTAATCTGAGAAAATGGGTGGATTGTGGGCATAGAAGTTTGGATTACTTTATGACTAAGATGCTCACAGGACATGATTGCTTTCTTGCATACCTTTACAGATTAGGAAAGGCAGAACATGACAAATACTTATACTGCGAAATATCGGACCCTGCCTTACACACTTTGTTGGTATGTGATAGATGGATCCTGCTTGAGAGAAAGAGAAAGCTAGAAGGTAGAATGCAATCAGTCACGGAACTGGCGGAGATGCTTAGGTTGTCGGATCGGTGGTGAGTAGTTCAGAGATATGTGAAATGAACGCTGGAGAGGCGTTCGCCGGCGTGCACCGACTAGGGCATTCCGGTCGGTAATTCATGATTAAGGAGGGTGTTTTTAGCAGGTAGGTCTCTGGAATTGACGGCGATGATGTCCAAATAACCCCTGCAGTCTAAGATATAATCGTGGTCACGTAGGAGGAATCCTACATAACTGAGGACGTAAGGCGGTTCTGTCCACCTTCTAGAACCGAGGTATGTTTCAAAGTATTTTGTACACCCCCTTCATAAGACGAAAAAAAGGTTGATGGACCGTAGACTAATACCTATGTAACGTTTAATAATGTAATGAACAAAATTTTATGATCGGAAACACTAATATTGCGGCGTTTTCTTTTTACTTTGCAAACAGCATCAATTTGACAATAGTGATAAATATTATGAACAGCATTATAATTTTATGTCTAATTGGAGGTAATAAGTGGAAAACGGGGAAAATGTTGGGGTACGAAGCGGATCGGACACCCCTAATATATTAATTTCCTGACAATTACTTAAATTAACAACGGTATAATTTTCTCAGAAATGCTTCATAAAAACATTAAAAAGTGTAATAATGCATGACGAACGTATAGCGTATTGGCGCATCGAAAGCAGCCGGACAATGTTAAGTTGTATATCTTATTGTACATCTAGTTTTACTAAGGATTTTACTAGAATACTGATAAAAAATATTTAAATAATTAAAATAATATTAAATTTGACCTTGAGTTGGAAGTATTACCTTAGTCATAGGATAATAAAATTTTTTTAATGAAATACGGAACATAAATTTAAATTTTTATTAAAAAAATACAATTATGAGGCAGTTACAGCGATACAACCGACGTACATTTGATACAATGCTGTGACACATACTAGTTATATAGGTGGGCCAAAGAAAACTTTCCATCCACGATTTGCACTTTTTGATGCAAAAAACAAAAACGCTCGGATCCGTAAATTTTTATTTTTCATGGGACATATTTTGTAGATGATTTCAACCCAAGCTTCCATCACTAAAATTCTTAATAAAAAGTGATCTAATATATCATTTTAAATGTTATTTATTTATCCTTTCAACTGCATCTCGTAATTTGATTTTGGATGACCAGTTCTCAATAAATTACGTCTACTATATGGAATCTAAAAAACCTTAATTGAAGTCGTTTTATCGAATTTTGGCAAAAAATGCGACCGAAAATAGCAAGTAAATTTAAAAAATAAATAGTTTAGTACTCTTTCTGTAAATGTTATCAATTATTATCAAAATAGTGTACACTAGTTAACAAAGAGTAGAAATTGTTTATCTTTTTTTTTTGACAATAATGATAGCGTTAGAGCTTTATAGTATTGGGCTTCCACAGCCCAACTGGGATTCAGATTGACAAATTCACCAAAAAAAAAAAATAGACATATTACTTCTCACTTTAACGAAAACTTTGACGTGTTTACAATTGGATAGGTCGCAGTTCGACTTAGACAGGCCATTCACGTTCCGACTTGTGATCCAACTTAGTAGGACTACTAGTTGGATGTTCGTCTCCACTCACGCTCCGACTTTCTATCCAACTAGCGGTCCAACTTCAGTTCTAGGTAAAAATGTATCGAATAAACACTACGCAAAATATAATAATATGATATGTATGTTTAAAAATTAGGTTTCGTTTCTCTCGTTATTTGACTAGTGCTGAACTAATTAATTTTTTCAACTCTTGATTTTTATGACTTTTTAAGATGTGTAAAATCTATATTTTATTTGTTTTAAACTGGAGCTGGGATTTATTTTGTTGTGTGTGTGTCGTATATTTTTAATAGGAATAATTTTTCGTGCAATTGAAAGTTATTTTCTATTATTTTTTTGCGAACTAGGGATCTTTTGCTACAACTATGATTTAATTTTCATTGTTTGTTGATAATTCTTCCATAGCCAATCCGGAGTATCGGAAATTTACCTGTATGGGAATGTCCGAAATAGATCTAGAGAAAGGAAAATGATTTGCCCTAACACAAAGGTAATTTTCGTGCAATTGAAAGTTTATTTTCTATTAAATATTCGCAACTAGAGATCTTTGCGTTAAGTATTTTTATGGAAATCTAATACGTAACGGGTGCCGAAGGTTATCTGACTGAGGAAATTTTCGATCCAACCTGTGATCCGTCTTCCAACTTCACCATTCACGCTCCGACTTCGTCGCCAGTCGGAAGTCGGATCTTCAAGTCGTCCCACTAGTCGTACCACTAGTTGTCCAACTAATCCAACTAGCCCACTCACGGTCCGATTTCAGATCCAACTGCAAAAGTTGGACCACTAGTCGTACCACAAGTCGGAACGTGAATGGCCTGCATTAACGACAGCCTGCATAATGTACCTTGACGATTGAAAATAGAATGATTTTAAATATAAGGCCTACAAGGTCTAATTCTCGCTTATCTGCTTCATAATTATTCTACCAATATCACGCTTCGGCATTGATTAGTTTCATTTCAAAGCGCAAGTAGATAATTAAAACTAAAAAGTTTATTAAGAATTATTAAAATAACTTAAGGTTTTGTTTCCCTTATTATGAAACATAATAATAACATAACGACATCGCGATAGCCTCGTATATCTATCATACTTATCTTGGTGAACTAGTGAGAAAATTTAAAGACGCTAGATGTGTGGCAAACAAAAAACGGTAATCAGCAATCCAAGAAGAAATGAAGCAGTTGAGGTAGCTGCTTTGGGCCACATTGCAATGGAAACTACTTTAAGTGCCGGAAAATTGTCAGATTTTACACTTATAAAATTAGTTTACTTCACGAACTATATAAAATTATTCTGATCTGAGTTTAGAATTTTATGAGATCATCAGTGAACGAATTATTGGCAATCCTAATTATGTTTTTATTTTCTTTTTTTTTTCAGATAAGGGCTGCTTTTACCTAAATGCTGAAGTTAATCATCATAAGTACCGTTATTGGTCGAACAAAACCGAAAATATTTCATGAGGTACAGACCCAAAATCCACAGAAACTCACAAGTTTTTACAGAAATTTTCAGATATGGATCATTCTTTTTACCTGGAAGTTTGAATGGCAAAATCCATCTGAATTTGTTGGAAAATGTCATTAATCCCGCTGTAACCCATAGTTGAGCAAGACGACCGTTATCGCGAAGAAAATGTTTCTTCGATGTATAATAATCCGCATTTTGCTATACCTGTGACAAAATTTTTAAACGAGACATTTCAAGAATGAATCAGAATAGAGGTGTGCTTATTAGTTCTTTTAGACGAACTAGTTCAAGAACACTATTTCACAAAAATGAACTAGTTCAGTGAACTAGTTCGCGAAAGAACTACTTGTAGGACCGAAATCGAAATCCAACTCTAACATAACTGGTTACCAGATGTCTCGTCTGAATCATCACACAAGCTCGGCGCCGGCCGCCCGTTTTCTTCGGTTTTCAGTCAGTCTTTCACTACAAGTAGTTCGGAACCATTTCTTTAGATCGTATGTTTAGGTTTAAATTATTATATGATTAGTTAGTTTTTATTTGCAAAAAATTATTAAGATTTGTTTTTTATTAACAGTTTTAAATATAAATATGGTTTACGTATGATTTATTTTATATTTACGTATATTTAAACTCATAGGTATCTATAATTAGGTTATTTCTAAAAGAACTTTCACAAAAAAGATCAGTGAATTTTCTAGGAACATTAAATAACACATTTTCATTCTCCTTATGACATTAAGATAAGACTGTTTATGATATTGTCACATTCATAAGAATTAATATCTATTATCTGAGGCTAATCGGCATTTTTTTTTTCATATCAACAAGAACAACTTATGGGTGGAAAGGTTTCGGTAGTCCATTCTGTATAATATATAACAAAGTTTCGGGCTTGATCAGACATAACTAAGCACCCACAGTCGGACAGGTACATAATGGAAATGAGTATGTCACTCATAATATTTAAAAACTTATTGAAAATTGTAGATAGTAGAATAAGGCTGTACACTAATGGATCTATCACACGAACAATTAATAGACAAAATAAGTTGTTCTTTACAAAAAGAAAATATAATTGAAAATTAGCATAATTAGGAATATATTCATGGTTGCTTATCTACGACGGCAAACGAAATATTTGTGTGATTGGTACAAAAACTCCTTTAATAAACAACATAACCAATAACAATCAGTTTTATTTAAAAAATTATATTTTGGAGGTGTGACTTTAAGAACATTTTTATCAGTCTAAACTGTTGACGTACATTTCGGAAGAAGTTTGTAACGGCATTAGTGATACCAGCTCTGAGAGTAGGTATCTTTATAATCATTCTATATTTAATCTAAACTAAAGCTAATTTAAAATCTTTTTTATATATATTGCACTTATATCTACAATGTAATAGTCGTTTCTCGCATCCTAGTTTCCACCTTTTTTCAATGTCTTTTTCGGACGTCCTCGATTTATTCCGTGCACTGGTCTCCATTCCATCAATTTCTTTGGTTACCTGCCTATATTCAGACGGCTTACATGTCCGTACCATCTCAAACTGTTGGCTTCAATGGTGTCAATTATTGTTGTCTCAATACTCGTCGTTTCTTATTTTGTCGTAAAGTGTCAAGCAACGTCTCCAAGACCCATTTCCATTGACAGTAGCTTTTTTTAAACATTGTGTCATTTGACAGAGGACAGCTCCATAAGTTGTGATGTATTAGACTATGGTCTTGTAGACTATATGGCGAAACAGACACATTGTAACCTCGGAAACCTTTTTGTGGATGGTGGTAGAAAGGTCACCAATGGTGACACTGCGGACGGCAGCCAGATGGTTGGTGGAGAGCGAGTCGTGGGTTCGAAACCAGCTTTTGGAACCGGGAATGGGTCCAACGTATGAAATAAGTAAAGATAGGATAAGAGATATTAGAAAAGATACAGAAATACACAAAAAGATAGATGGGTAAAATTACCAAAGATACGATAAGATAGAAAGAGGGCGCCACTCAATCTTTTGGGGTAAAGGAGAAAATTAAGAAACCTTAGAAAAGAGAAGAGATAAGGAAAGATATTTAGGTTCAGTGATCAAACCTAAGGAAAGATAGCAACAGTTAATTATCAAAGAAATTTGGTCAACACATTATATAAACAAATAATAAATATTTAAGGTATTACACTTACTTACCTACGAAACTTAACCGGCCTGATCTTTCCACTGGTCAAAGGTATAGTAATAATTAAAGGTAAAACGCAAATATTCAGAGTTACTATTTTATCAGGAACTTGTTAGGAGCCGAAAAATAAAATACATACATAAAACAATAACAATATATTCAACAACAAAATTATGACGCTGCTGAATGCAACACAAGTAATAAAAAGTACACCAACAACTATAAAATGGTGGTATACATATAAAAATAAGCAGTAATATAATTGGAAAATACCTTTACAAAGATATATAATACAATCATGTACAAATAAAGTGTTATGGGCATACCTCGGGATATTACAAAAAAAAATGAATAAAAATTATAACAAACACAAAAGATAACAAAAATTAATTAAATCTAAATTTACAAAAATACAAAAAGGTTACAGAAATGAAAACATAAAGATTAACCAAAGCGCAATTGGTTAAGTCGATTAGCTATCTCGCACTATTTAAATGAGAAACTGAGACTTAAATGTTCATAATTATTACTTATTGAAATTTCTTGAATCTATTGAAATGTTCTTTAAATTGAATGCAAAAATCAGCAATCTACAGGTGAAGACATGGAGGAACTTTAGGTAGGTCCAGATAATGGCAGATGATATGTTACCACATCATATTACTCGCCCAGATAATTTGAAGATAATGATTACTTACAGTAATTTCTGATGACTGCTGCCTAATTCACTGAAGTTAATACTATACTTGTATTAAACACTCAATTTAATTAACATTAAAGGTACACTTTATTACTATATATAATTCTAATATAGTATAAGATCAAAAAAGACTCAAATTAACAAGTGTATATACACTTAGAAAATAATTCACAGACGGTAACATCACAGATACGATGTGAGCGAAGCGTCGCACGAGAAATCACCCTTACGCCACAACTGCCCGCCGAGAAGTAAGTCTTTCTTTTCAAAAATTTACCCAACAAAAAAAAAAGAAGGGATCTCCCACTTAAAAATCATAGGCCAGTTGTATGTAGTTCTGAGAAGGTAAAAATATTCTAATGGACATTATTATGTTATTGTCAAAAGATTACTATACGTGCATTCGACGAAAATTACCAATTTATGAAAAAGAACCCGCATACCGAAAGACATTAGTTCCTTTCATACTCAGGATTAAGACAGAAAGGATTAACAACCTTTCTTAATTAGGGAATTCAATGATAGTTTGGTAGGCCCAATAATATTTTCTTATCGTAAACACGATCATCGGCGTATCATCACGGGGGTAAAAGGAAGTAAAAATAATTTAATATATTAATAATAAAAAAAATGTTACAACATTAATACTGAGATGAAGTCAAGAATTTATAAAGCCAGTGTAAGACCCATAATGACATGCCTCAGAAACAAGATCCAACACAGCCACAATACAAAGGCTACTGCAAACGGCAGAGATAAGAGTACTAAGAAGAATTACAGAAAATACGCTGAGTGATCGAAAAAGAAGTGAAGACATTAAAAGAAAGTGTAACGTACAGTGTATAAATGAATGGACAACAAATAGACAATGGAATAACCATATAAGCAGAATGGGGGAGACCCGTGTCGTCAAAATAGCAACAGATAAGTCACCAATTGGGCGACGAAGTATCGGACGACCGTGTAAAAGCAAAATTGCTTATAAGGAGGAAAAATAAGTATCTTGTCTAATTCGGGTGTTCCATGAGTCTGATAATTTCAAAATATCTGAATTGTGCTCCAAACAAATGCACGATGCAAACAAATGACCTTGCACGATCAGCAATATTCAACAGAACAGCAATAGAGGCAGTCAGTCATTCATTCAATACTCGTATTTCGGTTCAGTCGGTGTTTTGTAATGTGAGACGTAAACATTCATATTAATATATTAAGTAATGTCATCTATAAGTTATCCGTGTGTACATAAGTAACCAATAAATACATTACATCTTAATATATAATCAATATCCCCTCCACCATCAAGATGTAGTTGTTTATCGACGTATCGCCAATTTATACGATGAGATGCAGTACATTCATTTACCAAGGTATTCAGTTATCCAGATATCTGTCAATATATATATTTATATATATATACAATACTCCAATATTTGGGTGTGCAGCGGAAGATGGGACAAAGAAGTACTCTTTTTAGTTAACCAAGCTTTCGCAAATCTTTATTTGCATCATCAGGGTGCTACAATAAACAGAATTAGTATAAATTACAGAGTAAGACTTACTTTGCCTCTTACACTAATTGAGGTTTGTTGTCTTGATGTTTATTAAATGAAACTGGGAACTCATTTGACCCCTATAACTATGGCGAAAACTATCCAAAAATTGATTTAAAACGTTCTTTAACATACATAAAACACTTAGAACACACATACATAAACATTTAAATAAAATTATGTTAAAATAGTTACAAAACATGTACGTAGTCACAATATAAAATTTTGGTTATAAATATTCTTATCAGAAACAAAAGAATTGCTTGTGAATTCGTTGCTACCAACTTGAAACGACAGAACGTTAGATCTTAAATGATAACGATGTAAAGGTGATAGTATACCTGATAGAAGCTGAACTTATTGAAAAAGAAAAGATGAAAAGACTTATTTTAGAAATAGGAGAGATATTGTATATCTCATATATAATTAAACTTATATTGTTGACGATGAATTGTCTGTATTAGTAGATTCATGTTTATCTAAAGTTAACAATAATGAATATAAGTTGCTTAAATTCTTGGTATCTGTCTTTTTATTAACGGTTTCTTTTTCTTGAAAAATGAAACCATCTCGAGAAACAATCTTTTTGAATAATTGCTCTCCGTGGATAGGATTTTCACATTTGGAAAATCGAAAGAGTGTCCTGTTGTGTTAAGTGGCTAGGGAACATCTATCAGGGTGTAACCTAATGTCACTCTTGTGAAGAGTTAAACGGCTGGAAACTGTTTGGGAGGTGTGACCTATATAAGAACCTTCACAGTCTAAACAATTAAGTTTGTAGACCACATCACTTTTATCTAAGTTTGGTACTTTATCTTTCAATGACTTGTACAGAGATCCCACAACTAGAGTGCTTTTATAAGCAATTTTTACATTTGGTAGGTATTGAGCAAAAATTCTGGTCAATTTGGGAGTGACGTCCTTAATAAATGGAAGTGATGCAAAAGATATATTAGGAATATTGTTAGTCAGTGAGTGGGAAACAGAGGTAATTTTCATATCACCTGTATTTTGGGAAGGGTTTACTTGTGTGTTGAGTATAACAGAGGATGTGTTAAAGATGATTTTCCTAAGTAAGGATTCGGGGTAAGAATTATCTAGGAACAACTGTAAAAGGATGTTGAGATTCTTCTTTCTAAAAATAGGGTCAGCTAGTTTACAAACTCTTGTGGTCATTTGTTTTACTAGATTAATTTTCATGCTTGACTTGTGGTAAGAGTGGTAGTTGAGATATCTTCCAGAGTTACACTTTTTTCTATACCAATCAATTGTAATGATGTTACCCAGTTCCCTGATGAATATTGTGTAACATGAGGTGATAAAGTACCAAACTTAGATAAAAGTGATGTGGTCTACAAACTTAATTGTTTAGACTGTGAAGGTTCTTATATAGGTCACACCTCCCAAAAAGTTTCCAGCCGTTTAACTCTTCACAAGAGTGACATTAGGTTACACCCTGATAGATGTTCCCTAGCCACACATGTTAACACAACAGGACACTCTTTCGATTTTCCAAATGTGAAAATCCTATCCACGGAGAGCAATTATTCAAAAAGATTGTTTCTCGAGATGGCTTTCATTTTTCAAGAAAAAGAAACCGTTAATAAAAAGACAGATACCAAGAATTTAAGCAACTTATATTCATTATTGTTAACTTTAGATAAACATGAATCTACTAATACAGACAATTCATCGTCAACAATATAAGTTTAATTATATATGAGATATACAATATCTCTCCTATTTCTAAAATAAGTCTTTTCATCTTTTCTTTTTCAATAAGTTCAGCTTCTATCAGGTATACTATCACCTTTACATCGTTATCATTTAAGATCTAACGTTCTGTCGTTTCAAGTTGGTAGCAACGAATTCACAAGCAATTCTTTTGTTTCTGATAAGAATATTTATAACCAAAATTTTATATTGTGACTACGTACATGTTTTGTAACTATTTTAACATAATTTTATTTAAATGTTTATGTATGTGTGTTCTAAGTGTTTTATGTATGTTAAAGAACGTTTTAAATCAATTTTTGGATAGTTTTCGCCATAGTTATAGGGGTCAAATGAGTTCCCAGTTTCATTTAATAAACATCAAGACAACAAACCTCAATTAGTGTAAGAGGCAAAGTAAGTCTTACTCTGTAATTTATACTAATTCTGTTTATTGTAGCACCCTGATGATGCAAATAAAGATTTGCGAAAGCTTGGTTAACTAAAAAGAGTACTTCTTTGTCCCATCTTCCGCTGCACACCCAAATATTGGAGTATTGTATTCTATTTGATCAGCGTTGATTACAAGGGTTCATCGCTTATATATATATATATATATATATATATATATATATATATATATATATATATAAATTCTTTAACCAAATTATCTAGCAATGAATGCAGACAAAGATATTGTTCATGTTTTTTTATATTATAGAGCTGAAAGCAGATTTTGTAATGGGTCAACCTATCGATGCAACAGCTACGAGATATAACTTTTCTAATAAATTCATAATTAATATACCAGGCAGGAAAGACTGGAAATAAGATGTACACATACAAGCAAAAGCTACCTGGTACACTGATGGCTCAAGTCCATCTAAGGATGTCACAATGTTCCAAGCGGAAAAATAACGGAAATAAAACGTAAGGTTTGTAACATTTTTTTATTATTAACATATTAATTGTTTTAAATTTCTTTTACCCCCGTGCGATACGCCGATGATTAGGAATTCCCGTGTTTACGATAAGAAAATAATATTGGATCTACTAAATTATAATGGACTTCCCTAATTACTAAAGGTAGTTAATCCTTTCCGTCTTAATACTCAGTATGAAAAGATCTAATGCTTTTGGGTATGCAGGTTGGTACCGGTAACTCAAAACTTTCGGAATTTTTACTTCCTCAGAATTACCTACAACTGTTCGATGATTTTAAGTGGGGGATATACCTTCTTCTTCTTTTTCTTGGATAGTTGGTGAAATTTTTAGTGGAACCAACTTACTTCTCGGTGGGCTCTCGTTGAGCACAGGTCGATTATCTCGCGAGACTTCTCGGTGGCCTCTCGTTGAGTGTGGTCGCTTGCCTGAAATTATCGTCTCTGTGAATTATTTTCTAAGTGTGTATACACTCTATATTTCAGTTTTCTTGTCTTAGACTATATTAAGTTATATATAGTTCTACACTACCTTTAATGGTACCTAATTAAATTCAGTGTTGAATACCAGTACAGTATATTAAATTCAGTGAATTAAGCTGCCGTCATCAGGAATTATGTAAGTTACCATAATCTTTATCTGCAAATTATCTGGGCGAGTAATATGGTATGGTATCATACCACCTGCCATTATCTGGACGTATCACCCATCATTCATCCATATCTTCATCTGTAGATTGCCGATTTTTATATTTAATTTAAAGAATAATTCAAGAACTTTCCATAAATAATAACTATGAACATCTCAGTTTAGCATTAATTAATAGTGCGAGATAGTAACCCACCTAGCCAAGCGCGGTTTGGCTAGTTAATGTTTTCAACTCTGTAACCGTTGTTTTTTTTTGTAAATTTAGAGTTAAGAAATTTTTGCTATCTTTTGTATTTGCTATAATTTTTGCTCATTATCTTTCCTATAATATCTCGAGATACGCCAAACTATATTTGTATATGATTGCCTTATATATCTTGGTAAAGGTATTTTTTTATTATATTATTGCTTAATTTTATACATATATAACACCATTTCATAGTTGTGTATTTTTATTACTTGTGTTGCATTTAGCAGCATCATAATTTTGTGTTTAATATATTGTTAATGTTTTATGCATGTATTTTATTTGTCGGCTCCTAACAAGTTCCCTGATAAAATAGTAGCTCTAAATATTTGCTTAGTATATTAATTTATTACTATACCTTTGACCAGTAGAAAGATCAGGCTGATTAAGTTTCGTAGGTAAGTAAGTGTAATACCTAATATATTTATTATTTGTTTATATATTGTGTGACCAAATTTATTTGATAATTAACTGTTGGTATCTTTCCTTGGGTTTGATCTCTGATCTCTGAAGGATATCTTTCCTTATCTCTTTTCTTTTCTAAGGTTTCTTAATTTTCTCCTTAACCCCAAAAAATTGAGTGGCGCCCTGTTTCTATCTTCTCTTATCTTTGGTAATTTTACCCATCTATCTTTTTGTTTATTTCTATATCTTTTCTAATATCTCTTATCCTATCTTTACTTATTTCGTCCGTTGGAGCCCAATCCCGGTTCCAAAAGCTAGTTTCGAACCCACGACTCGCTCTCCACCAACCATCTGGCTGCCGTCCACAGTGTCTCCATTGGTTATCTTTCTAGCACCATCCAAAAAAGATTTCCGAGGTTACAGGTTCAATTGGCATCTTCACAGACAAGCAAACAAGGGTCATCAATACTATTCTTTGGACCGGAACTCTTCTGCGGCGTTGCAAAGACAGAATCAAGAACGGCTACAAGAAAGTAGGTAGTTCACAAATCTCTGGAATGGTGGAGGGATTCACGAGGTCAAAGACAGGCGAAACAGTTCATCATAGAACATTCGACAAAATTTACGGCAGATCTAATAAACAAATACAGAAAAACAGTCAAAGACGTAGTAGGTCTGTTAATAGAACACTGTGCAGTTTAAGTTGATGGGATTAGCAGATTATGACCTATGCATTAGGCGAAGAAAAGCTACAGTCGAAGAGCTACATGGAAGGTTCAGTCTCAAAGTTCTTAGACCTTTTAAAAACGGTCATGCTCGAGAATGTAATCCAGGACTAGTAAATCACAATAGATCTAAACAACCTATTCTCATTGAATCTATATATCTATATCATATCACTATGTTAAGGATTTCTTTATCTTTTAAGTTATGTTTGTAATGCGATGATTTTATATCATTTTAAAGTTGAACTAACTAAAGAACAATTCATCGATTATTCTTAATTTTCGTTAGAGAATGATAGAATTGTCAGTGCTGAATGTTATACGACCATTTGTTTGCCACAAGTGATTGACGAACTTCGCGAAAACAACCGGAATCGTCGCATCCTTTTGCATAAGGACAATGCCAGCTATCACACGGCTCGTATAACATCCGAATGTTTGGAGGTGTAAAACATCGATTTGGTGGGCAATCCTGCATACAGTTTTGACTTGGCACCATGTGATATCTTTGCGTTTCAGAGAATCCCCATTCTAAGATACCTACTTCGGACTGACATAAATGCTTCGACGATGGGTTTGTTCGAATGCAAAAATGTTTTCTTTCTATTATTTGTGTAAAACTTTTGTGTAACTACCACCCGTTAATTTTCGAATTATTTCCATGCAGATGTAACATGGAAATAATCGAAAATTTTACTTAATTTTCTTTAAAAATTTGTTAAAAATGCACTTTATATAACCAAACTTTTCATGGACAATGTCAGTTTATAAAAGTAACATCATTTAGCGAAACTTATTGACTAAACTACCAGCAAGCCGTACAAATAAAGGAAATCATGGCCTACCCTAATTACGTTTTTTTTTTCGATGTTCTATACAATTATATTTGAAATACTTAATAGATTACCCTATCTGCACGGTTATTATTAGGTCAGGGATGAAACGATTCTCCCTGGTTGTTCTAGGATTATCAAAGTATGGCACTTTTAGTGTTAATAAATACATCACCCCTTTTTGCTTCTTGGGACATTTTTTACAAAATTTGAATCGTTAAATCTTTAACAATTACAACCAATCACAGGAAATCAAGTGCCAGGTTTCTTGTTCGGCAGTTTATATTGTACACAAAAACGACTTTAGACACACTATGAAATGACCTTTTGCAATCAGTAATTCCAAGCTAAAATAGCAGTAGATACTTCGATTTTTTTATTTTAAAAATAAATTGCACCTTTAAACTAGCTGCGAAGTATCTATAAATAAAACCCTGTAAAGTTTATTTATATCTAGGCACAAGTTTAATGCTGCATGCACATAAAATGCATTTCCGTTTTTAGTAGAATTAGTAATAAAATTTGTTACTCTAAACTAAAATGACATGATGATTTCCGGTGGTTTATATATGCTATATAATACCAGCGTCGGAGTCGCTTCTACAACTACACATTATAAGCAATTAATGTTTAAGTAATGTATTAGTAAACCTACAAACCACAACGGACTGATAAGATTATAAAAATTATGCCTTTTGTGTTCAAATGATTTGTAGTTCTAAAAGTACTCACTGAGTGTAAGAGGTATATTTTTGATTAATATACACAAGTCAATATATTGGTCTTTTGCTTTGATATGTATTATGATTTTATTTCTTCATACGAAAATGTATGAAATGAAAAATTAGTTATTAAGTAAGTAAAGAACAGCAGAACTAATAGATCGTCGAAATTCCATATGTTTTCTCATTAAGCGGGGATTAATGTCGCTATTTTTATTTATTAATATTTTCAACTACAATGGAAAAATCTTGAACAAATCAAGACAGGAATACGATGGGTGTGTTAATATGATAGAGTACACACAACCATACAACGAAAGGCTAAGCAAAATGCTGGGCATAGTATTTATAAGAATTTGTCATGCTTAGGCTTTCCACAAATATTAGTTATCCACATCCATATATTAATGAGTTCATAAAGTTTGAAGGGGGTACTCATATTCTTTATCGATGAAATGTTTCACGCAGTGTTTGCAAATATTACAGTAAAATTCGTTTATTATTATTCGTATGGTTTTCAATAACTTTGCACTATAAGGAGGCGATTGTTTAAATTCTCATGTGTTGCATTTTATGACGTCTCATACCATTGCAAGTGGATTAAATACGCAGTAATATAAAGGGAATTGTACGAATATACAAACGAATTATTACGTACATATTCTTTTTTTATATTAAGCCATTCCATGCTATTTAATAATATTTGTGTAATCGGTATTTTTTTTAATATAAATATTTCAATATTCAAAACCGTCTTTCTGTCACTGTCTTTCTTGCACTACAATTTTGAAGTTTATTAATATGCGTCAATGATAGAAAGCATTACTTTTGTGCTCGAACATTCTCGAATTATTTAAAAAAAATCTGTCAAAAGTCTCTAAATGCAGAAATAGTTTTCCCTATCCACAAAAACCTACCTTCAGAACCCAAAGATAAATATGAAATCCAATGCCGTTTTGAACAGACCAATAAAAAGATAACTACTATAAATGACTATAAACCTACTATAGTTTGAGAATCAAATTTGTAGGCAGTAGATTCTCAGAAATGTGAACGCGATAAAGCGACGACATCGTTGTCAGTTTGTGATGATAGAGTCTCTACTAGAGAGATTCTAATTTTAAAAACCCCATCAATTATATGAACCGTAGTGGTATCTATAGTCTAAAATGTTCAGATTGTGATGGCACCTACATAGGAAAAACGTGTAGATAATTGTCTTCACACTCTTTAGAGCTCACAAAAAGAGAAAACACTTCCACTTTCTCTCAACATCTAAAAGAACATAAGCACCCCTCAATATCCCAGAAGACGTATCACTTATTCACAATATTCCGCAAAAAACTTCCTCAAACTAGACTTATATGAAGATCTTGAAATTATCAAAGAAAAACAGAGAAGTCCAAATTGGGTTAATCGCCATGTCTAATTAAATCGAGACTTCCTTCCCTCCATCGCCAACTATTGTCATGACCCACACCCTCAATTTCTACTGCTACATTAAAATTTACATTAATCATTCTTTCTCTTGTCACTTATTCATCTTTCTCAGTCCACTCCAAACCTCTCTTTCAATGCATCTAACTTTCCATCATTCCCAACTTCCTTCTAGGATTCTAAACTTCATGTCTGACCCCTATGCCTAATGTTCTCCATGCTCCTTTTCGACACAACTAAATTCAGATCAGATTATTCTACTTCCCCCTCTTAAACAATTCACACTCATTCATCTTCACCTTCATATCCACATATCCAAATAATTTCATGATCCATCTAAAGTCTAGCCACACATCTGAATCCCTTTATTATCCCGATTATCAATCATAACTCTTTAGTAACATAGTATTTAAATTAACCAATCATTCTGAACACCTCCTACATCAATCCATATAATTACACAGACCAATATTTCACTCGGTAAGAATACATATAATTCATAATATACAGTGATCTCCAGACATCTGCTAACTAGATCATCACCTGTTCATCTTTTTTTATAACACACTTTATTACTTATCCACATATACTTCCTTCAGGGTATGGTTTCGGATCTCTGGAGATCTCAGCCTCTTGTAGAGTCTTTTCTCTTCTCACACCAATATTAAAACATCACATATTATAATTGTAACCTAACAGAGCCACTACAGCCATATACTTTTGCTGTTTTTAGATATTATGTCAACACACACCACAATTCTATTAACTTTATCTATCCACCTTATGCTCACGAACTTATAACTTATACTTCTTACTTTCTCAGGTACCAAATGTTGCTTTTTAACATATAGGGTCTTTTCTTCGTAAGTTATAAGTTGAGTAATATACGAACAATACATTACAAAACCACCTCTTGCTCATCAAATTTTTTGATTGTTTTTACATATTTTGTCAACACACAATAACATTTAACTAACTTTATCCTTCAACTGAGAGTTGAAGGTGAACACACTGACTATGTGAAAATCATGCGTGGCGTGAGGCAAGGCTGTATTTTGTCTCCTCTAATCTTCAATCTGTATTCTGAAAGAATATTTATCGAAGCTTTGGACGAAACTAAAAAAGGTATACTACTAAATGGTTACCGCTTAACAACATCAGATATGCAGATGACACCATAGTATTTGCGGACAACTTAGAAGACCTACAAGTTCTTATGAACAAAATCACGTATTACAGTCAACAATATGGACTCAATATAAACGTTAAAAAGACAAACCTTATGATAATAGCAAGAAAAGGATAACAGAAGGTCAACTCTACGTCAACCAATCTCCTGTAGAAAGAGTGACGCACTACAACTACCTCGGCACCATAATAAATGAAGATGGACCAACAACCAGGAGATTAGAGCACGCATCGCAAAAGCTAGATCCACTTCAATCGATGGGGCCTTCTCAAGAGTCACAACCTCTCTTGATACAAAGTAGAATGCTCGATGCTACGCATCTGTCCTTTAATGTGTGCTGACTCGTGGACTAAGCGTGGCTATATCGGAGAATACTTAGATCCGTGGACTGACCGAGTCACAATGGAGGTCCTTAGAGAATGATAAGAACGAGAGATACGACCATATAAATCTCGAAAATTCTTGGGCATATACGCGAAATGATCCAGATTGCTCTCCTCAAGCATCTGCAAGAAAATATTGGAAGCGAGTCAGGAGAAGAAGAACATCTTGGTTGAAGAACCTCAGAATCTGGTTCAATACAACATCTGTGCAGCTTTTCCGTGCTGCTGCAGATAAGATAAAGATTGCCATGATGATCGCCAACATTCGTAACGGATAGGCACATCAAGAAGAAGAGAAGAACTTTATCCTTTAACACTTAATCAGTTATTCTTGGGTCTAATATGGGCCTTCCATGCTTAAGTTATAAGTTAAGTACTACATGAACAGTACATTACAAAATTTATTCTATTTACACTTCATCTCAATAGCACTTTCAAATACATCATTTAATATTTCACTCTTCAACAATAAAATTTAAATAACCCAACTTCCTACACATATCTGCTTTCCATTTTCCAGGTACCAAATATTGCAAAAATATAAAGGGCCTTTATATTTTATTTAAAAATCTTTAGTTTACCACCACTGAATTTAGATATTTGTACAGTTGATTGCCCATCAGTACTCACAAAATTTTACCAAACTTCAGTCCACTTACATTAATAAAAAAATTTCAAATTTCTCAACGTAAATTTAGGATAAATTAATAATTCAAACTACAATATGTTGATGGTTGCTACTGTTATTTTAATTATAATTTTAAATTATTCAATTTTAAACATTGCTGGCTAGTGTTATATTTAGACAAATACCTTAAGTTACATTGACTGCTTTGTTCCGACCTCCGTCCCAACATGTCATTATTTTCATTTCAATCAATTGCTATCAACAAGTCCTCGTATACACTTTGTGTCAGGACTGGCAACCTCCAGTGGAGTCATACGTTGCCATGTTATCAATTCCAGTTGTAACTTAACATCCTAGTACATAAGATCAAATAATGTAACTTAAATTCCAATTAAAAACATTTAATGGGTTTTTACCTAAGTATTAAGTGGCTCAAAACATGTACATCTTGTAAGTTTTAACCACATTTTGTATTAACCTTGGTCAAAATTTTAAATTTCATATTTTATTTAATTAAAGTGGTTATATACTTTTAGGATACACTGATGATGGGATATTCATTCCGAAAACGTTCTCTAATGTAGCCCGATAGGGTTTTTTAATTATATACCTTTTATAAAGTATTTTTAAATAAATTTTTTTAAATTATAAATACTGCTAATAATTAAAAAACCAGGCGAAACGTATGCAGTGTTCTGGTTAATTCATATGGTCCTATCAAACGATTGTTAGCTATTCCAGCATATAAATGTATGCTAAATTTTCGTTAAAAATGAAAATGATTCACACCGTTTCTCGTAAAACATGCTTCATCCGCACATAACGCGTTAGATGGAAATTCAGGTTCTCTAACGAGTTTATCTTGAAACCACCTACAAAATGTTAATCTTCAAGGAAGATCACCTTGCTGTAAATTTTGTACTCTCTGATAGCGGTATGGAGGTAGAAGTTCTTCCCGAAATGTTCTATGAACAATGTTTTTTGACATTCAACCATTTTATAGTCCTTTTCCATCATATTGATAGCACATTATGTATGCAAACACTCAACAGGTCAAAAAACCATAGGCGTCACCCTATACTTGTTTTGAAATAAATAAAAAAAATTAATATTTTAAGATGCCGTCAACAATTCATTATCTTTTAAAAAATCTTCTGTAAAATAAGTGTCCACTAATCTCACTATACCTTTTTTGTGCATAAAAAACGTCGGTATATATTCCACACGATTATTGTTAATTATACATAGGTGATTAACGAGAAAATTCAATGTTTCACGAAATAAATTAATGTAAACAGTAATTTAAAGGTGATTATTGTTTTCTATACAAGTTATCGCCTGACACAAAAAGAATACCTTCTTTGAACGATTACCTGGAATTATTGATAAGGCTTCACTAATGATAGTTTAAGTAGTTTTTATGCCACATTACAGCTTATGCCAATAATATAAATAAGAAATTGTTTGCATCTTTCATTTAGTTTGTAGATGTACATTGTTTATGTCTTACCTACCTACGTTTTTGGTGTCGATATTTTGTTATTTGCATTTAAAAATGACGTCGACAACAGGTTTTATCCCGGTTAAGTGTAGTTTTAAAGGTGCCTTCAGTCTAAGAGAAAAATATAATATTAAATGTACACGATGCACTTCTACATCAACGCCCTTTAAGTAATGTTCGTGAAATCGTTAACATGTGTTCAAATATGACAGGGGTGGAGAAGCAACAATTTATAGATTCCTAAAAGAAAGAAAAGGAGGAACTGTTTCATCTCCCAAGAAGATTGGAGGAAGTAAACCCTTGGAAATTGAAGAAATACATAAAAACATGATAAGACGCAGCGTCCACTCATTTTTTTTTAACAAAGAATTTCCAACATTGGACAAAATCCAAACATTAATTAGAGAAAACGAAGAGTTACCAATCATAAGCAACAAGAAATTATGGGGACTATTGAGAGAGATGGGATTTCGTTGGCAAAAAAATAGAAGAAAATCCGTTTTAATTGAAAAAGATTACATTGTATGTTGAAGACGAGATTATCTAAGAACTATTAAAAAGTACCGAGAAGAAGGAAAACAATTTTTTATTTGGACGAGACTTGGCTAAATGAAGGTCATACTGTACCATATCTATGGGTTGATACACATGTGAAAAGTTCCCGTCAGGCATTCATCGAAGGTGTATCTACTGGAATAAACAATATTCCCGTTGGAAAAGGACGCAGACTCATAATAACCCATATTGGAAACGAATACGGTTTTGTCCATGGTGGATTATTAAGTTTTGCCTCAAAATCAACCAAAGATTACCACGAGGAAATGACTGCTGGCGTTTTTAAAGAATATTTTGAGCAAATGTTGGATTTAATTCCAAAAAATTCTGTCATACTCATGGATAATGCTAGTTACCATTCAAGAGTAGCAGAAAAATTGCCAACAACGGCATGGAAAAAGGAGAGATAATCGAATGGTTGGATAAACACGCAATTGAGTACAAGGAGAATTCGACAAAAAAGGAAGTATTACCTATTCTAAGGTAACATAAAGCAGCTTATAAAAAATATATAATTGATGAAATGGCATTAAACCGTAATGTAATTATTTTACGTTTACCCCATACCACTGTGATCTGAATCCGATAGAAAATATATGGTCTCAAGTAAAGGGTGAAGTCGGACGCAACAACAAAACTTTTAAATTAGAAGACATACAACAATTATTAGAACATTCCTTATCAAAAGTAACACCAGAAAATTGGAAAAATGCTGTTAGTCATGCTCACAAGGAAGAAAATAAAATGTGGAATTTGGATAATATGACTGATGCAATGCTGGAACCGGTAATAATTAACATTGGAGTTGAAGATTCCTTAGATTCTGAAGAAAGCAGTGAATCTGAAATGGAATTTGATTAAAATAATATTCATTTTTTTACAAATCGGCCACTGTTACGACCACAAATTATTTTATATATAACCAATAAAATAAACATCTTACATTTCCTGCAAATTCATTAGTACCTGTTAATCTCCATCAATCCGACACTGGCAACTTTATTTAGGGATTAGTAACCCTGAAAACTATTGTATTATATTCTGCTTCAACATTTATACCTGGTGGTCATACTCAATTTAAAATTGTTTTCCTATATACTTCTGTAAACTTGTTGACAAATATCTATTTTTCATTGAGTCACCCGTATCAACCGTTTAGGGATTTGCATACATGATGTGCTATCAATATAATGGAAATGGACTATAGCCATGGTTTATGTACTTACATTTGGATTATTCTTCACGGCATCTAAAATGTCGTCTTCTACATTTAATCGACGGATACTTCTTGTTCTTCCACTATTTTTTTTTTCGGAACAACAGAACCCGTTTCTAATAATCTTTGAAAAATATTCACAAAAGTTCGAGCATTAGAAATTTGCCTTTCGGTATACCGATGCATATAAATTTTTGCAGCTAAATTACTGTTACACTGCCCTTCTCCATAGATACTTAACATATTTTGATACGAATCGAAAACAATTTTGCGGTGAAACTAAACACGATTGTTTCTATCTGTTTACTAAAGTTGTGACTGTCTACGTTAAAATTTTCGGACTGCACGTAGTTGTCAGATTTCTTTTTGCATCATCATCTTCATTATCTTTGGCTCGACAATCCTCTGTGGATCTTGGCCTGCTCTAAGATTCGTCGCGATTCTGTTCGGTTTTTGGCAACATGTTGCCATCTTCTGATTTTTAATATTCGTAAGTCGGTTTCTACTCCATCTAACCACCTAATTCGCGGTCGGCCTTTGCTTCTTTTTCCTACAGGTGTTCCTGTGGTTAGCTTTTTAGCAATGGTATTTTCTGGCATTCGTATTATGTGTCCAGCCCATCTAAGTCGCTGTGTTTTAATGAACGTTATGACATCTGGCTCATCAAAGAGCTGATACAATTCAAAATTATATCTTCTGCGCCACTGCCCTTGGTCGTTTACAGCTCCAAATATTTTGCGGAGTATTTTACGCTCAAATATTCCCAAAAGTCTTTCATCTTTCTGCGTTAGAGTACATGTTTCTGCTCCATATGTGAGGACCGGCCTCAGCAATGTTTTGTATATAATAATTTTAGTTTTTCTTTGAATGTTTCTTGAGTGGAAATGCTTTTGGAGTCCATAGTATGCCCTATTTGTAAGATTTATTAGTCTTTTGATTTCTTCGCTTGTTTTGTTGGTAGCAGTCAATAGCGACCCAAGGTATGTGAAGTTGTCAACACGTCCAAAGGTATGACTTCCAAAGACTGTTTCTCGTTCCTCATTTGCTATCGGATCCTTTGTAACCAACATGTACTTGGTTTTGTCTTCGTTGATGACTAGACCGACCTGTTTCGCCGCTGTTTCCAATTCTAGGAGATATTGCTTAACATCTCGCTTGCTACGCCCTACTATGTCAATGTCATCAGTATATGCTAAGACTTGTATCGATCTATTGTAAATAGTACCGCCATCCCTAATTCGTGTATCTCGGACTGCCTTTTCTAAGGCAATATTAAATAGGAGGCAAGCCAGAGCATCTCCTTGTCTGAGTCCATCCTTTATCTCAAAAGATCTAGAACTCTCTCCCTGTATTCTAACAGTGGCTTCTAAGTTAGACATTGTCATTCTCGTTAGTCGGATAAGTTTCTCTGGTATACCAAACTCATGCATTGATTGGTATAGCACTGTTCTCTTGACACTGTCGTATGCGGCCTTGAAGTCGACGAATAGGTGATGGGTTTCAATATTGAATTCTGATGTTTTCTCGAGAATCTGTCTTATTGAATGAATCTGGTCAATTGTTGATTTTTCTGGAGTGAATCCAACTTGATATTTACCAATTATGCCCACTGTGTAAACTTGCAACCTTTCGTAGAGAATATTTGCTAGTATTTTGTAAGCAGTTGTTAACAGGGTTATACCTCTATAGTTGTCACACTGGAGCTGGTCACCTTTTTTATGTAACGGGCATATCACGCCTTGAGACCATTCACAAGGCATGGTCTCATTATGCCAAACAAGAAGTAAAAGCTTATGCAGTGTCTGTAGTAGGACATCGCCACCATTCTTGTAGAGCTCACTGCAAATTTGATCAACTCCTGGTGATTTATTATTTTTAAGCTTTTTAATGGCTTGGGCAACGTTTTCGATGGTAGGTGGTCTTTCGTTTGGGTTGAAAGGATTCCAATCATTTCGATTTGCTAGGGTGTTATCTGCTTCTTCGATATGATGGCCATTAAATTTTGCATCGAAAAATTCAACCCATCTGTTTAGGATTGAGGCTGTATCATTTAGGATGTTTCCTTCTACATCCTTACAGCTCCTTATTCTTGGCTTAAACTCTTTGCGCATTTCTTTTTGCATACCAAAATGTATTTTCGTTTTTTGGTCGAATGGTTAAATTTAGAAAAAAGACTTTTTTGCTCTAAATGGTGCCTTTTACCTATATCTTTTAGGAACGTACTATTTCCGGGGATACCCTGTATAATAACGGACAAACTCAGAAAAAAGTACCTTGCTATTTCGAGGTCTTGAAAAAAATTTGGATCCGTGGACAATGATTTTTATTTATTTATTTATATATTATATTTTATTTATTGTGCCAAAATTTTATTTTGTAGTGTCACTATAACTAAATAATACAAACAAGCTAATGGCAATAAAATGTGCTGCAGTTATATTTTTATAGCGTCCGTTAACCTTAAAAGTGCATATATACTATTGCTGTCGATAACGTAAATTGTTTTTAGCATTGTAAGATTGATAAATATTTAACGATCAACTAATGACTTCCAATGTCAAGAAAATTGTAAGAAGATAAAGTTGAAGAAATTCATTTATTGACCAATTTATATCCAAATAATAATTAGAGTTGTGACATTGACATAATTACCTATTATCATTTACCGGAAATATTTAAAATTAATGCAGGAATGAAATGATTTCACGTTAAATATTGAATTTAATGATGTATTGAAATGTGTAACATAAAGACATTTTGAACTACTTAATTGAACTGTTAGCCTGAGAATATACGGGAGTATTTACTATTTTAAAAATTCAAAATTTTTCTAAAATAATTTTTGAAAATTGTCTTTATGTATAAAAATATGTAATACAAATTGCTGTAAAATCAATATTTTCTGGTATATAAGAGCTTTGATAATATACTAAAGAAACAAATCAAAATTATATAGGTCAGTTTTTGTTTCAGATACTCCTTCCGCCTTATCGTCTTTCGCGAAAGAACTTTGCAAAATTTGCTCTTTGTTTTATTTAGGAGCGTTATTTTACAATTCTTGTCTTTAGATCAGTCTACAACACAACAGGTTTTTTAAGTTTACGATCAAATTTCCATGACATGACGAGGGGATATATGGGATGACACTGAGATCAAATGAGATGACAATTCGACTGAGACAAATCAAAGGTTCTGGATTTTTCATTACTCGTGAGAAAGCGTCAGAAGTGATTCTCATAAGAGGTTTTAGTATATTTTTAAGTGACAACACTGATTTTCGGTTTTTATCATTCGGTGACATTAATTAAACTTCGATCAATTGAGTCACACCCTGGAATTTTGTAACTTTACTACGTTTTGCCATAAACCTATGCATTTAAAAAGCAAAATTGTGCTTTATAACAGGAAAACGGACGTACATGTACTTAATTCTAGTGAAGAACCATTATAAGCAGTAATCGGTGAATATAATGCTGAGATAAGATGTTGTAAACAACATTTTATCACTAAAAAACTACAGTTATCAACGCGGAACATAGTTGAAAAAAAAAGATCGCAATTAAAATAATCAACCTATTTTATACAAGAAGAAATGAAAGTTTATAGTTTATTATGGTAAGGAAAAAATAAGAATTTTAAACCATAATATTTTAAATCAAAGACCTTACCCATAAGTCAATGAGTCTCAGGTTGTACTTTCGTTGCTTAGTATATGTATTTTTGTTCTGAAGCTATTTTCTTGTGGCATTTTAAATTAATTACTATTTAACTGGGAATAAGCCACAATTAAAGGTTAAAATACGTTTATTGACGTTTCAATTTCCACTTCGGAAATCGTTCTCAAAATAAAATTTACTGTTTGTATTTTGAGAACGATTTCCGAAGTGGAATTTTTTTTTATTAAGTAAACCGCGTCAACCATGAAAGGTTATTGGCGGGAAAGAGTTGTACATAAAATGAGATGTTTGCTTATAACTACTGTTTACAATTGATAACTTAAGACTATTTTTATATTAGGTTGTACAATTTAGTCAGTTTTAGAAACTTAGTCACTGTATCACATTTACTATAGTCCAGAGCACTTCTCAGATCACTTGGTAAATTACTTTGAAGTCGTTCCAGGTGATAGAGTGGGCAACTAACAATAATGTGTTCGATTGTCAGAGGAATATCACAAACATAGCACAGTTTTTGTTGTTCTTTTTTCATTAGGTACTGGTGGGTTAACCTGGTATGTCCTATTCTTAAGCGGTGTTGTATGACTTGATCTCGTCGTTTTTGTGGCATTATCCCTTTTGGTGACAAATTTGGGTTGATGCGTTGTAGTTTGTTGTCGTCAAGTTTTTTCCATCTTTCGAGCCATATTCTCATTGAAAATTCTTTGATGGTGTTTTGAATGTCGGAATGAGGAATTTTTAGGAGCTCTTTATCTGGTCTATTCATATAGCAGGCTTCTTTAGCTTCCCGATCAGCTTTTTCATTACCTATTATGCCTACATGAGATGGAATCCAAACAAATTCTACCCTTTTATTTTTACTGTAAAGTTCTTCTAGATCAATTTTAATTTGGCATAGTATTGGGTGGTTTGGGTAAACCCTTAATATTCCTTGTACTGCGCTTAAAGAATCTGTGAAAATGACTGCTTCCAATTTGGCTGGTTTGATATATGTTGTAGAGCTTTAGATATGGCATACAATTCGACGGAATATATGGAGTACTCCTTAGGTAGCTGGAACTGATGTTTATTTGTTTCGTCAACGAACAGACGCATTTGTATATATTTGGTAATATCTTTTGTACTTGTCTTTAATCGCTTGAAACCGTTGTAGAATTATATGTGATGAAGTATCAGATTTAGGATACAGTAGAAGATTTGTATTACATGTGGGGAGTTTTATGGTCCAAGGAGGAGGGTAGTTTATTTCATTGGAAATAACTTTCGGAAATAGAAACCTGTGATTCTTTTACTAAATGATGCAGAAAGAAAGGGTTTTTGTTCAAAAATTAAATGAAAATTGTCAGAAAATGTGTAGGAGTAAGCAGGGTTATTAGAGTTTGCTCTTGTTTTAGCTGCATATTGTAGGCTTAGTCTGTGTCTTCTTATTGAAAGAGGTGGTTCATCAGCATATAGTGTTAATTTTGGCCAACTTGTTTGTTTGTTTCTTGAAAAACATATTGCTTTTGTTTTGTTTGTAGAAAAACGAAGACCTGTTCTCTCTGACCACTTTTCTAAAGATTTGATGGATTCTTGCAGAATAGTTGCAGCTATCCGGCTATTTTTATTGCTTACGTAAAGAACAAGGTCATCTGCATATAAACCAATTTGGACAGGAGTATTAATGTTATCAACAACTTCATTCATTGCAATCAAGAAAAGCGTACACTAAGTGTTGATCCTTGAGGGGTTCCGTTATCTTGGGTATACGAACTTGACAAATGATTAGTAAGTTTAACTCTAAAATTTCTATCATAAACAAAATTTTTAATAAAAGCTAGAAGATTGCCGTCCACACCCCATTGTTTTAATCTTTTTAGGACATCATACTTCCACACAGTGTCGTAGGCTTTTACTATATCAAAGAAGGCGGCCAGTACTTGACGATTACTTGCAAATGCCTCGTGTATGACCGATTCTAGTTTAATCAAGTTGTCCGTTGTACATCTGTTTTTCCTAAATCCGCTTTGTTGTTTGCATATTAAATTATTGGATTCCAGGAAGTATTGCAGACGTTTGTTAAGTATTTTTTCTATTAGTTTGCACAAGGTGGATGTTAAAGATATAGGTCGATACGAATTTGGATCCGTCTTTATTTTATTAGGTTTTAAAATAGGAATTACAATTGCTGCTTTCCAAGATTTTGGGAATTGTTTCGTACAGAATAACAGATTATAGATATCCAGAAGGTATTGTTTAGCATTTGCTGGAAGATTTTTAAGGAATGCATACGATATTTCGTCAGGTCCTGGGCTAGAATTTTTAACGTCCTGAAGTGCTTCATTTAATTCATTTATACTTAGTGATGAGTTCAGTGGATGATTGTTATTGGTAATGATTATTTCTTGTTCTGAGTTTCATTTATGTTCAATAAATTTAGGGTCATACATAGAGTCATTGCTGTATGTTTGAAACGAAACTGCTACGGCATTTGTTATTTGTGCTTCATCAGATATTTGATTTCCGTTCATATTAAGAGAGTTTATCTTGTAAGTATATGGAATACCTTTAATTCTGCGGATCTTGTTCCACACTTCAGATGCGGGGGTATCATCGGTAATTGAGGATACGTATTGTTTCCATGACTCACGCTTATTCTTTTTGATATATCTCGCCTTAGCTCTATGTTTTTAAAATGAACCAAGTTCTCTTCTGTATGGTGTTTTTTTAATACGTTGAAGGCATGTTTACTAAGTTTCAGTGCATCTAGACATTCAGCATTCCACCATGGGACCGTTCTGTTTACGTTTTGGCCTGCTTGTTTTACCTATAGTTTCTTCTGCAGCTTTTATAATCATTGTAGTGAATTTTTCAACGATGACATCAATATCAGTTTCCAATGGTCCTAAGTGGGGTATAGAGTTTTTGATAAAATTTTGATAACTTTCCCAATCTGCATTATTGATTTTCCACTTTTCTGGAAAGGATATTTCAGTATTTTTGTCTGATGCGTACTTGGTTATTAATATAGGCCAGTGATCTCTATCATAAGTATGACTTCCCAGTTTAAATTTGGAGCTAGCGAGCTTTCGCATATAGAGAGATCGATAGCGGAATGTTTACCAGTAATTGAGTTAAAGCGAGTTTTTTCCTATCAGTTAAGCAAGAAAAAGTCAGTTAAGCTTAAAAATCTTTCTATAGTATCACTTCTTTATCTGTAGATAGACATCCCCATGTTGTACTGTGTGCATTAAAGTCTCCTACTATTATTCTGGGTTTGGAATTTGTTCAATTAACATTTCGAGTTGTTTGGCAGTGATTTCGGTGTCTGATGGAATATAATATATATATATATATATATATAAATATATATATATTATAATAAGAACAGAAATACAATAAATTAACATAGAAATATATAGAACCAGTTATACAATGTTAATTAAAATATTTATTTAAATAGTGGTTAGAGACATAATTTGTAAGTTATATACTAGATAATATTATTAAAAAATAATTATATGAGGGTATTTTTAAGAATTTAGCATAAGAATTAAGTTTAAGAAGTTTTTTTATTTTATTTAATATTAGATATTTTTGAGTCAGCATATGCAACCAAACATACACTGTAGTGTCAAAGTCAAAAAGTTATTTATTTTTGGAATGTTAATTTAGAATATAATTGTGGATGTAAAATAGTAAAAATATATTTAATATAAATGTTTAAGTTACATATAATAGTGTAGTTCTGATCTGGAGAGCCTAAAGTCAAGTAAAGTATAGATAGAAAACTCTAGAAATGTCAATGGGACTATATACATAATACATCACAGGCAGGAAATCATTCCAGATTGTTCAGATAGAACAAATAGAAGGATTCGAACATGATTTATTGCTGGAATGTTCTGGAAACAATGAAAAACATATAAAAAGCCATGTAATTTGGAGGAGAGTCAGTTATGAGTTGAGTTTAGTTCAGTTAGAGTTAAAGTTCAGTTATGAGTTAGAGTTCAGTTCAGTTACCAGTATGATCAGTTATCAGTTAGTAAAGTTATAATTCAAGAATTTAGTTACAAGAAGATTATTAATTGAGTTAATGAGTTAGTTAGAAGATATTAAATCAGTTACAAGATTATTATTGAGGAGTTAGTTATAACAATTCAAGGATTATTAAGTCAGTTGTTTATGAGGTTATGAAGAGATTCTTAGCTAGCAGAAGGCATTGATTAAGTTAAATGAATTGTTAAGTTAAATACAGTTGGAGATTAATTATTACTACAGTAGTATGGTGACAGTTTTGAAGTTAATTCATTGAAATAAGCATTCAATAATACAACCACAAGATCCAGTATATTTCAAAGTACATTATATGGAAATTACAAGGAGTTAAATATATATTTATATGGTGAGTGGAGATAATTAAGAAGGAACATATTGAAATAGTTGGATAACCAAGGCTTAGTAAGAAGATATCGAGTGGTGATAATAACTTTAATTTTGGAAAAACTTTCAGGCGGAAAAGCGTTCAGTGAAAGAAGGTACCAAATTTTGTTAATAATTTAATAATTGTAAGAATTTCAAATTTTAGGATTGTTTTAAATTGATATTGCTTATATTAGATAGATAGGTTTGTTTCATAATAGTTATAATAGTATAGTATAGTAAAATAAATTTAAATATAAGATAATTTTTTGAAAACCGCGATAAAAACCCTATACTTACATATATATATATATATATATATAATATATATTCAAATTTACTCATAGCTCATACAACAACAACACATCATAAACAATATATATATATATAATATATATATATATATATATATATATTATATATATATATATTATACCTTTTATAAAGGATTTTAAAACAATTTTTTGTGATATATGGTATACAGCCAGTTACAGGAACTTAGTTTCCTAGTGGAATTATAAATGGATACGCCGCCACTAGCTTTACCAGCATTTGTTCTAATTTTATGGTAGGCCTCATATTGTTTTGATGAGTATTTTTTATTTGTTGTGAAATTTGTCTCTTGTAAGCAGATAATTTGTGGATGTGTTTCTTTAATTAAAAGCTGTAGCATTTCTATATGTGTAAATACGGATTGAATGTTCCATTGAATAATAGCCATTTTGTTAACTTTTTGTTTTTTTTTATTTATCGTTGGCAGGAGTATTTTCCTGTGATGCGTCAGTATCTTCGGAGGTGTCGTCCTGAATACTAAAATCTTGGTTTATTTTTCTAAGTAGTTTTTTCTTGATTCTTGTAATCCTAGATTTAATTGCTCTTTTATTCAACATGGGATATATTTCAGTTAGCATATGTCCTAACCCGTGTAAATCCTGTGTGTATTCTAGGGCCAGTTCTACTGGGGTGGAAGAACCGTGAACGTCTTCTAAGAATGCTAATAATTGGATGTAATTTAGTACATATGGTGGTGATGCATCCTGGATAAATTGTTTGACTGGTTGTAATAACGACTCAATATTAGTAGTTCTAAAGTGGATTTGTCTATTTTTAAATTTTTTTTCTTCTTCAGAGTAAGATCGTTTATTTTTATTATCGGTATCAGTGCTGACTTGAGCATCCATTTCTTCTCGAAATTCGTCATTTACATGTGTAATTTGATTTTGTTCGGGGCTAGTGGATAGTATTTGTGAAAGAAATTTTCCTCCGTTTGGGGCTTTTGAGTATTTTGTGGATAAGAGGGATTTGAGGTACAGTCCGAGGAAACGTGACCAACTTGGTGGCATTTGTAACAAGTTAGTTTATCGGAAAGAAAAATTCTGTACGAAATGTTTTCAAAATCAATTAGTACGGAGTCGAGTACAGTAAAATTGTCTGTAGGGGCAAAGTAAACTTGTCTTCGAAAACTAAGTACATGACTGTATTGCGGGTCTTGTATTCCAGCTCTAAGAAACGAAATCGGAGACATTAATTTAAAACCAAGATTGATTAAAGACTGTTCGATTATGTGATGGGTATAGATGGACATACGTTGGATAAAACTAATCTATTAGCGGGTGTAATTAGTTTACGTGCTTTGATTGTATGTTCTCTAATATTTCACCATGTTGACTGAGAAAATCATCTACGACTTGTGTGCTTGAAAGGTAGATGCATATTCTTCCGTTTGACATTTTGGACGAGAACAGTACATTTTTTGAATGGACTATAGTTCCTAATGCAATGGTGTACTCTTCTGTTCTTATTTCATCTACTGCCGGTAAAATTATGGCCTGTTTTTTTGTTGGGAATTTTGTTAATGGTTGTTGCTTAGTGATGGCAGAATAAGTAATGTTTTGCTGATCGGGATTAATTGATGGACCCCTGTAGTCATAAGTACCACCTGCCATTTTGTCAAATTTAATCTTCTATCTTTTTTTAAATTTAAATTGAACTTTCATTTCAATAATAGGTCCGACTCTGTTTATTCAAAAGTAAATAGTCGATCTAGCAATTAGCAAGATAATGCCAAGAGTTGAAACTAGTTTTTTTTAAATAATTAATAAATACGAAATATAAATAATTTCTTCGTATGTATATAAAAACAATGTTTGAAATCAAACTACTGCAAATTTGGAAACTGTACTTACAGCTATTAGCAGACCACTGTACACTACTTCTATATATTTCGGTTTATTATTTAAATTTACACTGTTTTCTCAAAAACTATAAAAAATGTGGAGCACAAAGTATTTCGACTTGTCTACCTGAAATTTCAGGACCGTTTTCGAAGTGGAAATTGAAACGTCAATAAACGTATTTTAACCTTTAATTGTGGCTTATTCCCAGTTAAATAGTAATTAATGTATTTTTCTATTTCCTCAAATATGAGGATTAAAAGGAATAATAAAAAACAAAAATGTCAAATCGAAATAAGATTGATAAAAACATCAATTGGAAAATTCATCAATATCATGCATTAACATAAGATTAATATACCTGCTATATAAAACATAAAATGTTTTAACAGAACAAAATCATAATCTAAATTGTCAACATCTACAACACACAAATCATATTTTTCTAACATGCTCTCCAGTTCTAGAAATTAATCAGAAAAATTTTTCTATTCAGTCACCGATAAAATATTTTTAATCCAATCTAAACCCCCTGTAGTCCACTCTAAGATCCTAATCTTTACTATTTATCTCTAGGTACAATTGCTTACAAATAAATTTTTGTAAAGACCCGTAATTCCGAACCGTATTCATTATGAAGCACTTTTCGCTGGAGTACAAAAATATCCTCATTTATATCTTAATTCTAAAACAGATGCCTGCGCATATATAATTTTTAAAAGTTTTTTTCTAAATTGTTTATAAATAATCACAACAATATAACATATAATATATATATATATATATATATATATATATATATATATATATATATATATATATATTTACACGTTCCGGCTATAGCTCCTCTTTTCAAAATGCGGTTATAAGTCGTCTTCCAGAAGGAGTGAATATCTTTAAATTTATTGTGAATAATTTTTAACCCTTCTTATAATGTATCGAAAATAAAAACATTAGAATTTGTTATACAATTACCAAATTAATACCAATTGGTCTTCCGTCTACAATTACTATACATACCTCCTCCAATGTATATTAAACTAACAAAATAAATCTTTCCGCTATTCAAAATATACGTCAAAAACTACATTACGGTGGTTTACTCCTCCAAATATAAATCAGAGACTAAACGACGGTGGATACGTAAACCAAATAATATATTATAGTGTGGAAACTCTTCAGGTATGTACTTATATAATTTTTATAAACTCCATCGACAGCTTCTGATGAAATGTTAGATCCCAATTATGTTCCCTTCGATGATTCTTCAGTAAGTGCAATAACACTTTTAAAAGAATAAAATTCGTTGAGTACTCTGATATTGAAATGGATAACGGAAAAATATAATAGTCTTTTTAATTGAGTTTTTAGAAAAAATCTTCAAGTTTTCCAGAAATAAATAATTGTTCTTCCCACTCTAGTCCAAAAACAAGTTAACAAAGATGATTTAAATATAGAGATAAGTTTACTTTAAATATTTAGCAATATATTTCCAAGCACATACTTTTTAGGAACAATCTAATTCACCTTCGTCTTCTGTCAGCCTAAATATCGATCAACGTGGAAGAAACTTGCAATATAAATATGAAGTCTTTAAAAAAATCTATTTTTTGTTACTTTTGTGAATCAGTTGTATTAAATTTACCCAGGCATATAATACGATATTATTAAAGCGAATTAAAAGTTCAAATAATTTTGGTTTACCCTCCAAGAAGTAAAACGAGAATGCAATTTTTATTTACTTTGAGCAAAAAGGAAAACTATTTATTAGGTTCAGCAAATTTAAAACCAGTTAGGAAAGGATATGTAATCCTGATTCAATAACCAGAAGTTCCCAATCACAAGCACAAAATTTCTTATTAAGGCACCTTAAATTGGACACATAATTATTTAAAAAAAGCTGTTTTTCTTCAAATGCGAGCAGACAATGTATTCCTCGTGGCTAAAAAAGATCCGCTCATTTGTGCGTTTGGCTCAAGATATTTAAAGATCCATAGAGAACAATACTTTATACCAATAGCGTCAAAGAAAAATAGGGAAAGTAGCAAAAGTTCTTATCGAACTAAGAAAAAATAGTTTCTCAAAACGCTCTTTCACTCATTGAAACCAGAATATTACGATTCTTTAGTTTTTCCTACTAAAATAGTTTCAAAACTTAAGCAAAACTTTTAAAGCTGGATCATTTGCTAAAAATATTGGCACTATAAAAACAGTGTTGTGATAATAGCACTTATGCATAATGCGAAAAAGTCTGAGTTTACTGTTAAAAGTGTCAGTGCTAAAATAAAGACACTAAATACAAATAATATAAGTAAATTTACGACATGAAAAAATTAAACAAAGTGACGTTAATACCAGTAGCAAGTGACCTTATGCTATTGAAAAACTATCTCCTCTGAATCACAAATGAATGTTGTGATAAATTACAGAAAAATAATAATAATAATATTAATTCTTACATGTTTCTGTTAGAAACTATATATTGCCGTCTAATCTTATTAAATAGAAGGCGCCCTGGTGAATTAGAAAGAATGACTATACAGAGTTACATTAGTGCTAAAGATAATCAATATTATGAAGAATTTTCTGAAGCAATTTCAGAAACCGAAAGAATTTTAATAAAAATTCACAAGGAATCTACGTTCCTGTAGTTGGCTGTATACCATATATTAAAAAAATTATTAAAAATTCTTTGTAAAAGGTATATATTTAAATAAAATTAAATATATACCTTTTACAAAAGATTTTTAATAAATTTTAATAAAAAGTTTTAAAAGAATAGTAATAAGAAGTAAGAGGGGACGTGGTGTAGCCGCCCTAGGAAGTAAGTATGTACAAGAACACTTAGAAATGATTACAAAATGTAGAAATTTACTTTTAAAAATACCTAGTTTTTATCTTTTTGGTAATCCAAAATTTGATAAACCAATTCGATGGTATAAAGTAATATCAAAGTATGCTAAATTATGCGGAGTTAAAAATCCTAGTGCTCTTACATGTACAAGGTTGCGAAAACACCTAGCAACGCTAATCCAGTTGTTTACAATATCGGAAAATGACATGGAGCAACTGGCTTCATTTATGGGACACACATTAGCAATCATCGATCCTCATATCGACACCCCGATGACATTTATCAAACTGTAAAGATCTCTAAGTTGCTCTGTTAATGGAGAAAGGTAGAGAATGGAAAAGGTTTAGAACAAATAGAGATAAATATGGAAGAAGACATTATAAAAGATGATAATGGATATAATAACGAAGTATTTAAGGAACAAGAAAATGAAACCAATGATGTTATTGAATCAAAAGGTCCAGAAAGTTGTAATAATGAAAAACAGGGAATAATGGATATGAAGACAAAAAACAAAAAAGGGTTTTAGTTCCGTGGACAGAAACTTAAAAGAATCTAGCCAAAATGTATTTTAGAACTCACATTAAGCAAAAGAGACTCCCCAAAAAATCAGAATGTGAATATCTGATCTATTAAAAAATAAAAATTGGCTCAAAATAAAGGCATTCATTCAAAATGAATATAAAAAGTATTGAATGTCTTGAGTTTCCCTTAAATTTTCAGTTTTGTTTGTATTTTCATTTGTGTTTATATTTTCAGATTTATTCATATTTTTATTATTTGTTTTTAGAACTATTAAAATTAAAGATTTATAACGAACATAGATACATGTTTTTTTTTCGATTCGATTTCAGATTCGATTACAATAAAACAAATAGAATACATTTGAATTTATTTTTCGTTTTTACCATTAGTTTTATTGTGACCAAAAACCTCCCTGCTTTAATTAAGATTTTTGTTGAAATAGATATATACTTTAAAGTTTAAAGAAAGATTGGAAAACTATTAGGTAGTTTTCGAATCATTATTCCAGAGGAGGACTAAACCACCGTAATATAAAAATAGGAAGAACTAAGGTCGGTAAACTATAATTGGAATATACGTAACGAAATATACGCCGACACTGGCGACACAACAAGTAATGTGGCGATCATATTGAACTAAAATATTCAAACGTACAAAAACACGCAATAACTCACCCATCTGAAATTTTGCTCAATGGTTTAGAATGATGTTTCGACTTCTTTTATAATGATTGCGATAAGTCCTCCGTATACGGAGGACGCACCACATGGGAGGACCTATTCAATGTAAATTTCCTATATAAGGAGGAGCTATCCACTGGTGCGTATATATATATATATATATATATATATATATATATATATATATATATATATATATTATATATACAGTAGTCTCTCTATAACGATTTCCTATACAGATTGAACGAATTTAAAACGGATCATACAATTTAATATATGTCTGTTTGAACTGCATTTGAAATAGTGGACCAATATAAAACTTGGACAAAAATAAATCCATACCAGGTGTTAGACATTGTATAAAATATCGTTCAACTATCCGTCTCTTTTTAGAACGCACCATAGTCTAGAGCGCAGCTCAAAGTCAATGTTGCCAATCGCCGTGTAATAATCCGATTTGCGGATCTTTTTGAGTTATAATATCTTCTTCGTATCTTTAAATAAATCGGATATTTGCATATATTTTTCATTGTATTTACCAATCTACTACAACAGACTAATAACAAAAATAAACTTAATGGTTTGTAGTTATTTCAGAAGTTTGTAGTTATTTTAGAAACATCTAGTGGAATGATATTGGCAACACCGCTCAAAATCTCCAACTCCGATAAACAAAAGAGGGGCTTGCCTAAAGGCGGCCACTTCGACAATGATACAGCTGCGTTGTCCAACTTCGTTTTTAACTAAACACTTGCTTTGATCATATTATAGAAAATGGCTTGATTTAGCGAGAATTTTTTAAGAGTTTTTTAAATTATATAAAAAACAAAAATGCTATAGCGAATAAAAGGTAAAACGTATCACGATAGAAACGCCCGAAAACAGGCAATGGACATTCTAGTTTTAAAGTTCCAAGAAGTAAACAAAGATGCGAATGAAGAGTATGTAAGAAAAAAAATTAACAATTTTAGAACATCCTATAAAAGAGAATTAAAATTAGCAGTGCAGTCCAGTAAATCAGGTGCAGGGGCAGACGAGATTTATTTTGCACCAAAATCTTGGATTCTTTGCACCAGAATCTATACACAAAGAATTTATACACAAAGTAAGAGACGCTAAAATGATTGTTTGATTTGACATGGTCGAGAACCGAACAAATACTGCGGCGCAGTATGGTGTGTGGGCGCACCAGATATACTAACAAATTGAACAACGCCTCTGTCCGATTATGTCGAACGACACCGCTGTATACCGGCTTTAGGAAGCGATAGGTGGTTTGACCACCTATGAATGAGTTCTTGAATTAGTTCTGAATCCAGCAGCCCGCTGAAGTATTGGATTTTTATAATATAATTATTTGACAACCTTTTGTTGGCCAACCACCTACAGCAGAATTGAGCCGAAATACATTTTACAATTTCGTATGTTCCGAATTTATTTCGTTCAATCTGTATAACGATAATTCCTCTATAACGATGACAATAGTAAGCGTTGGTTGGTTCGTCATAAGGAGAATGTAATAATTCTTTCTCTATACGATAACGTTCTCTCTTATAGCGATGACTTTTCAGCGTTCAATAGTCGATGATAAATGTGAAATTGTGTTTAAAGTTCATAATACCTGAGTCACGAGTGGCAACGTCATTGTCCAGCGGTTGTTTTGTTTTGCGCTTAATGAATTCGGCCACCCATTCTACTCATTCTTATCAGAGGGTTAAGTGGCTCGCTTTTATTGTTCATGCAGCGTGCCTAACTGGTATCACACATATGTTGTCATCTATTGACGACTTTTTATTTCCAGTTTGAGTTGTGTCTCACTGTGTCAACATACAACATGTTTTCGAAAAAGCGTAAAGTGCTCTCGGTAGAGGAAAAGTTATCGATAACTCGAGCAATAAAGAAAGGTGAAAAGCAATCGGATGTCGTTCGCCGTACGAGGCTGTCTCAATCAACTGTGGCTACGATATGAAAGGACAAAAAAAAGTGGCTTGAAACGGAGATGGAGGGCAGTAGCAGGAAGAAGTTCTAGAAACCTCAGCAAGATTTAGATCGCGCTATACTTCAATGGTTCCAGCAGCAGCGTATGAACCATATTTCATTTTCTCTCCTGTGGTCAGGACAAAAGCTGAGTTTTTTGCAACTGAGCTTGGAATTGAGAATTTCAAGGCATCTGAGGATTGGCTGAGCAAGTGAAAGCTGAGGCACAATATCAACTACAGGCAAATCAGCGGAGAGGCTCGCTATGTTAACAAAGACGTAACGGATGATTGGCTAGAAAACGTGTGGCCTGGGCTGAAGACATGAAATGCGCCAGTCGACATTTTCAATGCTGATGAGACTGGATTGTTTTTTAAAATGACACCAAACAAAACTTTAAAATATAAATCGGAAAAGTGCGTTGGTGAAAAGCTCTCTAAGAAACGCATTACAGTTTTAGTGGCCGCTAACATAGAGAAACGATAGAGAAAACCCACGTTGCTGTAAAAACCTAAAAAATCTAGCGATGGTCTATAAAGCAAACAAGAGTGCGTGGATAACTTCGGAAATTATTTAAGAAGCGATAAAAAAGTGGAATATCGAGAAAGAGAAAAAAATCTTCTGCTTGTAGACAATTGTCCTGCTCATCCTGTACTGTGCGACCTTCATAACATTGGTCTGTGATTTTTGTCAGCAAATACGAGTATCCTTCAGCCCATGGACCAAAGTGTCATCAAGACTTTGAAATTCCATTACAGGAGAAGACTTTTGATGGAATTGTTTGAGAACAATGGCGATTTTAAACTAAACGTTCTTGACGCCATCCTAATGATTAGTAAATCCTGGGACGAGGTGACTAGCAATACAATAAAACATTTCTTCAAACACGCAGGATGGCTAGAAGATCAAGAATTTACTGATGATGAAGATGGCCTGCCATTAGATGTTTGGGCCAGACAGTTTGAACTTACTATCACCTACGGACCGGAAGAGCTAACAGATTTTGAAGAAGTTGATGAAAATGTAGCTACAACATCTGGACTTTGTAACGAGGACATCCTACAAGCAGTTCGTGTAGAAGAAGAAAACAGTGACTCAGAAGTGGAAGCAGAGGCAGAACCAGCTCCGACCAATCAGCAAGCATTGGATGCGAAAAAATTACTGCATCGATTCTTTATCCACCAGGAAGACGATCTAAGTGCTGTGGAAGATTATATGCATCTTCAGGACAAGATCAGATCAATTCGGCAGAAAGGGAAAAGGAAACAGACCAAGGTGACAGACTTTTTTGGTAATGTAGACTAAATGTATTTTACAGGAGCTTATTATTTTGTTATTGTACAGTACACATGTTTTAACTTATATTGTATTGCTTATATTAGTCTTTAATAAATCCATGTAGTGTACGATATAGTGTACATTTATATTCGTTTTAATAATTTTTTAAAATTTAAATAGGTTATTTAGTACAGTATTATTATTATTACAGTACCGAATTTTGTGTCTGTATAACGATCTCTCTTTATATATATATATATATATATATATATATATATATATATATATATATATGTATATAATATATATATATATATATATATATATATAAGGGTCACTCAGACGAGTGGTGGGTTCTTATATCGGTCTCTAGGTGGAGAAATAAAAGACAAAGTTGATAGGCTACTTTATCTATTTTGAAGACGTTTCACTTTCGAGTTTTGAAAGCATCATCAGTTCATCTAAAAAATTTTACAATATGAGAACCACACAATCATGGAAACGATGTTAATTGTTACCTTAAAAAGATATGTAGCAGTCAATGTTATTAACAAACATGTGAATGAAACTAAGTAAATGGACATAAATTTCATTCTCATGTTTGCTAATAACATTGACTGCTACATATCTTTTTAAGGTAACAATTAACATCGTTTCCATGATTGTGTGGTTCTCATATTGTAAAATTTTTTAGATGAACTGATGATGCTTTCAAAACTCGAAAGCGAAACGTCTTCAAAATAGATAAAGTAGCCTATCAACTTTGTCTTTTATTTCTCCACCTAGAGCCCGATATAAGAACCCACCACTCGTCTGAGTGACCCTTATTATATATATTAGATTGACGGTCGTACTCCTTTTTCCGATATATATATATATATATATATATATATATTATATATATATATATATATATATAAATGGAAAAGGATAATGTGAGTGAATAATAATAGTAAAAAATAATGGCATGTCTCGCAAAACAGAAAACCAAAAATGGTATATCGATGGAAGGCAACCGTATTATACGTATTTCTGACTATTGGTCGTCTTTATTACTATACAATATTGGTATATTGTAGTGATCCTTTGGCCTGTAACTTTCAGGGCCGACGGATTTACGTGCCCTCCGAAGCACGGTGGCAGCTCAGTAAAATTAAAAATTGAACATTTTAGTGCCTGGATTTAAAAATGATGTGACACGATGTCGATGTTACTCGACATATCTATGTTCCATATACTGATCTCTACTCGACACAATGACGTTAGTGTCCTGAGGAAGATACCTTGGAGATAACGTTTGACTATAAGAAAAAAAATATATAAAAATACGATCATCATCACAATGGCATACAATGGACAAGACTGAAAATTATTCTACCTTGTATAAATCCAGCCTTTTATGTTATAAATGATTAACTAGCATAATAGAACGTAATAACCTGTAGAATTTCTGCTGCATGTAACGGATATACAATATATTGATCGATATATAAAAGGTATTAAAATGCCTGCTTTTAGAATCAGCTCGTGTAACAAATACAATTGCATTCTTTTAAGTTGATAACGTTTTTTGATTAAAACATGTTTAGTTGTTTTTATGTATGACTAATGAAAACATTTTAACTACTAATAGCTTTTATTTCCCAGACGGGATTGATTTCTCGATAAAAAGTTTTAGTAACAAATATCTACTTCAGTAGCATTTTAATATCTCATTATTGTAAAACATTTTTATTGTACTTATTGATTTTTAAACGTAATTTAAAGATAAACTTATTTAGAGTATTATTTCTCAGTATTGAAATTAAGTATCATTTTATAGCATTTCCACTTAAAATATCTATAAAATGTTACTTTTTTCCAGAAATATATTTTTACGTACAAACCACATTTTATAATATAATCTTTCAACTAACTCTCATAGTCACCGAGTGAAGTAAACAATGGAATTATTGTTTAAATTCGTTACCTAGTTTAATTGTAACACTAAAAAAATGACGTTACTTTGTTAGATTCATCTTACCTTTTCTTGATAAAATTTCGTAACCCATATTTTTTTATATTTCGATTCTGTTCTTAGTTTGGTGCCAAATAAATACACACACATACATATATTAACATATATATATATATATATATATATATATATATATATATATATATATATATATATATATATATATTCTTAGAAAGGGCTTTAGTGACTATGTGAGTAATATATACGGATATATTGGGTTTAGTAGTCAATATATTGGCCTTTAAGTAAAACTCTTTTAGGTTTGCTAAGCTTTCGAGTTTATTTTGATCTTTTTCAAAACATACTAAAAATTAACATAAAAAATTTACATTAGAAAAATGAAGTTCTTATGTCTTCAATAGGCTTACCCTTGTGAGAATTGTCTTTTAAAATTAGCAAAATTTTACATTTTTTCATTATGTCATTAACATAATGACATTAAATTTGATTTACTTTTTATTTCTGTCAAAACTTATTACTAAGGTTTACATGTCTCTTCTATTTTTTATATTTATTTTAGGTGAGTTTGACAGAGGAAGTGTCTATGTTTATGCAAACCTTCATTGCAAATTTTGATATAATATTACAGTTATTAAACAAGCAACAGAGTTTATGTTACTAAGTATTTAAGAAAGAAAAAATACAAATAAAAATAAATTTTATCTCATTTGAACTTAGAATAATCCCTTTCTTAAATACTTAGTAACATAAACTCTGTTGCTTGTTTAATAACTGTAATATTATATCAAAATTTGCAATGAAGGTTTGCATAAACATAGACACTTCCTCTGTCAAACTCACCTAAAATAAATATAAAAAATAGAAGAGACATGTAAACCTTAGTAATAAGTTTTGACAGAAATAAAAAGTAAATCAAATTTAATGTCATTATGTTAATGACATAATGAAAAAATGTAAAATTTTGCTAATTTTAAAAGACAATTCTCACAAGGGTAAGCCTATTGAAGACATAAGAACTTCATTTTTCTAATGTAAAATTTTTTATGTTAATTTTTAGTATGTTTTGAAAAAGAGTAAAATAAACTCGAAAGCTTAGCAAACCTAAAAGAGTTTTACTTAAAGGCCAATATATTGACTACCCAATATATCCGTATATATATATATATATATATATATATATATATATATATATATATATATATATATATATATATATATACGGATGAAACAAAAAATAGCATAAACAGGGTGATTTTATTGTGTTTTAATTGTTTCTTGTTTTTTGTTTGCTCTGTTTTTATATTTAATTACTAGTGACCTAAGTGCTTTTAACCAATACTGTCAGTACTGTTTTGAACAAATTATGTTCAACAACTTATTTAAATACTTTCCACTCTAAATCTGTAAGTGAGTCATTGTTTATTCTAAACTTATTTTTATATAACTTCTAATCATATTTTAGTTGTCTCCTGATGAAGCTGAGAAAAAATCAGCGAAGGAATCAGAAAAAATCAGAATTAAAAATTGTTACATACATATATATATATATATATATATATATATATATATATATATATATATATATATACATTCGATATTTGCGTTATTTGCAATATTTAACAAAAATTAAATTAACACAATTCAAATTCTTTTTAAAATTAGAATTACCGTAGCCAAAATTCATGATAGGTATCTTTAATATTAGTGTTAAGTGTAGATATGTAATCTACAGTAAAACGTTAATGATATCTGTAAATGTTTAACAAATATTATTTGTTAATTAAATATACTACACAATTTACTGTCAGTGATGCATTAACTCAAATATTTTCATAGAAAAGATTTTAAGTTAAAATTTTAGACTAAATTAATTTTTTAATTTAAATATATAAATATAAATAAATATTTAAGATTTAATTTCACGTACAGTCCATCTACTATTTGATTATACGTATTTCATCTTGTAAGACTCATCAGAGCGACTGGTATAGAAGGAACAAACTCGTAAACTTTCTTGGTAGGACGAATATTGGTACAGAGTAATTTTTAGTAAAGAATAGAAAAAATCTGGCTAATTGACTCGGCCGAGGCCACAAACTAAAAAAATACAGCATTACTGTAAATGCTGAGAAATATTAATAAATATAGACTACTAATAAGTATTGTGATATTAAATGCCGGCGGAATTATATTTTTCACCAGGACTAAATCATCATCTTTTGGCTCGACAATCCTCTGTGAATCTTGGCCTGCTCTAAGATTCGTCGCCATTCTGTTCGCTTTCTGGCAACATGTTGCCATCTTCTGATTTTTAATATCCGTAAGTCGGTTTCAACTCCATCTAACCACCTAATTCGCGGTCGGCCTTTGCTTCTTCTTCCTACAGGTGTTCCTGTGGTTAGTTTTTTAGCAATCGTATTTTCTGGCATTCGTATTATGTGCACAGCCCATCTAAGTCGCTGTGTTTTAATGAACGTTATGACATCTGGCTCATCAAAGAGCTGATACAATTCAAAATTATATCTTCTGCGCCCCTGCCCTTGGTCGTTTATAGCTCCAAATATTTTGCGGAGTATTTTACGCTCAAATATTCCCAAAAGTCTTTTATCTTTCTGCGTTAGAGTCCATGTTTCTGCTCCATATGTGAGGACCGGCCTCAGCAATGTTTTGTATATAATAATTTTAGTTCTTCATTGAATGTTTCTTGAGTGGAAATGCTGTTGGAGTCCATAGTATGCCCTATTTGTAAGATTTATTCGTCTTTTGATTTCTTCGCTTGTTTTATTGGTAGCAGTCAATAGCGACCCAAGGTATGTGGAGTTGTCAACACGTCCAAAGGTATGACTTCCAAAGACTGTTTCTCGTTCCTCATTTGCTATCGGATCCTTTGTAACCAACATGTACTTGGTTTTGTCTTCGTTGATGACTAGACCGACCTGTTTCGCCGCTGTTTCCAATTCTAGGAGATATTGCTCAACATCTCGCTTGCTACGCTCTACTATGTCAATGTCATCAGCATATGTTAAGACTTGTATCAATCTATTGTAAATAGTACCGCCATCCCTAATTCGTGTATCTCGGACTGCCTTTTCTAACGCAATATTAAATAGGAGGCACGCCAGAACATCCCCTTGTCTGAGTCCATCCTTTATCTCAAAGGATCTAGAATTCTCTCCCTGTATTCTAACAGTGGCTTCTTATAGACATTGTCATTCTCGTTAATCGGATATTTTTCTCTGGTATACCAAACTCATGCATTGATTGGTATAGCACTGTTCTCTTGACACTGTAGTATGCGGCCTTGAAGTCGACGAATAGTTGATGGGCTTCAATATTGAATTCTACCAGGACTAAATGGCCTGTCATATTGCAAAAACCACATACCACTGGTTTGAAACAATATAAATATCTTCTCTTGGCTTTATAACATTCCTGGCCTAAATATTATTGAAACAGTATAGAACAGAAATCCTTCACTTAGTGGAACGCAGAAGGTTAATTAAAGGAAATAAAGATGAGTATAAAAAAATGCAGGCTTACATCAGAAGAAAAATAAGAGAAGCTAAAGAAAAATAACCTGTAGAGAAATGTACAGAAATAGAAAGACTACAAGCCAAGCATGACAATTTTAATGTACACAAAAAGGTCAAACAAATAACGGGTACTTTTAAAAAGCGAACACAAATGAAACTCATAGACATCAATGGAAAATTAATCATTGACACCCAAGAGATGAAAGACAAATGGAGAATATATTTGGAGACACTTTTTCAAGATCAAAGAACGGATTATAGGCATCCATTTTCAGAGAGGATGACGGGCCCGGATATACTTAAATCCGAGGTAGAAGAAGCAATAAAACGGATGAAAAGCAGGAAAGCTGTAGGCCTGATAATATCGAAGCTGAATTTTTAAAACTCTTGGAGAAAGAAGGAGTAATTTGGATCACGGCTGTCTTCAATTAAATATACAATACAGGAATCATCCCTGATAAATGACTAGAATCAGAATTCATAGCGATACCTAAAAAACAGGGAGCTAAAAAGTGCGAAGAATATCGAACAATCAGCCTAATGAGCCATATGTTGAAACTGTTTCTTAGAGTCATCCATGGAAGAATTTATAAGGAGTGCGAGGAACAAATATCGGACAGACAGCTCGGCTTCATTAACGCAGTGGGTACCAGAGATGCACTTTTGGAGTACAGGTACTGATTCAAAGATGCAGGGACGTTAACTGCGACGTATACGCGTGCTTGATCGACTACGAAAAGGCATTTGACAGAGTTCAACATCAAAAGATGATAAACATTTTTAAAAGAGGCAGACCTGGATGACAAAGACCTCAGAATAATTTCAGAACTCTACTGGAATCAGACCGCATACATGAAAATTAACGGAGAAGAAACAGATCACATAAAAATACTACGTGGAGGACAGGGATATATCCTATCGCCGTTGATATTTAATATGTACTCAGAGAAAATTTTAACGAGGCTCTTTACGGAATAGACGAAGGCATCCTTCTAAATGGTGAAAGAGTAAACAATGTTAGATATGCCGACGACACCATGGCGATAGCAGATAGTTTAGAGGGACTTCAGAGGCTAATGGACAGAATAAACGAGTACAGTCAACAGTACGGACTAAACATTAATACCCACAAAACGAAACAAATGATTATCAGCAAGGAGAATATAAACGGGGCTCATCTATACATTAATGGGACGCAGATAGAGCGAGTAAAACAGTATTGTTACCTGGGAACTATTATTAACCAACAGTGGACCAATTTACAGGAAATAAAGTGCCGCATAGGAAATGCAAGAACAGAAACATTTGAAATGCTATGTTTTCTCTGTGTTGTACGGGGCGGAGGCATGGACGCTTACAGACACTACTATTAAAAAACTTGAAGCATTTGAGATGTGGCTTTATAGAAGAATGCTGAGAATATCATGGACAGCAAGGATCACGAACAAGGAAGTTCTAGGAAAAATGAAGAAGGAACCAGAGATTGTGTTTACGATCAAACGCATAAAATTGCAATATCTGGGACACGTTATGAGAAATCAGCACCGTTACTCCCTGCTACAGCCTATATTGCAAGGTAAAGTCAAAGGTAAGCGAGGACCCGGTAGAAGGAGAATATCATGGATGCGGAATTTAAGAACAAGGTTTAAGAAAACCTCAACGGAGCTGTTTCGAGTCGCAGCGAGCAAGGTTATGATTCCAATATGATTTCCAACATCCGAAACCGATAGGAACCAGAAGAAGAAGAAGATAGAACAGAAACAGACACTAACGAATAGCCCACAACGGATATTACACGAACTTAAACCAAAACAGAGCAGATATGCAATGAACTTACCTCTTACTAGTGCAGATCCTTGTCGAGTAAATGCCCAACCGAATTCGAGCAATAAAATCTAAGGGCGATGCTGCTCAGTTTTAAAAATAAATATTAGTTCTATGTCTCAATGTTTAGTTGCCAACAAAATAAACATTCTTTATTAGTAATTAGTTCTGTTAGAGTAAGTATATTTTGTCTGTGTTGCCGAACCCATTTGATTAGTGGAATTACATAGATACATTTAAAAACATAATTAGAAAAAAAACTGTCAACTATATGAATTTTGCATGTATTTTAGTTTGTCCTGTCCCATTATATAGTTGTTAGGGCTCGTATAGTCCTACCGCCTCTGAGAAAAATTTTAAAGATAATTATACTATATAAATGAAAATTAAAAGTTAGATAGAAGGAGCTCTGGATAATGCTAAGTTCTCAATAAATTATAGTATTCGTCAAGAAATTTTTTTAATGATATATACTGTTCTTCTTGTGCTTATTTTATTTGGGCATGTGAGTTATTTTAGTGCACTGTTGCATTTATTCTATTTTAATATTATCATATTATAAATCGATTTGGAATTCTTCCGATTGGTGACTTATCTCCGGTTATTGTAACTATTCTGTACGTTATATATCATGACAGAAACAGACTGAGACCAAACTAAAAAAATAAGGTAAAACAAATTTAAATACAGACATTACACTGGGAAAATCCCATTCTAATGAGTAGTAGTTTTAACATTCAAATTGGTAACCATACCAAGAGGGGTTGATGTGTCTGTCATAATATGAAGATGACCATCGAGGAGGACAGAAAAAGAATCCTATGACAAAAATTTTCATTCTAAAGTCAAAAGACATAATTAAATGCACTATAGCGTTACACGGGGTATTAAGTGTAATTAAATAATCTTACCGTAGTAGTTACAGTGTGATACAATTTAATTTAATACCAAGCGGTTCTATGTTCAAAATATTGGTTGCATTAAAAGATGTTTATAACGTTATATTAGTACGCCACCTGTTTTGTTGCTCATTATATACATGAGTAGCAATTAACAAACAATAAAGACTAAAAAAATGAATATCCTGTTACGTGAACAACACTAGTTGTGTTGACTACTAGACATTATTAAAAAAAACGAGTTATTCTTACCTACTTCTTGTCTGACTAGGACGATATGAAATTACGTCAAACAAGAACGATAAGAAATCGCATTTTCATTATATTTTTGTTAAAACGGTAATTTCTGTATAAATTAATTGAAAAATTGGAAAATCAGAGCATTATAAGGATGCTGTAGGTCTACACGGCCTACATGATGTAATAAGCCCCAACGGATAAATGAAACAGCGAAAGTATCTATCAACTAGCCAAAGATCAAAATCTGTTAATTGGCAGCACTTATGTTCTTCATAAACAGATCCCTAACCTATACTGTGCACAGACCAACCAGTTTTACGTCATAGACCAGATCTATTGTCAAAAAAGGCTTATTTATGTGGAGATACCTAACAAAAATAATCTGGGTGTTTAATGCAACGAGAAAATCTGTTGTGGTATCTGGTGCCATTTCGAAAGGTCTCCTAGGTAATATCAAACAAATGAGTTTTAGTGAAAATCTATATAAGATCATATAGCTATTGCTACAGCTAGCGACGTGCAGATAGTCAAAAAACTTATGTGATATGTTCCAGTCTATTAGGTCACCTAGAGAGAGAGAACCCATCCAATGCTCAATTATTTTGATACCGTAGTAATCTAGGACGAGTGAATTTTCTCATTAAAGGAAGTGAGGGCAGTAAGGCTTAAATCTGGATAAGATCTTTATTCATTACATAATGATACATGCAAACATCATTATACGAAAAACTCCATACTAGTTTTAGGTCAGAAATACAGTGCCAATCGCGTGCATTACCAATCCGTTGAGCTAAATTAAGCAGGAAATAAAAGTAAACGAAAATATCATAAAATTACAAGCTAATAATATAACACTATAATCCTAAAATTTTATTCAAAAAACCCTTTGTAAAAGGTATAATAATATAAAAGAACCCTTTGAACGTTTTCATAACGTTTAACTATTCACGCATCAGCAAATATACGGGTAAAACCTATTTAAATATATTAAATTAATTTGAAATTACATTGTTGCTAATAATATTCTAGAATGTTTAAGTTTTAGACGGAATTTACTTCATGGCAACGTAAGACTCCTAAACTGGTGTTGCTGGCCCTGAGATGAAGTGTCTACGGGGATATGCATGGGGATCTGTAGGTAGGAACTAGCTATTTTACTATATTTAAACGGTTTTTACCCATATAGTTAGTCACTAGTCGGTGATTATTTTAGGAAGGAACTATAACGATAAAGAGGTTTTATTGTTTCATATGGTCAATGGAATAAAATATGAAAAAACCGAGGAGTGCTATCATTTAAAGGGGTGCATTTATGAGAAAGTCCTGAATTATACCTAGGGTACATTTGGGTAAATTCTATGCATTCTATGCAAATTCTAAATTTCCTATCGAAGTGTCATCCTTTAAAGTCAAAAATCATTTTTTTTTTTTTTGACAAAAATATATTCAAAAAATGAAGCAAAAAACATGAAAAAACGTGATCGTTATCAATAAAATAGAAAGAAAAATCAATTACCTTTAAAATTGTCTATTGTAGAAGGTTCTAGGACTAATTTTGAACAAAATATGGTCCTTCAAGGTTTATACTCTTAACCATTTTTCCTAACTTTAGCTACTTTTTAAATTTCTCACAACTTTTTTTCTTGTGTATTCAGATATATACACTACTATATACAAAAAAGCTTATTTTCTGTACTTTAAATTGGTCTATTGTAAAGTATTTTAGACTAATGGTAACCAAGTCAAAGTGTAATGCTTGTAACGATTTGTATACACCTAAATGAACAAGGAAATATTTTTAACTAGAAAATAAAAAAATATCACATAATATCAAGATCACACTTTGACGAACCATATCTTCGTTACTGTTAGTCCTAGAATATTTTACAATAAACTATTTTAAGGTACAGAAAATTAGCCTTATTTTTTATTTAGTAATGCATATACCTAATGTCCAAGAAAAAACTTATGAGAAATTTAATGAAACTTATGAGATTTTTAAAAGATTTGAAAAATCGTAAATCGATAACTATAAATCCTAAGGACGAATTGAAGAGAAAGAAAGGAAGTTTATTCTGTGAAGCAATGTCTATAACTACACCAGTTTAAAAGAGTTATAAGGCAAAAAAGAAAAATCGCGTTTCTTCGTTTTTTTACTTCGCTTTTTGAATATATTTTTGTAAAAAAAAATTTGACTTAAAGGATTGAACATTAAATTGACATTTCGACAGTAACTTTAATTCTGAACAATTTTTCTGTAGATGTACATACAGTGTACAGCTAAATTATGGAATATTATCATTATTTCGAGAACCGTCGAGTTTTGAGGGAAATCCCGAAACAGGTCGATTTTTGTTATAAAATACCCATCTTATAACGTACGTGGAGTAGGGATGACGTCACCGGTGTGGGTGTAGTGACATAACCGTTAATTTTTTTAATAGAAATTGGTATAATGCTACACCTTATTTAAAGGAGAATTTAATTCCCTATTTAACGACATTACATTTTTAACTAAAATATTTTTTTAGGGTACAAAAACAATTTTTTTTAAATTTAAATTCAACTAAATTACAACTAATGATTTATTTCATAATGTACTTTAAAGTAACCAAATTATGCATAACAATTATTTTAAATTAAATGTTCGAAATGCCATCCATCGGTTCCTGCCATGACTTTCTGAAGTAAATACTTAAAAAAGCAAAAATAAGTAAAAATAATAATGGACACAAAAAGTTATCTCACTTAACTTTTTTGAGTGATAGTTGCATAGTTACTATAATATTTATTGACATAAATGTTTTGATTTTGTGAATTGTCATAAGTTGTCAATTGTAATTTTTACTTTTGAATACTACATTATGGCTCACCTAAATGAAACACAACGCACAGAAATATTAATTATGCAATGTATTCAACGTAAAATATCCAGACAGACCTATCAGCCAATCAACAGTAGGTAAGTAAAATAGTCCGAAAATTTGGAGAAACTGGGCACGTTAAACATATTCCAAACTGCGCGTCCTAAAATTGAAGGAATGTGAAACTTGATAGTTTATTAAATGTACATGACAATCCTCACAGTAGTTCAACACAAATGTTTGAATATGCTGGAGATCCCAACGATCGGTATTACGTATTAAAAAAAAAAAGAAAAATACCATCCCTACAAAATTCAACTACATCAGGAATTAAACGACGATGATCTAGATTGCCAGCTTCAATTTTCTGAAATTATGCAGGATTTATGTATCAGCAATTTACATTTTATCGATCAAATCCTTTATTCCGATGAAGCCACATTTTTTATACATGGTACCGTGAATCGTCAAAATTGCAGATATTCGAGTCAAGAAAACCCACATTGGATGACTGAGTCACACACGCAATATCCTCATAAAGTAAATATATGGGCAGGGATCATTAATGACAGAATCATTGGCCCTTTTTTCTTTGAAGAAAATCTAACAGAAGAACGTTATTTAACTTTTTTGAGAAATTAACTTATACCTGTCCTTGCTAACATGTCTCCAAATGCCAATAATCCAAAATTACCTAGTGAAAATATCTGGTTTTAACAATATTACTTTCGCATTACGCACGTGAAGTACGTCAATCTTTAAATCATTTCTTTCCCAGGAGGTGGATCGGAAGACGAGGTTTTACAGAGTGGTCAGTAAGGTCGCCAGATCTGACACATCTAGACTTTTTCCTTTTTGGTTACATAAACTCAAAAGTTTATGTCAATAGACCCCAAAACCTATACGACTTGGAAGATAGAATTAGGCATGAGATGAGTCTGATTATTCCAAAATTCATCCGCACTGTACTTGATGAATGTGTCCGTAGATTCGCATATTGCCAAGAAACCGATGGATGGCATTTCGAACATTTAATTTAAAATAATTATTATGCATAATTTGGTTACTTTAAAGTAAATTATTAATTAAATCATTAGTTGTAATATAGTTGAATTTAAATTAAAAACAATTGTTTTTGTACCCTTAAAAAATATTTTAATTAAAAATGTAATATCGTTAAATAGAGAATAAATTCTTGTTTAAATGAGGTGTTGCATTATACCGATTTCTATTTAAAAAATTAACGATTACGTCACCACACCTACCCCGGTGACATCATCCCTACTCCATCTACGTTATAACATGGGTATTTTATAACAAAAATCGACCTGTTTCGGGATTTCCCTCAAAACTCGACGGTTCTCGAAATAATGATAATATTCCATAATTTAGCCGTTCACTGTATATGTACGAAAAGTGCATAGAATTTACCCAAATTCACCCTAGTGCATAGGGACTACTTTACCCATTTCTGAAAAACACCACCCCTGTAAATAGTAGCACTCCATGTCCACACCATGTATAGTTGCGGTCACGGAATAGTTTACACCTTACTTTTTATATTGTAATACTGTAAAATTGCAGTGTCGTACGGATTTGATAAATGTCAAAGTCAAAAAATTTCAAAACGTCAATGCTTTCGCGAGTGTTCAACAATAAAATAAAAGTATATTAAACTCTTCCAAAATGGGTAGAATACATTTGAATTATGCGCAAAAAGCAAGAGCAATTGCCAAACTCGAAGAAGGTTCGTCACTAAGGCAAGTTGCTGCTGATTTGAACGTGAGTCATATGTGCATATGGAAGATTAAACAAAAATGGGATAATTTTCACTCTATAGCACGGTTGGGCGGTTCAGGAGGCAGAAGATTTCCACAGATCAACAGGATGAGATGTTAGTAGATTATTTGAGAGAATCTCCTTTTGCCACAGCTCAAAAGGCAAGAGAAGAGGCAGCGTTTCCAGGCAGTATTCGCACTGCACGTCGAAGAATTAAAGCAAGTGGACTGCTAAATTGTGTAGCTGCACGGAAACCTTTTTTGACTGAGGATCACAAGAGGAGACGAGTTGAATTTTGTAATGAATTTATAAACCGCGATGAGAATTTTTGGTCTAGGGTTGTATTTTCCGATGAAAAAGTATTTCAGTCGTATAATAATGGTCGAATAAGAGTTTATAGGCCGAGAAATCATAGGTATGATGAACAGTATACGCATCATTTAAGAAATAGTGGAGGATTCTCTGTCAACGTATGGGGATGGATAAGTGCCGAAGGCCCGGGCGTTTGTTATCATGTACAGGAGAAGTTAACAGGATTATATTACAAACATATTATTGAGCACACAATGTTGCCATCGGTGATCCAGAGATTCCCCAACAACGACTTTATCTTCCAACATGACAATTGCCCGGTGCATACGAGTAGAATTGTTCGAGAATGGCTAGAAGAAACTGATGTTAATGTTCTTCCGTGGCCTTCCCGTAGTGCAGACTTTAACCCCGTCGAAAATGTGTGGGCAGAGTTAACAAAGAAACTAAATGAAAGAAACCTTAGACCACGAATAGAATTGAATTATGGGAAGCAATTGAGCAGGCATGGGAAGAGCTTGTTAACTATAACATGAGGGGATTGGTGCTATCTATGAACAGAAGACTGCAAAATTGTATTGACAAGAATGGGGCTTCCACCAAATATTAATTATTATTTATCATTGTTTATCGTTATTTAATATAAAATAGATTTAAAATAAAATGCATATTAAAAAAAAAGACTTCTTTATTTTCGTTATTAGGATCATAATCCATTTTATTCAAAAAACTGTTTTCTATATTTTTCATTTTGTAAAATATTTTGATATTTTAATTTTAATCTACCTATTCTAGCTAGTACACCACTGGCAACGTCACTTTGACGTAAAAGGTGCGTTTAAACTAAGTAAAAATTTAAAAAATGGGCTCCTAGATACGTGAACCTGTAAACTATTCCGTGACCGCAACTGTACATTAACCACATGTCAATTGAACAACGTTGTAGTGCCTTTTAGCCCTATTTTTTGGACCTAATCAATAACCTTTAAGACGATACACAATATACGCTATAAATATAAGTTCAATTCTTCATCTTGTTTAATTTTTCATGTTGTTTCTCTGTCTCATTTTCTCAAATAGCACTCGCTAAAAAGTTCTCCCAAAATGGAGACTATTATATTTCATCTTTTACAATATTCACACAATATTTTGTGACAATAGTTTCACGCCACCTTGTATAAAAAAATGTGTATGACCGACTATTAATTTGTGTTGCTCTCTATAAAAGCAATGAAAGCTCGGAAATAATAAACCAGTCCTAAAAAGGCGCACAATAGCGGCACAGTGACTACAAAAATGATAATTTTTCAAATCACAATCAAAGGTGTGTCAGAAAATCATTGTATTCCTATCACACGTATATTGACGCGTCATTGACAAATTACGTCAAAGTTTGTGTAGTTATATTCTATAATAAATTAACAATACAATTACGTTTTTAGAGCATTTATACTTGAAAATTTTAAAATTCTACACGAAATAAATTTTAAAGTTTTAGAAAAAGTTTTATATAATAAATACAATTACAAAGGGACGAAAAATTCTACTGTTTAAAACGTCCTATTCAGAATTTTTAGAAACATAGTTTGCTGGTCGATAAACTATTAGAACAAAGAACTTTAAATTGGGCTACACAATTATTGACGTTCTCATCTCCATGGCAAATATGTATCGGAAACTAAAAAAATTCAATTTGGAAGCAAAAGTCTAAGGAAATAAATATTTTTCAGAATTCGTAATGTTTATATTAAGTATAAATAAATACCATTTAAACGATAAGCGAAAATTAAAAAAAAAATCGCAATAATCGATCGCATCTTTGCATATATGTCTCTTCGGCCACACAAAGTTTCTAATGCTTATGTTTGGCAACGGTAAATTGGGCGAACGATATGGTATATGGTATATCCCTAATAACTACAAAATCGGTCGCCTACTCCGGTGTACTAGGCCAGTGTTCACCAATTATATTCCCTGAGGGTCCATTTCGAAAACCTACTATACTTCCACGGTCCGGACACTCGGCCCTAAACCAGGTAGTGGCGTAACCGGGAAGGGGTTACCCAGAAACCCTCCAGTAGTTGTAACACCCCTCAGGAGATCATCCTGGCTACGTAGTTAAAACTAGGCAACTGGTCCACGTCTTTAGGGAGGGGTATGAAATAAACTCAAGGAAAAAGATGATTATAAACCTATTATATTGTTTTTCTCCAGTCTTTTTAAATAAATTTTTGCGGTGGAATTGGAAATATTTGTATCTTAGAACTTAATATAACAGGTACTGCTCTAACTCCGTTTGGCAAAGTGAAACAATATAAATCTGTCCATTCAGGTTGAAACTGGCAGTTTTCTAATTCAATTTTTCTTTTCTTCCTATCCATTTTAACATGAATGTAAAATATAAACAATACTAGAACTATATAGAAAACAATACTTGAAAGTATTAACTAGAAGCACGATAAAAAGAATAAAAACGTAAACAATACTCAGAATGACGACTGATCGAAGACTGCAATGGGACAAGCAAGACTGAGACTAGTGATTATTATTATTATTATGATTATACATAAACAAGGGCAGAGAGACAAATCACTATTATGTCCAAAAACAAAGAAATTTCATTAGTAACCTACTAGTAAATTACAAAATGGCAAAAAAAGAATAACAAAATTACAATTTTTGGTTTAAAAGAAAAACAATATTTTAACTATATAATTGTATATTTGTATAATTGTAATTTAAACTGTATAATATAAAACGGTCAAGTCTATTTTTGAAAAAGTTAGTAGAGTTAGCAGCGACAATATTATCCTGATGACCACTGAGACGTTCAACTTGATTTATGGTAAATATTTGATCGAGATTTGCAAAATTGAATTTTAATATTTTAAATGCTATAATTAAGTCTCCACGTTGTCGGCGAATTTCAATAGAAGTTAGGTTAGCCATACTAAGTCTTTCTGCATAAAAAAGTCTTCTCGGTCCCAAAGAATTAGAGTGGCTTTTCTTTGAACATTTTCCAACAAGTCTTGTCTCGAGCCAAATTAGGATACCACGTTGGTCCAGCGTATTCAAGTATGGGTCTTACGTAAAGGGTGTAAAGTTTACAGAACCATTGCATTGAAACTCTCGAAAAACACCGAATAAGATACAGTCTGGAGTTCGTACGTTTACAAACAGAGGTTATACGGTCGGACCAAGTTAGGCTGCTTTTTACGATAACACGAAGGTGGATATACGAGAACATAGAATCTAATGGCTGCCCGTTAACAAAGTACGGCACAAGTGGGTTACTGTTACCAATTCGAAGGACTACACATTTTTCCGCATTTAAAGGTAGTAACCACTGGGAACACCAAGTTAAAATAGAGTCCACGTCCATTTGCAGGGTTAGCTGGTTTGTGATTGGATTGGCATATATTTTTGTGTCATCAGCGTAGAGCGATATTTTACTTGAAACATAATAAGGAACATCGTTGGTATAAACCGTAAAAAGCAGAGGTCTAAGGACAGAACCCCGAGGCACTCCATTTTCCATTAACCTGCTCTGTGAGAAAGATTCGCCAACTCTAACTTTGTAATGTCGATATGTCAGGAAATCATCTATCCAACGAAGTGAAGTACCTCGAACTCCGAAATGTTCTAGCTTATGTAGAAGTCTGCTCTTAGATACATTGTCAAAGGCTTTAGAGAAATCTAGATAAACAACGTCGACCGGCTACGAACTGTTAAGGGATGATGTCCAGTCGATGTTTTGACATCGATATTTAGATATTCGATAACATCGATGCTAAATCGATGTTAAATGAAAATATCCAACAAAATCGATATTAAATGAAAATATCCAACATCAACCCCAGTAATCTTTAGTTTTATTAAATACAATAGAATTATTATAAAATTCCACAAAGTGGTTACTATGTCAGAAATATGCAAATTAAAATAATATTATTATGAAATACAAAAGAATGTCAAAATTTGAAATACAAAAGAAATTCATTCTATTATACTTGAAATTTTGAAAAAAAAAACATTTTTGTTTTATTATAGACTGAATAATTTTAGCGTTCAGACAGCTTCCCTGTTGTAATTTACTAAAAGATTATTTTTAGGTAAGTACTTCCTGAAATTTTGGAAAACCGTTTAGTCAAAACATATTTTTTAGATTACGAGTATTTCTATATAGTACTGTACATTTTAAAAATGTAAAATATTTATATATTTAGATTTAATTATAATTTTAAACTAGGATTTTATTACTATATTTTGAATTTAACGGCGGCCCGCAAAAAACAAACTCACGGTTCAGATACGGACCGCGGTCCGCCATTTGGTATGACTAAGTAGTGGCATGCGAATTTCGACAGAGGGCTTAGTACTATAGGGTTTGTATTCCGCGGCACAAAACGAATTGATAACTTTGTTCGAAGAAAGTTTCACACTTGTGGGGGGGTTGGCGAGAGAGTAGACAGACTGGCGGCGTGCGTGATGCGCGCGTGTTGGCGATATCGATAACATGCAGAGAGGACGATTCATTCTCTGAATAAGGATTGAATAGATGATAGACTAGGTAGTATATAGTGGAGATGAGTGCAGGATGTATTGGAGGGCAGACTCTATGGTATGAGTCTGAGGGAGACGGATATTAGATAGTGAGATGGAGTGAGCGCGTGAGTACATGATAAAAAAGTGTCTCTTTTGAGATTGGGGGTTAGTCGCTATTGATGTCAAGTGTTAAGAGAGCTAGGTGCATATATTATGGAGGATGTGTTACTAGGTAGCCTGGTGTGATAAAAAGGAGTATAGTAGGGAATGTAAGTGTCGTGGACGCACATTTATTGTGTGCATGTTGCGTGAGAAAAAGATTAGTCTGAAAAAGTTAGGGGGCTGCTAGTTGGCTAAGACGGGCGTGAGGACTTTTTGAATCACTAGGAGGAGAGCACTGGCAATGTGATCAATCAAGCTAAGCGACGGTAGATGGGCTAGACATAAATATTAGCACTGGGGCTTGTCAGAGAACAGGTATTAGATAGTGTGTTGCGAAAGTCAGGAGAGGATGTTTACATAGATTAGAAGATGGGTGCGCGGCCTGTGCAGAATGTGTGAGTGTAGGATACGTGATCTAATATCACGAGGTTATGAGAGGAAAGTGTTGTATCATCATTTTTAGCAAGTGCATTTGGCAATTCCAAGCGAATTACGTTTATTATAGCCGAGTTCCGGGGGCGGTGGGCGAAAGTTATGATGCGAGATATGTAGATGTGAGATGTGAGGAATGAGCTTGCCGATAATTGGTGTGCTATCTTTAAGAAATTTTATTCGGAAGGTGGAAAGGAACAAGTATATCTGAGCCACGTATCATGGGTAAGATAATGTGCGACAATATGAGGTGAGAGAAGAGAGAATCTAATTCTAGCGAGTAGAAGAGGGTATATATATCGGTAGCGCGCAATTGCCGTTACGAGATCAGTTTATGGATCAAGCCGACGTGAGATTTCTCAAAGCGTAGTCGACATTGTTATTCAAAGTCTGGTGTGTACAAAAAAGTACAAACATTTTACGATCGGGAATCAACTCCGTGATCGACTTGTAACTTATTCGTATTTCATAAGACACATGTACTCGCATCGAAGACACGCACCCCGATGCAACGCACACATCTCCAGCACATCTTTCGTGCAACAACAGCGCGCGAGCTGAGAGAGTCCACGCGCGCAGCGCGTGCGAGCGAGAGTCCGTCTTACGACACTATTGAGATGTCTAAAACCAGCCTTCAAAAAGTAATATTCTACAGCCCAGCAGACCGCACCTACTCTACACTATAAGAACTCAAATCTCAAGTAATCAAACAACACTCAGTCAAAACAACCTCTAACTTACTTCATACAAAGACTGCTTATTGCCACACAGAGATTGTAGCAATGGTTCATCGACTCACGAGCGCTGCAGACATATAAACGACTCTCGATCATAAATAGCCACTCGCTACGACACGTCGCTAGCACAAATACATGCATACGACTGCGCAACGTACCACCTACTTCTTTGTAGAGACAATAATGCACTAACATACAAGCAACAAGTCTACACTTACTAAGACTGTCTCATCTTCCTCTCGAGTCATCTTAGGGACACTACATCTACGCGCAGTGACGATTCACAACTCCAGCATCTACGCGATCGCTATTCGCAGCAATCAACAATCTATAAACACATCCAGCATTCACACACAACACACACATAGCAAAACTAACCCAGCTTCTCGTCGCGCGCGATCGACTCAGCGCAGCGCGCGCGCACCAACAGACCTAGACGCCCTCTCAATACCACACACAGAACCACATAATTCCGATCACTACCTCTGCTATCTGGATTATAGATACGACTAGGGTAAAAATACTACAAAGTGAGACATAGTATGACACGCTCAAATAAAGTTCACTTCATATTAGTAGACATCGCTCATAGAGCTCTATAATATACAAGGTTAAGATGTACTGCGTTCGTTACACAGTTGTAGATTCAATCTCTCGTTTTAGTTCTATTTTCGGCTATAATTGCTTATATCGGAGGAGCGTGCAGAAGCGACACACACTATAGGAGTACAAACTCAAATCGTGACGGCATGTATTTATCATCTGATTGGAGCAACACACACATTCCATAGACATGATCTTCGATATAACGACACATAGACACTAAGCTGCAAATAGCTAGTATGAAAATCACACTTAATGAGTGAGCGCGTCGTGGATCAGTGGAAGGAACACTGCTACACTGTATGTGGTGAGAGGGGTTTGAGATATATCTTTGGGGGTTATTTATTTGTTGGTATTTATTACTGGGAAGCAGGTGTATGAGAATGCATAAGAGCAAGTCACCTTTCTGGAGGTCTAGTGCGTGGGTTAAGGGGGGGTGCGTCGCATGTCTGCTTGTGTGTGTGAAGTATAGGCGAAATTGAGTCGGGACAGATTTTATTGGTTTTTAATAGTGAAATACTAGGACTAGACGAGGTTTTATTAGATGAGTATATGGGGAGTACATTTTGAAACATGTGGTGGACACTGGACGGGGGGGGGGTTTTGCTGAGTGTTTGGAGAGACATGGAGTGTGAGGTGGGGGAGGGGTTCTCACTAAGGGTTAGTGATCACATTACAGTAGATGTACAGGTGAGATCAGATACATAGTGGCACTCTATCTATACTCTCTCAGCATCTATACAGTAGAGTGTAACGTGCGCTTGTTTTGAAGTGGACTTGGAGATGGAGTTACTGGAGACTTGGGGTGTGTGTTGATGATCTCAGATGATTGAGGTGGGTAGCACACACACTATATATATCACACACAGGTTGGTTGGTTGGGTGGTGGGGAGTTTTTGGGGTATGTTAAGTGGTAGTGTTGGTGTTGGTGGGGGGATAATTGTTAGGGGAAGGTTTGTGTTTTTTGGTGGGAGTTGGGGGTGGTTAGTTGTGGTGTGGTTTATGATTGTGTTATTTATTTTGAGGTTTTGTATTTTTGTTGGTTTTGATAGAGGGTATTTTTTGAAGATATTTGGTTGTTAGTGAATGTTGGGTTGGGGGGGGGAGGTAGGTTATATATTGGGTAGTTTGTTTTGAGTTGGGATTGGAGGATATTTTTATTGGAGGAGTTTTTGGTTTTATTTGTTTTAAGGGATTATAGATAAAATTTAATTTATGAAATGGAATAGTATAGGATTGGTTTTGTTTTAGGGGGGGGGTAATGGGGGGGGTTTTATGGGGGGAGTGTAATATTTATGTATGGGATAGGGTAGGATTGGATTTAAATTTTTTTTTTATTAATTGGATTATGTTAATATTTTTTTATTTTATTAAATTTAATTTTAATGGGATTTATTTTGTAATTTTAATGTATAAATTTTTTTATTCCCCTGACATACTACCAAAGAAAAATACTAACAACCACTACAGTAGAACACCACACGTATACGGAGTCCCAAAAATACTCAAAGAAAACGTACCCCTTAGACCAATTTGCAGCAGCATGACAACTCCTTGCAGCATACTGTCAAAGTTCCTCCTATATATAATACAGCCATTAGCACATAACACAACAACATTTATAAAGAATTCGCAGTATTTTCAATACCTATACATATACAATATTCAACAATATCTATTTTCAACTAGATAATGATTACTATAAACAAGATTTTGGATTCGGCATAGACTCTTCATTATCTCCATTAAACAGCAGATATTTTCATGGAGAAATTTGGACAAAACATTCTGTAAAAACATTACCAAAAACTCACAGTATTCACTATACAGATATGTAGATGGTGTGTTCTCCATTTGGCCTAATGGACCAGACGCACTAAATGAATTTTTAATAAACATTAACAACAAATAAGAATCAATAAAATCCACCATGGAAAAAGAAAGCAATAACTCACTTACTTTTCTTTATGTGTCAATCACAAAGGAGGATACATGAATACAACTAAGGTCTACAAAAAACCAATCCACACCATCAGATATTTAAACTATCACTCAAACCATAACATAAATATCAAAAAGCTTCAACTTAAAACCATACGCAATCCAGAAATACTCATAAAGAAGGAATTTGAAGAAGACAACAATACCATTATGTAAAGGGCTTATCAGAAAAATTAAAAAGGATAGAAAGTAAATATATTACAAAAAATATTCAAAACAATCAATAAAGTCCATTCTATCCAAAATCAAACCAAACAACACACATGAGAGATCAAACAACTGCATCTATAAAATACCTTGTGAATGCAACCATTTTTATGTGGAGAAACTGCAAGACAACTTAAGTGTCAGGATAACCGATCACGAAGCATACATCAAAAGCAGACTCATTTCGACATATCGCAGATATGCAAAGATACCTATGTTTGACAATGATCATAGAGTACAATGGAAAGATCAGCGAAGCGGCTCCCACCTTAATTAATGAAGAAACATGTGTATCAAATCCACCAACAGAATGTTAGCAATCTGCATCTATAAAATACCTTGTGAATGCAACCATTTTTATGTGGGAGAAACTGCAAGACAACTTAAGTGTCACAACTTAAGTTCAACATGCCACAAGATAACAGAACTTAGAACTTCTTTAAACTTGATGTGTTTAAGTCCTTTTCAAAAAGGTACTTTTCGGCCAGTAAGTCTTTTTGACACATTTTCGATGGACCACATTGTATTGTAGAAGTAACTTTGGACTATTTTTTTACCTGTCTAAATAAAAACAAGTTTTTTTGTATGTTATTATGAATAAATACCGGAACCATTACCGCAAAAGTATGTACAATGCAATTATATATTGTGGCAACACGTGCAATTTTTCATGCAATTTTTTTATACTATCCAATTATTATCATAATCTATTATTATTCGTATATCCAAATAAAAAAGGAGTTTGTTTCAAAAGAAGGAAATTTTCTAACTTTGGGGATAAATATTAACTCATTGCATAGCGCTTTCTTTCAAAACGATTTTATTATTAGCTAAGAATTTAAAAGTAATCGGGATCAAATTTGAAAATGATTATATATTAACTACCTACTAAACCAAAAATAATAGGGAAATGATGATTGACAATTAACTAATGATTAGTCTTATAATGATAAAGATCTTTTTTCGTTAGGCGATATTATCCTCCAAAAACGTTTTGATGCTATTAAATACTTTGATATCCATTCATGCTAACACTATACAATGACGGATCCTCAAATTAAATTTCTGTGTTTTAGGATATTTATAGGGTATCACAAAAATATAGGTCATAAATTTACGAGTTTTAGAGATGAAAGTAAGTCGATTTGGCATAACTTACCTATAGCTATATAATTATATAAAAGTAAACTCAGGAAAAGTTCCTTCATGTCAAAGATACAACATAAAAGCGAATTTTTTAATATTGCGTCAAAATACAGTTTAAAACTTTTTCATAACAATAATTGCATGCCATGGCCAATAAAATCCAAATAGCAAAAATAATCGTTTTTCTCGATTTGTCTAGATGTTTAGAGGGAGTGTCCATAATATTCCCCTGTATGTACACTACTAATAAAAATATGAAAAAAGGTCTCAAATAACCTAATTCTCTTTGCAACGGATTAACTGTGTAATGAAACAAAATAAGCGATGGATTCGACCGCTACTTGATGGAAATTCATTTTATATATCAATAAAACACTGAAAACGTTGTTTTCAAAACTAGAAAATTGATTATAAAATCTTATCACTACAGCTGTTTCGACAGAGTGCCTTTCTCAAGTGACCTATTATTGTTATTAGTTTACACATAGTCTTTGGATGGAAGGATAACCGTTTGTCTCAAGTTGGTCATTCAGAATTATGTTTGTGTTTTTTAATTTATTAATTTCCATAGATTCTAATAAAGATAGCTGATATAGCGACGAAATTCGTCGTTATAAGAATGATTATGATCTAAAAAGTAAAGTGCGTATGTAGAATCTGTTTCTACATCGTTGAAAGCCCTTTTATGTTCTGCTATACGTTTGTTAAAAGTTATACCAGTTTGACCGATGTAAGTTTTTGGTCACATTTAAGTCTGTATACACTGTAAGTGCTTTTTATTTTGGCTCTTGTTGTTTTTAATATCTTTGCCTAAGTTGTTGTTTGTACTAAAAGATGGTGTTATTCCTTTCTTTTTTATGTGTTTGGCTATTTTTTGTTCATATTTTGCCTGTATATGTAATCGATCAGAAAGTACTGGCTATTTTATCTGTTGGTGGAAATACTAATTTCAGGCTTCCTTGTGTAGTTTTTGATTTAAAATTGTATTGTTTGTTCTTTGTACCTATTGTTATTGTACAGAAGTGTATACAAACTTAAATGTGGCGACTGTCCAAAAACTTATATTGGTCAAACTGGTAGAACTTTTATAAAACGTATAACAGAACATAAAAGGGCTTTCAATAATAGAAAAACAGACTCTACCTACGCACTTCACCTTCTATACCATAATTATTCTTTTAATGACGAATTTAAAATTCTTCACATTCAAAATAAAGGCCTTAAGCTATCTATTATAATTTATGGAAATAAACAAATTAAAAAATACAGACATAATTCTAAATGACCAACTTGAGACAAACAGTTCTCCCCTCCTCAACCTATTTCGTTAAAGACTATAAAGTGTAAACGCATACCAAAAATAAATCACTTGAGAAAGGCACTCTGCAGAAGCAGCTGTAGTGATAAGATTGTATAATAAATTTTGTGAAAGTTTTTAATTAAAATAGAGACTGCACAACAAAATATTAATTAATATCAAATAGTATAATAACGAAACACGTACTGTTTGTGCAAGAAAAGTTAATATTAAATTTATTGAGCTATTCCTTACTGAGATAGTGCGGAGTCTAATCTTGAATATAATAATCAGAGTCGAATTTTGAATTAATGGGAGCCTCCAACTGGGATTGAAAAATAAGGGAATCGCTTTAACTGAGATAAGGGCATCTCTCTGTATTGAAATAAAATGGAGTCTCTGTCCAAACTGAGATCCCTTTTTAAAGGGAGAGGGTAAGGTTTATTTTCAATATTATAAACATATTAAGATTTTTTTTGAAAATTTGGTTATTATAAATGTATTTATAATATTAGTACATTATAGTACAACAGTATAGTTTCAAGAATATTATCTAAAATTTTGGTACAAAAATATTAAACATTAAGAAAATGGCAGCTTATTTTCCAAGATAAAAAAAAAAGTTACTTTGCCGTGTTCACCGTAACTTATAACTGGATCATCTGTTGACAAAATACCAAAAAGATTTCGTTAGTTTATGAGTTTACTCAGGTTACAACGTGGAGATATTGTTTATTTTATCGTTTTTTCAAAATTTGGAAGTAAAAAAAGACGAGTTTCTCGACGACAATATCTCAAAGTTCCAACCTAGTAATTTATCTATAAAAGTGTGCAAAATTTAAGAAGGATCGATCAAGTAGTTTTTGAGATACAGTGAACACCCACTTGAAGAAAGAAGAAAAAGAAAAGAAATATTCCGAGAAAAACGCGTTTAACAAAGAGCTTATTTTTTATACTCATACACTATCGTCTATTCCTGGCCCATATAACGACGTGCTTCCCGCTAAAATATCTATAGCATGTTTTTACTACTGCTTTCGACGAACTATGCCTTTTTTGTTGCATCCGCAGCCATTTTATCCGTTCTAGTAATTCAATTGTTATCTGCCGCGAGTGCCTAACCATAAGAACTTAACACTTTACTTATTCCAATTTCTTTGTGAGTGCTCACTCACCTTACTCACTCATCTCACTCAATCACCAAGCTCACTCACTCACTCACCTAAATCACTCACCTCACTTACTGTCACTCACTCACTACAATTACTCACCCCACTCACTCACCTCACTCACCTACCTTACTCACTCACCTCATTCGCTCACCTGAATCACTCACCTAACTCACTCATTTCACTCACTCTTAAATGCCTTGTTATTAATTTTCTTGTTTTAATCAAAAGAAAACCAGGAAAAATACGTATGCTGATAAGTTATATATTCAGTATTCTGTAAGATGGTATCGAATCTGCTCCACTGACTAAAACGATTATGACAAAGATAGATACTACGAAAAGACTTCCAAAGAATCGGACTGATCAATGAATAAAGATACAAACTTGGTCACGTAATGAAAGAGACAAAATAACCAGCCTGTGTAGGTTATATTGTAAGGAATGATTCCAAGAAAACAGCGATGGAGGAGGAGCGAATGGCATGCTTTCACAATCTGAGTGGTTTAACTGCGCATCCAACCAATTTTTTCATCAAACCAGAGCACTTAAAAATATGATATGCACTAATAACGATATTGCTGATTAATCCATATACTAAACCTTAAATTAAATGAGAAAGAAGTTAATACACCAAAATTACACAAGCGAAGCAATCCATAAATTAGATAAAGACATTAGATAACATAGATAAAAATAAATAGAATAAAAATACGAGTACTTTTTTTAGAGCAATTTTTAGAGACTATGTGAACGTTTGTTTCTTTACTGTCTGTATTTTTAGGGAGCTAACATATAATACAAACGGTACTCGATTGTCACATAAATGGAATAGGTTAAACATGTATTGTTGAAAATACTCAATAAAACATAATGCATTATAGGTTATCTAAATTATTAAACTTAATGTTGAATACCAGTACATTTAAGTACGTCAATTTTTTTAATTTAAGTGTCTATGTTATTTGTTTCGGGGAAGTCCATTTTGATACATTGTATAATCATATTATTATTTGCAGTAGAAATTATTTTATAAATATTTAATAGCAGTCACAATCATTAATAAATAATAATCGTTACATAACAGTTAGTGTATCACGAAAACTTTTACATAGTTATCATCTAATGAACTTCAGATTTTCGATAAACATTATTAAAAAAATTCCATTCCAATAAACATATTTAAAAAAGGTTCCAGGAAAAGAGCATATCTTCACCGGATGAATTCCTATTACCGCACATTCTACAATCTGAAATAATTATCACTTTTATAACGCAATTCATTCGCAAATTAGTAAATTAGAAGTGGACTGTAAAAAATAAATATTTGTATCACAATTTTGTACGATTTTGGAAATCTAGAAAAAATTGAAGCGATATTATGGATGTCCTAAATGTGCTAGGACTTTTGTCACTCTTTGACAATCTTTTAGTTAAATACTCTTCTTATCGTTAGGTAAAAACGTTTACATATGATAATAATCGACTACGAAGAAATAGTTAATCTGGTAATGTTTTCCTTTCCTTACATTGAAATAATAAACAAGATTAATTACGAAATATTCATATACAATATATCTCTTTCGAATGGCGCTATAACCCTTTGTGGGTCTTGGCCAGCTTAACAACGTTCTTCCATTCTGCCCTGTCGGATACTTTCCTTCGCCACTGCCTGATGTTTATGGTTTGAAGATCTTCCTCTACATCGTCTATCCACCTTCTATGGAGCCTTCCTCTTGTCCTATTTGCTTGGGTTTCCATATCTGAATTACTTTTACAGCTCGATTATCTGGCATTCTTTCTAAATGGACGAGCAAGTTTAGTCTTTGTGACTTTACAAATCTAACGATATCTGCGCTCTTCATTAATTCATCCAGCTCATAGTTGGTCCAAATATTTCTCAATATTTTGTGCTTAAATATTCTCAATTGATTTTCACCAGTGGTTGAAACGGTCCACGTTTCACATCCATATGTGACCACTGATCTACTTACTGTTTTGTAGATTCTAAGATTTGACTCACGATTCAATAATTTACTTTCATTAAGTCTTTGTATGCATAAAAGCACTTATTACCGATAGGAACTATTGCTTGTATTTCTTGACTGACGTTGTTGCTGTCATTTATTATTGAGCCTAGATAGAGAAAGGTGGAGGACATATTCGTAGATATGGTTGTCTACCTTCAGGTTCTATGTCGATTCGACTTTGTGCACTCCATATATTTTGTTTTCCTTTCATTTATATTTAGATCAAATGCAGCGGCTTCCCATTTCAAATCTATAGCTTTTTCAGTTAATACCTTTTTACTGCGCCTTATTATGGTAGCATCGTCCTCGTATGCACATATTTGAGTGAATCTTGTATTAATACAGCCGTTAATATCTAGCTTTATGATAATAGCTTCCAAAGTTAGATTAAAAAGTGTTGCTGATAAGGCATCACCTTGCCTTACTCTATTTTCAATTGTAACGTTATAAACGTCACATCTTTATTAATTTATATTTAAATAATTATTTTATTTTAATTTCTTTATTAATTTATTAATTCTTTAACCTTCAGTTTCTTTTTTACTATTCTTTCTTCAAAAAATGGTTGGCGCCCTCTCTTTCGTACTAAATATTCTGTTCTATTTAGACATAAGAGCTAATTCCATCATAGACATATGGCTTCTGTGCTATACATCATTGTAGTCACAACTTTTGTCTCAAGTTCCCACTATTTCAGTAAATCAGATTTTCTAACGTGGTGGGATATTTTTTCTTTGTGTGTAGTTGAAATTTATAAAAGAAGGAAATATGGAATGAGGTTCATTTTATGGTCTGCAGAAATCTTGCAGTGAGTAGTACTTTCATTGTAACCCATATTTTATAATTCTGACAGTATTTTCAATATTCATAACCTCACTTTTTCCAAATCCACGTTTTCGATTTTATGCATATAGAAATCTCACAAAACTTAACTAATATTAATAATAATTCTATTTCACTTTATCCTTGCCATCTGCTATTTGTTTAATTGCGATTTTGTAAAATAATTGGCAAAGGAAGTTAACCCCCTTTGATGTCTCTCTAATACACCCTGTGTTATATTCTAGTTTATGGGATAATTTATTGAATAAAACTAATTTCTGCTTTTCTTTTCAGGAGTAACCTCCTGAAAACATCGACGACGATGGATTAACCATATAAAAAACCAACCAACTAAGACTGCAGCTGTCTTCAAGACCACTCAAATGGCAAACACCTAAAACCTACCTACATAATCTGGAGGCAACAACATCCTATACAGAAGCAAGCAACCCATCGATGCCATAAGTATCATTTCATTTTATTGTTGTTTGCACAAGCAAACCCTGCTATATGCGCGCGATGGGGGATAAACTGATTCAGGTCTTCCTTTATGCTAGACTCTACTTTTCTATACGCATTGTGCGACGTCTCTGTGGATGCGTATTATCATTTAGAGTAAACGTGGTGCGAAAAGGTTTAATGGTTCATCGAATTAATTGCTCTGATGGAAGATTATGTTGATCCATAATATGAACTTAGTGCGTGATACATATGATTTTCAAACACAATTTTCAATTTGTACAGGAGTCTATTCATGCTGGAATGCCAAACCAAACTAAACATAAATCACTTAATAACTGTCAAAATGGCCGTTAGTTAAAAAAGTGTTGCCAACTTACATTTCTATACCTCTATATTTTAATCCTGTAATAATACTGGTCGGCGCCAATGAGTCAGAAGTTTCGATGGATTCCCAGGATGTCGATGATTTATAAATTAAGTTATATAGATATATTTGTGTATATATGGTATTAAGCCAGGAAATCGTTTTCAAAAAACGAATATTTTAAAAAATTCTGTGGAAATATACAGACAAAATTATTAGGAGGTTCTGTTTTTCAAATTGACGGTCGACTTACTTGGCCTCAATTTTGAAGGCAATAGCCTGCTTTTTATTTACTGCTTTGTGTTTTTTGTATTATTTGTTTATTATGCGTTTGTGTAATGTGAATTTATGTAGTTATATGTTTGTATATTGTGTTTTGCATATGTGTTGTGTGTAATTGTAGATGATATGTCTCAGTTTTCTATTGATTTTCTATTTCTGGTGTACTCTTGTTGTTGACTTCTTCTTTTAGTATTGGCAACCAAAGCCTGCTACATTCTGCTGATGGGTTTGCTACAAATTTTTCTTCATTAAGTAGGATGAGAGCTGCTTCTTTGGACTTTTTTTTCAAGTCTGTTGCTCTAATGATTATTGTAGAATCGTTCCATTGTACGCTGTGCTCGTTGTCCCAGGTATAATTGCATATTTGGGATTTGTCAAAGTCTCTGTTTTTGATGTATGTTTCATGGTCATTTATCCTGACACTTAATGGTCTTGCGGTTCCACCCACATACAAATTGTTGCATTCACAGGGTAATTTATTGATGCAGTTCTTTGATCTTCCTTGTATGTTGTTGGGCTTGGTTTTGGACAGGATAGATATCAGTGTATTGGTTGTTTTGAATGTAGTTGTGATGTACTTATTTCCTATCCTTATTTTTACATTATTACATACGGTACTCTTGTCATCTTTGAGTTCCTTTTTGTGGGTGTTTCTGATTTTCTTGTGGTGTTTTGTTGTTTCCATTCTTCAACATTGTAAAATTCCTTGTTTATAAATAACAATGGGTAGTCATTTTATCTAAAAAACTTTGTTAGCACGAATTTTTCTCCCTAGAATGCATTTTAATTAGAGCAGGTGATTCGGGCTCTATCGTATAATGATTTGATAATTTCTTTTTTGATATTTAAGTTGTAGTTTAAGTGGTAGTTTAAATATCTATTGGTGTGGGTTGGTTTTCTGTAAACTCTAGGACGGGCAGCAGACGGCAAACTAAAAGTCGTTTTTAAAGAAAACATCCCAATAAGCGTAAAATGGAAAACGTTTAATCAATATGTACTGACAGTAATTGCATATGGAGCTAATACGCTATCATTGAGTAAAGCGTAAATACAAAAATTAAAAAATGCACAGAATAAAATGGGAATGTTAATGCTTGGTCTACAACGTGCTGTGTGAAAATATCCATGAAGCTAAAGAACCAATGTAACCCTTCTAATCAACGGGAATTAAGATCCTGGAATATTGTTATCAAAAACAATAATTCTTAATTTTCCAATGCTTTTCTCTAAGTTGAACCAAATTTTTAAAATTTGGTTAACTTTAAGAATGTTATAGTTCCATATAGGCCACAGTAGCAACTACTATATAAATTTTTTTAATTACAATTTATTCTTATGTATATCGATAGGTGGAGCTTGAAAAAGGGCGGATATAGCCTACAAATTATTAAAAAATACGCGTAGGTATTTTTCTAATGAACTTTTTTACATATCATTTTACATATTTTACATTTTTACTATCACATAAAAATGGATGAAAAGTGCATTAACATATTTTTCCGTAATGTGAATTTAATCTACCAACTTTTCAGAATTTAGCAAAACAAAATAATTTTAATTTTCTATACAGTTGTTTAAATCTATTGCCGTCTCATCCTTATCTCTCAACAACTAAATATGTTCTTGCATGTCGCTGTGATGAAAATATTTTAAATCAAAAGTAAAAAAAATTAAATTATAATCTTTTTAAAACTTATGTCTATAAATTTTATAGTTTTAAGCATCCAGTCGTCAGAGACGAAAATGCCACTAAACCCCTAAATATCACACAAATAAGCTGAATTATTTCTGAGCATGTAAAAGTTGGAACCCCAAAAAAAGATTCAGAAAAAAATTTGCCACTCCTACCCCAAGTAGGAGTGGAAAATTCGCCCTAAAAACCGCCTCCTAGGGGACAGAAAACATGAAAACATTGATTTACCAAGAATATGCATGCCTTAGAAAAAAGGCTTCAAACAAGAAATCGAGATGAGATAATTTTGAACAAAAGTGTTTATTAGCACTTTTGGTGTAGAATGAACCGTTCTCTCAGAAACAGCGCTTGAAGCGACCGGGCATTTTGAAAGTGAGTTATGCGCGCGAAATTAATTTTTTAAATAAAATTTGTATCAACTCGGCGGTAAAATTCGATATCTTTTGATCAGAATGTCCTATTGACCAAAATCCAAATGCGTTTTAAAGGTGAAGAAGCTGCCTTCGTATGCAATTTTTGTATTTTGCCGGAAATTAAGTCAATTTCTATAAAGCTGTTAGATAAACGTTGAGCGATTTTTGCCATTTTTTGCCAGAAGAAAACTAGAGACAGTAGAAATGGACACTTTTAGAAGATCAGTAGGAGTGTCACGCAGAGAGAGAATAAGTAATGATGAGATAAGACAGCGAATGGGGGATGACGGCTCTCTAACAACAGACATAGAAAGAAAACAGGTGATATGGTACGGACACGTCCAGAGGATGGATAACTCAAGACTCCCAAAAATAATTATGCAATGGGTACCACCAAACCGCAGAAAGAGAGGAAGACCCAAGAAATCTTGGAGAGAGGGAGTAACGAAGGCGATGAGCGCAAGAGATCTTAGAGAGGCCCAATGGGATGATAGAGTGTCATGGAAATTAGGCATCGGACAACGTCGCAAGACGTTTTAAAACCGATTGATATATATGATTTTTGTCATTTTTTACGATCTTCGTGAGTTCAATAAAATTTATCACTTCCATTGTCCAGTCGCTGTAGAATTTCCATTGTTAGAGCCCAATCTTTAAAACCTATAATATGAAATTTCGATTTTGAGTTTTGGCAACAAGTATAAGGCATTTGAAATATACCTAAAACCTCTGAATTTAAACTTATTACACACGCTCTCTTCACGGGAAATGCTTACGCAAAGACGGCATTGGATGGAATTTGTAGCTGAAGTTGCGTAGTGAAAAACGTACTGAGCAATCGAAAAGAAGCAGTTTTAAACGTTTTGGATCGTTTGTAATGTGAAAGTTTAAATTTAGCGTTTTTAGGCATATTTCGATGCCTCTTATTTGTTGCAAAAACTCAAAATCGCTCAAAATCAAAATGTATCACTTCGATTAACCTGTCACTATCAAACCATTGATGAAACCATTGATGAAACCAACAAATATGATGCATTTAAAATATTAGGTATATTAGTTTTAACTTTAGAAACGCCGAATTTTAACTTTCACATTTGAAATTATGTACAACGTTTAAAACTGCATATTCTCTCCAATGCCGTCTTCGTGGACGGTATTTCCCTGGACGTGAGATCGTTGTTTGTAATGCGAAAGTTTAAGGATTCAGTACTTTTTAGGCATATTTCAATCCTCATATTTGTTGCATTTTGATGTTTGTTAGTAGGATACTCCGATCAAAAGATATCAAATTTTACCGTCGACTTGATACAAATTTTATTGCACTGTTTCTGACAGCACGGCTCATTCTACACAAAACGTGCTAATAAACATTGTTCACAATTATCTCAACTACATTTCTCATACGGAGCACGCATTCTTGATCAATCGATGTTTTCTTAAAAATCGGTAAACCTATTGTTTAATTTCTAACTCCTTCTCAAAAGCAGACGCATAAAAAATTTTTTGCCCGTTACTGATACCTATCATTGTTACTTTCTACTTTATTTTGCAAATTGCGACTCTAAAAATGCTCAAAATGTAAACAGTGTTGTAATATACCCATACTCTTTAAGCTCAGTGGTTTGTAAAGGCCGTGAAAGTTTGGCGACCAGAACCTAATGATTTTCTCGATATGAAACTCGGCGATTGATACTTATGTATACCCAAGAGCATCTTGGATCTCAGATCTAGTTTAAGTCCAAATAGAGTTTAATATAAAAAACTATGTACATTACAGAAAAATGAGGAAATATAGTTTTATTTGTATTGAGATTTATTACAAAATATTTTATGGAAACTAGTTTTATTATATGTTTTTTTTAATCATTTTATTTGGGGAGGAAAAGTTATGATACACAAAATTATATTTATGAAAGTACATTTGACATACAAATTTCAAAACACGATAGTAATATCGATTTGATCCTTTTGCAAACAGAATAATCTTATAAAAATAGTCAGAAAATGTTGGATAAAGTGTACTATAATATTGGTACTAACTATAACAGCTATTTTTATGCTTGAGGAAAAAGAAAATATCACAGTGACTGGAATAGGTCAAAAGGATAATATAAAAAGAATAGACAAACTGAGAAGGAACAAAAACTAAATTTGAATATTAAAAAAATGACAATCCAATAGGAATATGTTACTAAATACATTTGTGAATAAAGAGTTTCTCAGATATACTCATTTACAAGAACATTTTAAATTAGAGTAAAGAATAGGAAATTGGCCATTAAACACCCGCTTGTTTGTGTTAGATACTTTATTGAAAGATTAAGTTCATGATGTGTATTGTATTGCAATGTTATTTAATCTCCATTAGGATGCATCATCAAGTAATCTGTTTTTAATATTATAGACAGTATTATTGATTTTTACAATAAACAAAATATATGTATCACATATCAAGATTTTGGTTTCTAGAATAGTCCAGTTGCAATTAGTTTAACTGTAGATTTTGTAGAAATGTGCACAGAAGATTGTTTTTAACCATAATTTGAATAAATTTTTGAATATCTTGTTAAGTATAAAACAAAAATGAATAAGCAAATTTTTTTAATAAAATTTTTTATCAAAAGTTGCATGTGCAATTAGTAAAAAATAGTGTTTTGGAAATTTGCTAATGAGCACTTTACCGTTATTAAAAATATACTATAAAACATTTAAAGTTATTCTCAAAACAATAGCCCAAAGAAAAATGTTATACCCTTTTTTTCATAAAATCATGGAATTGCATGGAATCTATCTGTAAAATTTGAAAATAGAAACTTGCTGTGTAGTAACTTATTTTTATATAATTTGCCAATTTTTTACATATAAAGAAGCAAGCATGTATTTAAACCAGTTGTGAAAACCATTTTTCTGATTAAACATTGATATACTTCTGAAATTGTTAAAAACAGTTTAAAAAATTATAAAAAATAAAAAATTATTAATCTATGTAATATGAAGGAAAATGTCCTATGATTAATTTACATAAAATTATAAAATCAGTTAAATGGATACTGTTTTAATATAGAACAAAATAATTTTATTTATTATTATATACTACAGGGTGAGTCATAACTATTGGGACATAGACTAAGGACAGGTTATTTGGATCAAAATATGGCTATTGGGTCAAATATGCCTTAATAAAATGTTGCTGAGAAAAAAGATACAGGGCGTTAAAGTTAATTTTTGTTTTTCGTTTTTTGCTAATAGTTTCCCTGCATATTTATAAATTGCTATCAAAATTGGCACAGAGGCATAATCTTAGACAAGAAATAGTATTTTATTTACAATTCCACTATCAAATACCAAACTAATAAACAAAGTTGCAACTAACGTAAGGTTTCAGTTTTGACGACAAATCAAAACTAAACACACTTTAACTTAAAAGAACTCACAAAAACTCAAACTAAATGCTCTACATGGTCTTCTCCGATTTCTATGCCGTTTCTAATTCTTTTTATAAAGGATTTTCGGACGTTAAAAAAATATTATTCTGTCCCCTTATAAGATTAGCTACATTTTGAATGTATCTCCAAAGTTCGTCTCGTGTACTACTTTCATTGTCATAAACTAAGGACTTCATATGTCCCCAAAAATTAAAATCTAGCGGGTTGTACTCAGGACTTCTTGGTGGCCATTGAAAATCACTGCCTCTGCCAATCCATCGTTGAGGAAATACGTCATTAAGATGATTTCTAACAGCTAATGAAAAATGAGGTGGCGCTCCATCCTGCATAAACAACATTTTTCTTCTTACATACAGTGACAGATCATCTAAAATATCACTAGGAGTATTTCCAAAAAGAATAAATAAGAATCTCCATTTAAATTCGGAGGAAGAACATAAGGCCCTAGTAGTTGGTCGCCTATAATGCCACGCCAAATATTCAATTTAAACTCATGCTGAAAATGTCTAGCTTTAATAGCATGCGGGTTTTCTTCTTTCCAATAATGACTATTTCGCCAATTAAAAACCCCTCGTCTGGTAAAAGTTGCTTCATCAGTGAACATAATATTCTTAATAAAGTGTCTGTCATTGCGATGTTTATTCAGAATACGTTGGCAAAACTGTAACCGTCGTGGAAGATCTGTTGGAAGTAAATTTTGAACAGGAGTCAAGTGATAAGGATGGAGGTTCTCTTTTTTTAGAATTCTAACAATAGACGACTGACTTACTCCTGTTGCTGCTAATAGATGTCGTGAACTTATTTCAGGATTTTCATCTACTCGAACCAAAAGTTCATCTTCTTGATTAGGTATGATTTGTTTCGGTCGACCACCCCGATTTTTAGTGTGAAATGACCCAGTTTCACCTAAACTATGATATAATTAAAAATTTTCTTGTGCGTATACGCAAATCATATCTCCGCATTTCTTCATTAGTAATATGATTGTGACGAGGCATTTCAATAAAAAAAGTAATGATTACTTTTAAAAAATGCAACATTACACTACACTGTCACATCAAAAATAATTTACTCTGAACGAATGACATTTACCAACAACAATTATCTGACAGTCCAAAGCATACTTTTCATAAATGAAATAATATTTGAAATCCTTTTTTAAGACTCTAAGCAGTTCGACTGTGTTTTTATCAAAACCGGTTGAAATTATCCTAACAAGAGTAAAAATTTTAGGTAAAAATGATGTTTACGTCATATTTTCTAATAAACATTACTAAAAAGTTTCATCAGAAAAAGTTTAGACTCAATTTGATCATTAGGAATGATTCTCGTGGCGCCCTCTATGACAAAACGTAACATTGTAAATAAAATACTATTTCTTGTCTAAGATTATGCCTCTGTGCCAATTTTGATAGCAATTTATAAATATACAGGGAAACTATTAGTAAAAAACAAAAAACAAAAATTAAGTTTAACACCCTGTATCTTTTTTCTCAGCAACATTTTATTAAGGCATATTTAGCACAATAGCCATATTTTGGTCCAAATAACCTGTCCTTAGTCTATGTCCCAATAGTTATGACTCACCCTGTATATTTTTTAATCTAGACTAGGTTAAAGTATGTAACTATGCAACAAAACAAAAAATTTAATTTTTTTAATTTTCAATTTTTTTAGATAATAATGTTTTGAACAATTATTTTTAGCAATTTAAAAATTTATATCAATGTTATATAATTAATTAATTATAAACAAATTTGAATAAAGAACAAAATACAACTTTTATAGTCCTTTAAAAAAATTCCCCATACTATATGGTGCAGATAAATCAATATAGATTGTCGATAATTCGCAAAGTTCTATTTTATTTACTATTTAGTTTGTTTACTATTAATATTGGCTATGAGTACATATGCTTGGTGGTATATTAATCTCCAGCCACTTTTAGTCTGCCAAAAAGTAACTAATTTTGCAAAAAAATAATTACTAAATTCACTACAGTTCTGACTGGGAATAGCTAACCGAGTATACTTAATGATATATTCAGAATAAAATAATGAAAAATAGGGGTATAACACATAAATTTTTCCAGAATTTTATTTAACTAAAGAAGAAGAAGTTGGATATTTAAATTCTAGTTGTAAACAGCCATCCAGAGATATTTCTATAAAAATATAAGGTCTGATTCACTACAACAAACCCTAAACAATCCCATATGTATAAATATGTAATAATAATTACTAGTCATCAAAAGTAAACATCTTTCATTATTTAAAAAAATATATAAATTAAATTAAATAATAATAAATTACATTATATGCACAATGGTATTAGTTTTACACCTATAACCTGATAATAAAATTAAATACTGGTATGTATACCTGTAGTAACAAAAAATATTTATTATTCCTATAGTGGCAGTTTTAAGTGCAACTGCAGAACTGCTCAAAAGTCAATAATGTCTAAGATAATTCTAAGATAAATGATTCTAACATGAAAGAATTATTTTCTGAGATGACTGACATCTTTCATGACATTTTAAAACAAAAAAATTATTATGTGCATTAATTTAATATTTTGTTTTCTGTAACATGTTAATACATACAAATAATAAACTTCACTTTAGTGTAAACAACTCATTTCAAAATATAAACCTAATTAAATAAATAATATTACATTTCATATCAATTTTTACATTCACTATATAATTTTTTAAATAAATTATTTAAAACAATTTACATTTTACATAAACTTATTATGAATGTAAAGGTGTAGTGATTATAATTCTGAGTAATACTATCAATAAAAATATGAACTCAGTATCCTCATCCCCAACTAATAGATTTTTTTTAAATACTTTATGTAAAGGTAAACAAGTTAAAATAATTGAATCATACACACAAAGTAAAATAATTTTCTTCAACTTAACACACATGTTTTCTAATTATACATTCCAAACATGCATCAAAGAGGAAACGACAGTTTTAAATATTGAGATGGAAGGACAGGACAGGAAGTTGAAGTCTGCAGAGTCTATCAAAAGTAATATTAAAAACAGTGTACCTCTCAAGAGGGCTAACAAATAAACCTGCTATCTTCTAATCACAATAATGAAAAATCCGCGAATTGCTTTAGATTAACTACTGATGTGTTTATCGCAAATAGATAAACATTTAAAATATATATATATAAACAATTCTTAATAAAAATAGCAGGTACAAAAGGCTGGAGTGATATATATTTGGTATATATATTTTGGTGACTATTCATCATGTATTATTCATTATACTATTATCTAATTTCTCATTTATAACCAAACAATCACTAATTGATAGCAAAAACATCAGAGTCCTTGCAAATAATCTATAGAAGAATGATAAAATTCAAGGTGAAATGTAACTGACAGTACATATAAAGGGACTTACCAACTCCGTACTTCTTGGTTTTTGTCGGGATCCACATTTTTTTATAGAAAAACGAAATTTTACATTATAAAACACATAAAAACACTGACGTTTACTTCAAATCGATAGTAGACTCATTCACTACGCGGCCATCATTGTTTAGGATGTTTAGATTGTTAAATATTTGGTTAGGGATGGGAACTGTCAAAGTATATGATGAGGCGAAGTTCAGAGTAGACTGTACGGAATCATAACATCCTTCGAACAATAGGTGACGCTTGATTCGTTGCGTAATGTTGGTTGCATACTCGGTAGACAATAATCAATTTAACAAAAAAAATATATTTATAACTATCGTAATCCATATGCGTAGTTATTAGTAGAATTTGTATTGTGCCTTGTATGTAAAAGCTTTATGTTATTAAGTAGTCATCTTTATCGTGTTGGAACAAACCAACAAATAATTTCCTATCATATCCAATCGACCACGACACCACGCATGGGTGCTATGGGTGATTGAATCGGTTTGCCAGACAAGACTAGTTGTCAGACACAGACACTTTACACAAACTGGGAATAAAATAGCAAAACCTTCATTATACTTAATATTGTTCTGAAGCTATTTTCTTGTGGCATTTTAAATTAATTACTATTTAACTGGGAATAAGTCACAATTCAATTTCCACTTCGGAAATCGTTCTCAAAATACAAACAGTAAATTAAACACATTTTGTTTTTTGTTACATAGTGAAAAATTCTTCAAATAATTTAATTTTATCTGTCTCATTTATATTGACAATTCAGACATATATTATGCATTTTAAAGTAGACGACTTTAAAATGATATTGCCAATATTGTTGAGTTGCGCTCCTGGGACGACTTTACTTATGAGATAGTACATTCGATTACATGAAATCCACTTTAAGTTGAGAATATCCGCCAGAAAAAAAATCATAGCATGTAATTCGTCTTTAAAAAGACAAACACATGACATGATGACAGTAAAATTCTCCTGTTAATGATTCCATAGTAAATTTGAGGGAAAAACCAGGAAAAAACCTCATAATATTATCCCGACATGGTAAGTATTCGTTCGTGCATTTAGTTTACCTTCAATAAACACCAAAATTCTTATTTTATATGTTTCGTTATTTAAAAAACATAAATGATGTATACCATAGGACATGGAAACACTCTATATTAGCAACACTTACTAATTATGGAATTCAAGGTAACATGCTTGCTTTTATAAAAAATTTCTTAAGTAATCGTTCTATACAAGTTAGAATAAATGGAATCACAAGTTCTCCAAAAATGTTAGAAAATGGAATCCCTCAAGGATCAATTTTAAGTCCAACCCTATTTTTAATGGCTTTTAATAGCATCATAAATGTAATTAGAGCTCCTATTAAAGCTAGCATTTACGCGGATGATATTGTTATCTACACCAAATCTAATGACCTAGCTTCAGCAACAAATATATTACAACTTATGTTAAATCGACTTCAAAACTGGACATCACAAACCGGATTCAATTTTTCTGCAGAAAAAACTCAATACGTAATTTTTAGTAAAAATAACACTCGCCATACAATTAATTTAATATTAAATGATTTACCTACAAAGCAGTCAACGGAAGTAAGTTTCTTAGGCCTAACTTTCGATAGAAAATTAAATTGGAATGTGCATATTAATAAATTACAACAAGCATGCCAAACCGGTTAAACATACTTAAAATATTATCTAATAAATTTTGGGGTGCCGACTGTAAAACATTAATTAGCCTTTACAAGTCACTTATTAGAAGTAAATTAGATTACGGTTGCATATCTTACGGTGCTGCAAGCAAAACTGCTTTAAAAAAACTAAATAGCATACAATCTACAGCTTTGAGATTAGCACTGGGTGCCTTCAGAACTAGCCCTATTACTAGCTTACAAGTTTTAGCGAGAGAACCCCCTCTGCATATTAGACGCCAACAACTATCCCTAAACTATATAGGCAAAATATCAGCACAGAAACAACATCCAGTATTCTCCCAAATTTGCCATCCCAGTATTGCTTCTACAAAACTAACTAAAAATAGTACTCCCCTTATAGAACGAATAAAATTCTCTAACTTTGACATGGATAAGCGAAATCCATCTCTACAAGTCAGTGTAAATTTTCCTCCATGGACAATCCAACCAGTTACCATTGACTTAACCCTCACAAAATACCCCAAATCAACTACAAATCCGATTTTCATTAAACACTTGTACTCCGAAGTGATATCTGATTATCCTAATTATCTCCAAATTTTCAGTGATGCCTCTAAAGCTTATGACGGACAAGCTGCTGCATACTATTGTAAATACACTTCTCACACTATATCCATACCTACTAACTGCTGCATCCTCACAGGCGAGGCCACAGCCATTTTGGAAGCCTTAATTTTCTTCAAAACGCATAGTGAGAATAAATGTGTCATCATCACTGACTCATTAAAAATGCTCTATTAGGTGTAAAACAAATATACCCTACAAATCCAATATTTCGGGCTATAAAAAATGAGATAAATATAATTCAATCAAATCGAAAAGAGGTAACATTTATCTGGGTACCGTCGCATGTAGGAATAGCTGGAAATGAGAAAGTGGATAGACTAGCAAACACAAGTCGAATAAACTCACAATACACAAACAAATCAAGAAATTACCCATACTCCGATCTCAAAAACCTAATCAAAGACCACTGTATGAATATATGGCAAGACTACTGGAAAGATTCAGGAACCAAACTATATGAGATTTATCCCCTTGTGAAGACAATCTTGAATAATCCATCCAATAGAAGGGACCAAGTAATAATTAACCGACTAAGAATTGGACACACTGCACTGACCCATAAATTCTTAATCAACAAAGAATCTTCTCCAACCTGCAGAAACTGTTCTCTCCCATTGACGGTGAAGCATATTCTGATTGACTGCCAGTACCACGAAGAAGCAAGAAGAAAATATGGAATCTCTGATGACATCAAAACCACATTAACCATAAACACTGACCAAGTAATAAAGTATTTACAAGATTTACGTTTATATACATCTATTTAATGTGAATAAAATGAATTCTTGTGTATGTTACTCCACTAATAACCCTGCGTGGTTGATGTGGATTATATGTTAAATAAAAAAAAAATAAATAAATAAATAAATGATGTATCCTCTATATGTCACTGACTTACTAATACTGGTATTTTCTTATTAATAACTTCCTCTTTCAATATTGGTAACCAGATCCTACTACATTCTGCCGAGGAATTTGCGACACAATTGGCCTCATTTAGCATAATTTTACTGTCATCATGTCATGTGTTTGTCTTTTTAAAGACGAATTACATGCTATGATTTTTTTCTGGCGGATATTCTCAATTTAAAGTTGATTTCATGTAATCGAATGAACTATCTTATAAGTAAAGTCGTCCCAGGAGCGCAACTCAACAATGCTCTATTAGCAATATTATTGGCAATATCATTTTAAAGTCGTCTACTTTAAAATGCATAATGTATTTTTATCTTTAATTGTGGCTTATTTGCAGTTAAATAGTAATTAACTTCATTATACTTCACTTTATTTAACTTACTATGGGTTTCATATGTTATCCCTCTCTAAATTCATAGCTTGTGCAGCTTTTGACAACAGGCAAAGAAAGAAAATAAATCGAAGATGGTTGATGTTTAGTGGGTGCATCAGTTTACAAAATTTTCAACCAAAAGTGTAGTGGGAGGTGCTTCGTGAAATTGTAAGTAAATATTGTGAAAACTAATTTATTACTGCTATATCAATTTTGCATTATTATGTTATTATTAAAGTCAATTTTCTGCATAAAAATTGTACTTTATTTGAGTCTTAATGTTTAAAATTGAGCGTCCGGGAAACTGTTTCAAGAAAGACCCGTTTTCGGACACGGTATCTGACAACCGGTATCTAGCGTAAAATTTTTATCTATCTTGCGTAAAATCTATAACCAGTTTTCGGACATTTTTTTCCTTGGTTGTTTAAGAGATATAGCACTCGTTTTCTACGAGTACGCGTACTCGTAGAAAATGGTAGCTTTCAGACGCATTAAAGTTATTTACAGTTAGCTATATGTGATTTATATTGCGGGTATAGGTGTCTGAAAACTACTAGCCCAGTCTGATTAAAAAAAAGGTGGAAAAATGTTTCGCAGATATTTGAAGCTTTTAAGACATAGGTGGGGGTTACTAGATGACGAATAGATAAAAAGATACTCCTAGTTTTACGTTGCGTTTTTTTTTAAACAACAATTTATGGTCAAAATTTGATTTTTTATCTATAAGTTTTTTCCCTTAAAATTTAAATAAACAATATTTATACCATTTTTTTATGTCAAGAATATCTTTATTTTTCCGTTTTTTTCAATTAAAATTGATTTATAATTTGCGGAGATATTTGCAAAAAAGCAGTTTTTTTGCACTAATTTATAAATTTAATTAATTTTTTTATTAACAAAATAAAATGTTATTAATACATTTTAACATGGAGGAATTACCGTCCTTTAAATTTGTGCGAAATTTCACCCCGATCGGTCAAATAGTTTAAAAGTTATTCAATTTGTTTATCCCTGGGACTAATTATTTAAACCATTGAGCTTGCCCTATGCATGATGCTAGACACATTTAGCAAATTTCATAAGATTGTTTAAGACTTAGACTATCTCAGAAGTTAAAGGCATATTGAGTTTTCATCGAAATTATTTACAAAATAAACGTTTGAAAAAGGGGTATGTTTTTACTTATAAACAATTGTAATAACTTCTATATTTTTTAAGCTACAGACTTGTACGTACAACCATTGGATAGCTGGTAATAAAGCTCACATTAAAAAATAAAAAACCTTCTATGACCAATAGGAACGAAGTTAGCGACTATTTTTAAAAAAATCATATCTCCATTGTTTATAAACATTAAGAAGTAAAATTTGCACAAATTTTGAATGAAAATCTAAACTTTATATTGAAAGTTATAGCTATAAAATGTATCTCTTTTTTTATAAATATTAATAACTACATAGTTTTCACTGGCCGGAAAATATGGGAAAACTCGGAAAAATTGAGTCTATTTGAAATTCACGCTAAATACTTACTTTTTTTAATTTGCTCGAATAGTCTGTCGCAGTATTAATAATGATGACATAATTTTCACCCCCATAAATCTCGGAAAATCCCGGAAAATCAACATATGTTTTTTCATTTTATATCAATGATGCTTACTGCTTTGATAAAATAAGTCGATTTTTTCATCACTTGCCTTATTACATTTTGCAATGTTTATTGAACTTTACTTTTTTTTATTTTCTTTACATACATTGGTTTAAAAGTTAAAATTTGGTTCATTTATTCGACTTCACTGTCAGCTCTGAACCTTTTTGTTGCACGTTGTTTGTCTTCACTTATTAAGCAAGTCTATACATATACTTCTTCAGAATCACTGTCGTCATCAAACGTAACTGTACCGAGGTTGCAGCATATTTTCTCCTCTTCTTCTTCCTCAGTACAATTTATACACAAGTTCGTACAATTTAAACCACGTTTTCTGCACCCACATCTAGTAGTTTTGCAACCTGTGGTGCATTTGCATGTAATGTGCTTTAATGTCTCTTCGGGAATAAAATTATCCAAAGTATAAATTGGTTCAAAACCAGTGGCAGTTTGTCTCCAACCATAGGCACAAGCATCTAACTTATTACCTAACCACATTTGTAATTGATAGTAAACCCGAAGAACATGCTGTTTGGCTGCACCTTCAGTTGGTGGCAGAGTTTCTAGTTTAAAAGATGATTTACCGATATTTCTGTTAAATTGTAAGTATCTTAAATTATTTAAAGAAAGTGTATTGTTGTGTTTTTTTTTATAATTTATATCAACTGCAGTAGAGTATAGAACCACAATCACCTCACAACCAATTTTCATTATATTTTCTTTACTTGCTCTGGAATCGTAGAAAATATCCATGAAACTAAGAGTTTCTTCGTTTGCATTGATTAATTTAAATTTCCCCTGATTATAAAAGCATGAGATGGTATCACATCCAGTAAAAATGTACAAAAAGCCGACGTACTTTCTTAAATGAGGGTGTTGAAAACTGTTACAGCCATAAAGTGTGGATTTATCCTTCTCGCCTTTCTTCTCAAAAAAATATATTCATATCTGAAGAAGAAAGTTGAGTCATAATCACGAGTAAGTCAGTGTCATTACCTATTATTACTGTACTCATTTCTGGTTCATTTCTGTACTGCTGTAGAGCTGTTTGTACGATGAGCAAGTCAGCATCTTCCTCTGCGACTTTAGTCCGGTACCCAGCTTTGTTTAATTCTATACATAATAATTGTATTAGCTGCTCTTTATTTTTGGAAACTGTTAAAAAAACTTTTTGCTTTATATTTATCGTTGTATTTACGTCTAATTTAATTTCCGGTGAAGATACACCCTCCATATTTCGACGTAGTCGTTCACAACTTTTTATTCCAGGGGTGTCGTATCCATCGAAAACGATAATACTGTTTTTAGCATAATGTCTTTGTACGTAAGACACATATCCTCCGAGAATTTCAGCTACTTTAGAAAGCGAACCCCATACGAAACGTTGTAATAAGTATCCTCCGTCGATTATATGCAAAATATTATCTGTCGTTATTGCTGTAATTTCATTAAATAAGCTACAAAATGCAGACTTTTGCGATTTACGCATACCACCTTCATTAAATAAAGAAAGAGGGAATGGAGCCAGTTCATACTGCAACTTACTTTTCATATCAGTCTTATTTTCAATGCTTGCACAAATTCTTTGAAATATTAGTAGAGGATTGATAGGTATGGTCCTATCATGTATGGTAACTTTTGAATTTAGTGAAAATAGATTTGCAACTTTATCCTTTCTTTTTGCAGTGACATCATCAAAATTTTTACCAATTATTTTATTTTGTATACTGGTACCTATTTCAAAAGCATTATGGCAATTGATATTTTTATTTCCAACGATCCCCGAGGCAAGAGATGTTACGTAATCACTTTGTTGAAAAGGATCGTGCGTCGAAAAAAAATCTTTGATTTTAACCAAATCTGTGGCATCTCTACGCATTCTAGATGGTCGACATTCAACATGTTGCTCGGACGTTTGAAAATTGGTCATGCAAAATCTCTTCATTTCATTACATATTTCAAGAGAAATTATGGAGCCAGCAATCCATTTGGCGACAACGCTGTCTGTGATTCCTCTACCATGAGTAATGCCACCAACCAACTTGATTGCTCTCATTAAAACTTGTTCTATCGTCATGTCACTCCATACGCCACACCAAAATTTAGAAGATCTTCTTATAGTGAACCAACCTTTATGGCAAAAATTATCGTACTCGACCATATCCATTATATTTGGCAGTTGGTACATATCCTGTAAATACGAATGACAGGACTTTGCAAATAAGAAATGACCACTAGCATGAAAATATGGAATCATCCGTTGTATAGTATATAAATGGAGCTGCAAATTCCCAGATCTTTCAGCATCGTAAAATTGTTTTACGATAGTTACCATCTCAAAATATTGTAACCATAATTGAGCAGTTGCTCCTCTTTTTTTCAAATTATTAAAAGCGTTCGTAAATTAAATTTTTAAGTTTGAAAAATCGATAGTTTTAAAGTTCAAATGGAAATCTGAATTTTTAATTTGCTTCAAAGTGTCTTGTAAGAAAACTTTATCAGAATCAGTAAAACTGCAATGATCTATAATAAGACTTCCTATCACGCTTTGAACCAGAAGATGACCTCTTATCGAGCGCGCAAAGGCATGACCATTCAACGCTTTTTCCGCAGAGAGCTCTGCATAAAAAATCGTAAAAACTTCTTTGAGACCACTACCTTCCATAATGTATCCTATGCCACCTAAAAATGACATCAGTGCATGAAATCCGCCAAGTCTTACAACAACCGAAGACAAATTATGAGGATCGTTATTTTTGTCAACGTTAGCAATGATACCACGAGCTTTCCAATAAAGCGGTTGGTCAAAAGACACAAAAGCTGTTTTCTGATTATTTTTTTCACAACGTGCAGCAGATTCTACTAATGCAGTTAGAATAGTATTTTCATGGGTTGCTGGTGCATTAATAAATGGTAATGGAATGACTTTAGTTACGGAGAATTCAGAACAATTTGACTGGTGATTCCATAAAAACCCAGCCAACCTTCCGTATTTAGAGGATTTGAAGATTTACCAAACATCCACAAAAAATCTAGATCATCGATTTGCAAATTTTCAAGATCGGGCAATTTTTCTACAAATACTTTTTTCAGTCCTGTTCCGTTAGTTTTATCATAGGAAATCAAAGGCAGAAATCCAAATTCACCAGTATCAGATGCTTTGGGAATTTCAGATAATCGAGAAATTGATTTTTTAGTTGTTACTGCTGTAGACGGCGTCACACAAATTATTCCACCCATTGTATGAAAAGTGCCAGTACCATCGATTGTTTTTGTGTTATGATCCGCGTTGTCCCAAATGAACTGTACAAACGAATCAATACTTATTGAAAAATTTTGAGGGTCTTTCATTATTGAAGATTCAAACCGCAAAGTTTCATTATAATTTTCACAAAGACCAATATTTGATAAAACATTGACTAGATCTTTTGAAGCGAATTTCCTATGGATTAATACAGACAATCCAAGAAGAATTTTAGATACAAATGCTCGGGGTCTAGCAGCAGACATTAAAGTATGACCTATAGTTGCAGCACGATTAAACCATTTTTGTAAACGATCTTCTTTGCTAACTTTCTTATGTGTGACAACAACAATTTCTACAAATTCTCGCAGTGTGGTCGGTAAATCGGAAATAGCGTCATTTGTGATTGAAGTTGGAACAACATAATTTGTAAGATCAAACTTTTGCAATCGAATATCTTGCAAGACTATGTGAGCAGCTTCTCTGACAATACGTAACCGCTCTTCTTCGGGATTGCTACTTCTATATTTGTACCAATCATCGTCAATAATTCGGCCTTTACTATCTCGAAAACATATAAAATAATCTTTTCTAGTAGAGTATACTTTAATTTCGTCACCAAAATGATTCTCTAAAGATTGTATCAGCCTTCGTAATTCTGGGAGGTTTCCTTTAAAATCGCTTAAAATTTCTTTTAAAGAAAACTGACAAATTTCTTCGTTATTTATAATATGATTTACAACAAAAATAAGTGCTTCTGACATTTCTTCGGAAATTGGACGACCTCGTGAAGTATTCGCTTGGTACTTGTAAAATTTGCTCAAACAGTTTGAATGATATATTGCATTTGTCGTTTCCAAGTTTTTAATTTGTTTTAAACGGTATATTAAAAATTTGAATAGATTTTTACCATCTTCTCGTTCTTCAGCTGTTTCTATAACGTTGGTTATAGTTTCCATATTTTTAATAATACGCTTTGTGCAATCATTAATTTTCACCGACTTTTCGCAAAAAAAAACACAACTTCGAAAAATTAAAACCACGATATTTCGCATACTCTTTTCGAGTATTACTCAATTCTTCTGACATTTTTTTTTGTGCTAAGGCGATTCTATTTACTCGATTGTATGTGCAATAACAATTATTGTGAACAACCGTTGATGACAATGTACTCATTATTTTATGTTTATTATCTTTTCTTATTTTGCTGGTCTCTATGAACTTCTGTAAACCCTTTTGTTTAACTTCTCTAAACTTTTCTTTTGCATGAATACTTTTGTCACAAATAATACAAATAGGAGCATCATCTTTAGGACTGGAAGTACTGGCCTCGTCTTGATGCATATTGTGTCACTAAAATGTAAATAAATATCTAATAAAACGATAAAGTTGATAAATTTATATAAATCGAAAGAACGTTCAATGGTATATAGTATATATTATGTTAAGAGTAAAAAATATATGCAAATACTACACGTATATGTAATAGTAGAGTTGTTCTACACGTTTTTTAATTTGTAACTTTGTAAGACTTTAAAAGGTTCCATCTTTTGAAAAAAACTCCAAAAAATTTAGTTTACACGTGCTCAATTTGTTTCATATTCACCAGTTATTTTTTATGTTTTCTGGTTTACCAGAAATAAATAATATAATATTAAAAGTAAACAAAAATTATATAATACTTTAAGTTAAAAAATAAGATAAATATTACTGAAAGATTAATGTACAATGTAATCAAAAATTTTAAAGAATTTCCTCGTAAAGAGTACAGAAAGAGTAAAAAAATGATCTGCTCCTTTTGAATGGAAATATGTTTCACTTGTCCTAAAATAAATCAAAAAAGATTTTTTTAATATTAATGAAAGATCACAATATTGCAAGCTTATATACAACGACTATTTTAAAAATATATAAAGTTAAAATAAGCATAACCGTATTGCTAAAATCTGTAAGGACTTTTTATTTTATTAAGTTGAAATTTAATTATGATTATAAACAATAAAGTAAAAGCAATAAAAATAGTTCAAAACAAACGTTTAACTTGCATAACAATAATTTAGCCATTTATAAAACAAAACTTACAAAGGAAAATACTTACTATGATACTATACTGCTGGAATAAGTTATTGCCACAGTCTGCTGTTTATTTTAAAATAATCTATAATAAATAATATTTTCACTAATTATACAAGTTGAAAATAATTAATTATTCATTCAATAGTTCTAAATATTACTTACAATTTTCAATCAAAAAGTAATTAAATACGTTTAGTTAAAACTTTTTTGTTAAGCAAAAACACACACAAAATAATTTACTCAAAAATTATTGCTAAATAAGTATATTGCTTTCTAAAGCCACCACACTGAGACTGACGAAATTTTGCAGCGATGTGCTAAGACAGTTTCCCCTCCACTTTCCTATGTAGATCTTTCGAAAGTAACTTTATTTCAAAAGGCTTTAAATTTCGAAAAATTGAATGAATTTTATAGCTATAAAATTCAATATTAAGTTTAGATTTTCATTCAATATTTGTGCAAATTTTACTTCTTAATGTTTATAAACAACGGAGATATAATTAACAAAAAAATTGTCGCTAACTTCGTTCCTATTGTTCATAGAAGGTTAATTTTTTTTGTTAAATGTGAGTTTTTTTTACCAGCTACACAATGGTTGTACGTACAAGTATGTAGCTTGAAAAATAAAGAAGTTATTACAATTGTTTATAAGTAAAAAACATACCCCTTTTTCAAACGTTTATTTTGTAAATAATTTCGATGAAAACTCAATATGCATTTAACTTCTGAAATAGTATAAGTCTTAAAGAATCCTATGAAATTTGTTAAATGTGTTTAGTGTCATTCATAGGGCAAGCTCAATGGTTTAAATAATTAGTCCCAGGGATAAACAAATTGAATAACTTTTAAACTATTTGACCGATCGGGGTGAAATTTCGCACAAATTTAAAGGACGGTAATTCCTCCATGTTAAAATGTATTAATAACATTTTATTTTGTTAATAAAAAAATTAATTAAATTTATAAATTAGTGCAAAAAAACTGCTTTCTGACAAATATCTCCGCAAATTATAAATCAATTTTAATTGAAAAAACGGGAAAATAAAGATATTCTTGATATAAAAAAATGGTATAAATATTGTTTATTTAAATTATAAGGGAAAAAACTTATAGATAAAAAATCAAATTTTGACCATAAATTGTTGTTTAAAAAAAACGCAACGCAAAACTAGGAGTATCTTTTTATCTATTCGTCATCTAGTAACCCCCACCTATGTCTTAAAAGCTTCAAATATCTGCGAAACATTTTGCCGTGAAATCGATGATTTTTGTATAACCAGACTGGGTTATACCGTTTTCTTCTGATTACATGTTTATTTAAAATTGAACAAATTTACCGTCGCAAATCCATCATAATAGGTAGTCATATACTAACCTATCTAACAAAAATGAATTTTCAGATGAAACCAAAAGCGACATCCAAAGAAACAGAGTCCAAAACCCTTCTTAAGGCAAAAAGCCGTATATTTTGTACTTATTCCAATGCTTCTTCAAGCAGCTCTGCGCAGGCTATTCGGGAAACCCCCGAATAGCCTGCTATGTGCGACCCATCTTAATACAAATTTTATTTGTTAATAGGTATCCCCAGATCAACGCTTCATGACAAATTTACTGGACAATCGTCAGCTGAAAAGAAAAAGACTGGACTGCCACCATTGCTGACTGTAAAAGGTGAGAAGAAAATTGCAGACTGGGTGATAAATAGTGCCAAACGTGGCTTCCCAATCTCAAAAAGCGATCTAATGGAAGCTGTAGCAAAAAATTGCAACTGATACCGGCAATTTAAACTCCTTTCCGAATGGTAAACCTGGGGTTAGATGGTATAAGGGATTTCTGAAAGGATACCCCGAAATTTCCCAAAGAGAGACAGAGGGAATCAACAGAGCGAGGGCTTTAATAACAGAAGAATCAATTCGATCGTGGTTTACCACTTTACAAAAATATCTTGAAGACAATGTTAGAAGACTCCACTAGAATATTCAACGCGGACGAATCAGGATTTTCCTTGTGCCCTAAGACTGAGAAAGTCCTGGGACCGAAAGGTTGGAAAAAATTATATGTAATTAAGTCCGGCAAGGAAAAAGAAAATACCACTGTACTCATTACATTCAGTGCATCAGGAGCAGTATGTCCTCCTCTGGTCATTTTACCATACGTTAGACCACCAAAAGCTCTTGTGCAGAATGTCCCCAAAAATTGGGTTATCCGTAAATCTGACTCGGGTTGGATGAATGGGGAAGTTTTCTTTGAGTATATCTCAAATGTTTTTAACTCATCGCTCACAACAAACCAAATAGAGCGACCGGTTTTGTTGTTAATAGATGGACATAAGTCACATATGACTCTACCATTAAGTCAGTTTTGTGACGAAAATAATATTATTCTGTACGCTTTACCCCCCAACATGACCCATATTTTACAGCCGGCTGACGTGAGCGTGTTCAAACCCATGAAACAAGAATGGAAAAATACAGTCAAAAATTGGCAGAAACGCCCTGAAAATTCTAATCAAATAATAACAAAGATTAATTTCTGTCAAGTATTTGAAGAGACACTAAAACACACGCAAATGCAAAGTCATATTGTAAAAGGATTCCGTAAATGCGGATTATATCCGTTTAACCCTGACAGTGTGGACTACACAAAACGTGCAAAAAAAAATTCTAGAAAAAGAATGTCAACAAACTGTTTCTGCAGGTGTCTCAAAAAAGACATTAACGGTAAATGATTTCGAAGCTGACAGGAGAGTAATTGAGACAATTTCAAATGATTTGATAAAATATGGTGTCAATGTAGACGTTGTAATCACCGAAATTAAGTTCCAATAATCACTCTAAAGGAAGTATTCTTCCTATGGACCATGTAACTTTAACTAACTATATGTTAATATATACGTCTATGGTTCATAGATAGTTCTGAGCATCGATATAATAAACTAGTATATTCTATCGATGGATAGATTATTATATGATAGATAGAGACCTGAGAGAAGATAACTGGGAAAATAGAGTGCTTTGGAGGACGAAAACAGCGAACTCATAAAAGGAAAAGCCGAAGAAGAAGAAGAAGATTATACCGATGGTTCTGAGGATTTGTCTGAGGAATTATTTATCTTCTTCTTCATTTTATGTAGATATAACTCTGTCTGTTTTTCAATGTAACTCCAGTAAGTTGTTGTTCCATCGCTTACGTGGTCTTCCTACCGAGCGTCTTTCTATTGGAGAACCGTCTATTGCCGTTATTACTACTCTATTTGTTATCATTCGGCTTATATGATCCATATTCCATTCTTCTCTTCTATTTCTTACCCAGTCCTTAATGTTCTCCATCTTGCATCTAAGTCGTATATCTATACTTCTAGCTCTCTCCCATCTGTTTTCATCGCTGCTGTTTCTAACATTCTTTTTGTCCTCTCTGTGTCAGGTCGTGTTTCTACCGCGAATGTCATTATCATCGAGCAAAAAGACAAAAGGGGAATCTAATCGTTATGAAAAGGAGACCAAAAAAGTGGCCTCTGATGGCGGACATATCCGGAAATGCGAATGCTCCAAATTTAAATTTCATGACACTTCACAATAATCATACAGTGGTGTAGGCGTTCTAATTTATCTATTTATTTATGTTATATTACATAATATTAATACATAATACACTTAAAATACTTATTTAACACTGGAACACAATAAAGTTTAAGTTAAATAATAACAATAATAGTCTAAAATGTGAGACAATTGTTAAAAAACTTCAATAAAAAATACAAATAATCTTTCATGTGACAGTTGAGACAAACAATAACATTATAGATAAATAATATAATGCAATAACATCATCAATAACATAACCAACTAAATTTGATTTCTTAAACAAGGAAAGAGACTCTCCTTCCTTGTTTAATGTGGCCTCACAAGATGGCACTTTCTGTCTAACAATATTTTTGCCCCCACTACCTTTACATTCCCTCTTTTGTCTATTCGCTCAATGGTCATTGTTGATCTAACCACTGTTTTGTAGATTCTGCCTTTCATTTCTTTGCCGATGTTTTTATTTCTCCATATTGTTTTATTCAGGCAACCTGTAGCTCTGTTTGCTCTGTATCTCGATCTTTTACTTCTGTTTCGAGCTTTCTGTAAAGCATAGATATTTAAACTCCATTACTTTTTGTGTTATCTGACATTCCAGCTCTAATTTACATCTTGGTAAATTTGCTGTTATAACCATGAATTTTGTCTTTGTTGGGGAAATTAACATGCTAAATTTTCTAGCGGTTATATTAAATCTACACTTTAAGGGAGTACCTAGTATTGCGTCATCTGCACAGCAAATTATTTTTTGTTGTTTTTTCCCATTTGGCATCCTTTTTTAGTCCTTACTTTTTTATTATTTCATCCATAATTAGGTTAAACAATAGAGGACTCGGGAAATCTCCCTGTCTTACCCCATAGCCAGCTTTAATAGGGTCAGCTAGTTCTTCTTCTTTTTTATTTTTATTGGTACAATTCTCACGAATTGTAATGGAAAAATAGGAAAAGAACTTAGGTCTAAGTCAATTCAGGAACAATGAACAAACAGTACCTATGCATGAAGAAACTATTGGAAATTGTAAAAGGTTGATAGGGTACGCATTATAAAACTGCTTAATAATGAAAAGAAAGCAGTTGCAGTGAAATGAGATCCACAAACGAATATGGTAGTCCCCTATGGTAAAACTACGAATCAGAAAGACCATGTCTTGATTGAACATAAACATCAACAGATCATTGCAAAAGTCGGCAGCTTGAGAAAGACGGTGTGTGGCTCTGACCTCTTCTTAATCAGAATACATTTTTCAGTAGGAGGGTATAAGAAAAAAGAGCTCATATATCATGAAAAATATATGATTGCGCAAACTAAGAAATAAAGACATAAAAGGCAATATGGGCAGCACATACAGTAGAGTTGCAAAAAAGACGAAATGAAGACATGAGTTTAAACGAACTGGAAAATGATGAAATACTCAGTGGAAAAGGCAAAGAAGGAAGTGCTTGGATATGAGAACAATGCAAAAAACACAAGGAATGGTTTAATGAAGACTTTAGAGCAAAAAGTTAAGAAAGAGTGTTAAAAAAAGATGCAGCGCGCTAAAATATCAGCGTTAATGAAAAGAATACTGCTAAGTGAGGCTGATCATATAATGTCCGAATGGAAAAGTTTCTTTGATGCGCTGTTAAATGGTCATGATAAAGAAATAAAACTCAAACAAATAATATTAGAATGCGAAGGACAACATGACATACCAACAGGACATAATTAAAAACTTAAAGAACAATAAGAGCCCTGCAGCAAATGAGATAAGTAGAGAAATGTTGAAAGCAGGTGGAGAGCTATTTAGGAAGAAGAGAAGATACCAGTAGAATGGCCTGGTGTACATATTTTCACAATTCATAAAAAATAGAGAACTTTATAGGAAAAATATCAAACTGATTTTATAAAATTTTTGCTTAGAAAGAAATTCAGCCAAGCTGTTATACAATGAAGTTAATTATAAATATTATTAAGACTACATTTAAAAATAAAATAGGACCAAGGCATGGAGACCCACTATTTTAAATTTACTTCTAGAAACGCTAATAAGAAATAGTGATTTAAAAATAAATTAAACAGTATTACAATGTTTTAACTACAACCGTTTATAATTTTTACACATAAAAGGATCTTGGTATTGTTTAAGTATGTATAAGTTAATGAGACAAAAAGTGGGAAAATTAAAAGCTAGATCGATAGATAGATTCATGTAAATTTCTACATCATCACATTCGTCGGACATAAAAATACAATATAACCACATAAGAATAAATACAAGTTATAGTGAAATTACTATTCATTATTTATCTCACACATTCCTCCCACAATTATACAGAATTCTTCGTATGTACAGGTGCTTATATAAGACAGATTCATCAATAGAATAGAAACTGTGGTGAATCAAAAGCTAATAGCAACTAACACCACTGGTACTAATCAACCCTAAAATACGTTAACTGAAGGAAAAATGCGGTAAATTGCTGTAGTCAAAAAAGTCGGTAAACTATCATTACAAATAATTAAGCCGACTTTACACTACATGATTTTACCATATGACAATATCATATGAGATTTGTTAGGATCCTCGTAGTTGCAGTTTCGCAATTTACAAGGGCACAGCGGTTTTAAGAGCTTAACATTGCAAGACGAGCCATCTGCTAGATAACAAAGACGTAAGTTTGAGATAAGAACGATTTTCATATGCCATATGAGAGAGATGTATTTTTGAAGTTAAGATCAGCGCGTCGAAACTTCGCTTGAGTCTTATGAAGAAGACTAGTTTTGATTCTTGAATTTTCAGCGAACCAGAGTGTTCGCAATCCCATCGTGGCTGAAACCAATTTATTGGGTAAAGTTACCCATTTATCTAACCATTTATCTTGTTGCTGCATGGACCAAGTTCGTTTACTTAGTGCCCAATTATTACATATTGTGTCGCGATTTTGAACCTTTGAACTTTATTGAGAACATTTTACGTTTAGTTAGAGTTTACTAATTGCATTAACTTTATTATTAATTTAATGTGTATTTTATTACCGAGTACACTTTTGAATTGAGTTTATTGATATTTGTATTACATTCAATATAATTCATATATTTTATGTCTGATTGCATTTTATTAATATGTGCGCATATTTTTTACTCTTTAACGTCTAATATCAATGTATATACTCAACCATAGCAAATCTTAAATTCCTTTGTTGTTAATGTGTTTTTAAAACTGTTGTTATTCTTATTTAGTTATAATTGTATGTATTGTTTATGTATATTTATGTTTGATTTCTACTTCTTTTTTCAAATAGAGTTTATATAGTCTACTCGTCTATTATTTTTCTATAGGAATATACATACCCAATGCGAAAGGGAGAAACCAGCGAGTTCTAGATTGAACATAATATCTTCTCTGCCCTTTCTGATGACCTCAATTGTTATATTGAGGTCATCGTATGTGCAGAACGCAACATAATGGTCCTTCCAGCCAGATTTTTTTCTAATTTTTCTGTTAATTTGTGCGTTTATAGTTCTCTGCTAGTAGATACCTTTTTTCCATGTGTTTTTTTTAAAGTCTAGTTGCGGTTTCCTTATGGTAGGAGCCTTGTCGGTTATTGTAACCATTTTACTTTCGTTGTTTACGGTTTCCTTATGGTAGGGACCTCATTAATTATCATAACCATATAGTACCCCCGGAACACTGGAGTCGACGAAAACTTGGCATTGTGGGCTCGAATTCTTATCGACTCATGCCATTGACTATTATAAACATTCGATTAATTTAGATTTTACGAATGTAATTGGGTTAAAAGACCACAGAGTAGTGTTTCACAGATACTTTTTTATAAAAGCTTCTAGATTATGAAAGGCCAAATTACTTAAAGCTTATGTAGCTATGTTTGTTTTTATGGTCAAGAAGGCCGTACATATTGAAGTGGTATCTAGTTTGTCTACAGAATACTTCATTTTAGCGCTTAAGCGGTTTATCTCGCGTTGAGGTAATCCCACTACATTGTATTCCGATAACGGCTCTAAATTTTAGAAAAAATCTAAAAATCTTCTTTTCGAGCTATACGAATTTTTTAAGGATAACGAGAATTCTCAGGCGTTGCCATTCGTAGTTGTAAATATAATCTGCACCGTCTTGTGGGAAATGCAAACCTCACTTTTGAGGAATTTTATACGGTGATCAGCCAGATAGAAGCAATTATAAACTCAAGGACAATCACTCCATTGTCAAGTGATCCTAATAATTTGGAAATTTACTGGATTTAAAATGAGTTCGTAATTTAGTCTCATTATGTTGTCAAGTGTCGTAAAGAAAGGTGCTAAATCGCGTATTAGAACTATTTTGTAGAATTGAGATGGTTAAGTGTAGTACTAGTACACATTTTACATTAGCACCAGAATCCAAAGGAATATTTTACAATCTATTTAAATATTTACAAATACCATTCCTGAAGAAATAGAACCAATAATAAACAACGTGTGAGCGAAGATACTGGAGTATCTTTACGTATAGTAGAAAGGATTATTTAACAAGCGAATATATTAACAAATGCAGAGTCACATGTTCACTAACATTTCCAGCTATAACACTTGCTTAAAATAAAGTAACCATGATGGACTTAAGGGAGTAAGACAAACCATTCATTAAAAATACCATTCACCGTTTTCATGAGACAGAACGTTGTCGTGTATCATTGAAGCTATTGCAAAAATGCTTAAAGAGATGTACGAGTGAACTGATCAGTGAAAGTGTGAATTGTGATCCGCTACAGAATTGTGATTGATTTGTAATTTAAATGGAAGAAAACGAAAGATAATCAAAGTTTATCAATTGAAACCGAATTGTCCGGCGCAATTATCGCTATATAAAACAAGCTTACTATGTTCACTAGGATTTTCCTTAAAATGCTTATATAATATACTAGCAATCTCATCACTTCCACGTTTTGCCAAGTATTGGGACCACATATACATATATCCCATATCTTCAATGAAATCATCTATTCCCAAGTTATAGATCCAGATTTTTCGCAGATAAAAAACAGGACCAACTATCAACGAAGGTACAGGTAGAGCTTGCTGCAAATCAAAACTGATGAAAAGGGTGTCTTTTGTTTTCTTAGCATTTTCTACTTCATCTTTTAATGTAATTTAAATCCACTGTTAAACTTCTTGGCTCCAGCTTTCTTTGGAAATGTTAACTAGATATCATTAAAATAGAAAGTTTACGTACATAATCATAAGTTGAAGATTTGTTTTGAAATAGTGACGATAACTGTACCGAAAAAGTATATAAATTTTAACATTGTGACATGTTTTCGTAATCTTGATAATTAATAAAAATGGACTAACCAACGTTTTTAAGAGATATTGGTACAATTGATTAAATAACAACAGTATAGAATTACTACTACTACTACAACGAATATACAGAGAATGCGAAAGAAACCTGAGCGACAATCCATTTGGATTTAGTATGGGGGTTGGTACAAGGGAGGCATTATTTGGTCTCCAGATATTACTACAAAAATACCGAGATCAGCGAAAAGACGTGTTTCTCTGTTTTATCGACTACGAAAAAGCGTTTGATCGAGTAAAACACACAGAACTCATAGAAACCCTAACACAACATGTTAACACTGTAGCACTTATTAAAAAACTATATTGGGATTAAATGGCGTCGATCAAAATAGACGATCGTCCGACAGCAGAATTGCCAATATAAAAGAGGTGTTCGTCAGGGCTGTATACTTTCTCCACTGTTATTTAATATATATTCCGAAAAGATCTTTCAAAATGCCCTCGAAAATATTGAAGAAGGAATAAAAATCAACGGAGAATACGTAAACAACTTAAGATACGCAGACGACACCATCATTATTGCGGACAGTACTGAGGGTTTACAACGACTTTTGAATGTCATAACCAGAGAGGGAGATAGCTTGGGACTAAATATAAACACAAATAAAACAAAAGTAATGGCTGTTACACGTGTACCAAATGTCGACATTAATATTCATATCTATAACAAACATATAGAATCAGTACAAAGATTCAAGTATCTTGGTTGCTGGATAACAAACGATCTTGACCACGAGGTCGAAATACGTGCTCGTATAGAATATGCTAGGTCCGCATTTCAACGAATGAAAAAATTCCTAATAAACTCTACGTTATCGTTGAACATCCGATACCAATTTGTAAAAACGTTTATTTATTCCATATTGCTATACGGAGTGGAAACATGGACTCTCGGAATTAGAAGTATGAGACGTATAGAAGCCTTTGAGATGTGGGTTTTTCGAAGGATGCTGAAGATCTCTTGGACAGAGCACGTGACCAACAACGAGGTGCTAAGAAGAATGGGTACTGAGAGAGAACTGTTAAATATTGTAAAAAGCGAGTTATCTACGACATATTTACAGAGGAGAAAAATACAACTTCCTACGACTTATAATGGAAGGGAAAGTGGAAGGAAGAAGAGGTACAGGAAGAAGAAAATGCTCCTGGTTGAAGAACGTAAGAGACTGGACAGGTATGGACACATATTAGATACTAAGAACAGCTCAAGATAGAGAGCAATTTGCTATATTTATAGCCAACCTTCAGTAATGGAGAAGGCACCTTAAGAAGAAGATAGAATTACTAAACGAAAAGTATGGACATAGTAGTTAGGTTTTCAGACTTTTCTAATGATTCTCAACTCATTATTCTCAAATCTTAAACCTTATAAAAAAAACACAGTTATAAATCATTATTAAGTACCTATACAAAATATCCAGAATGTATCGCGAAATTCTCAAAACTTAACAATAAATCCTCTAAAGAATATATGGAATATTATATATGGAAGATCATAGAAATGGGTTGTTACATGGAGATTCTGAATATACAGTGAAGTCATTTTTAAGGAATCCACAAAACAATCAACGAAGACATCCGGAAAAGGTGTATAATAAGTTCTATATTAAAACTAGAAATGTTACAAAACTTTTTATGTATGGAAGAGATTTACTATTTTATTCAATGGACGTGGCTCTAAAGGTCAGCCACGTAAAGTGGCTGAAAAGATTTAATAATTGTTCTAATCTACAATCTATGACCTAGAGAGAGATCACAATAAAGACAATTTTGAAGATGAATTGCTAAACAAAGACATTATTGAACTTTCTGATGTGGAAGATGTTTGAGCTAACCTTACATAATATTTTAGTGTTATGGAGAAACCTCAGAAGAATCATTAATATACGCGTATAATTATTTTTATTAAATTTTTCTTCATATAATTTATTTTTAAATTTAATACTTATAATCCGTCCACAAATTGTTGAGATTAGGAAATGTGCCTCAAAGTCATAAAACGGTCGTATAATTTGTATTATCATAGGCGTTCCTGAGGTGTTTATTCCTTAAAATTAATGCGTTTCACATTTATTTTCCTTTCCAAAATGTTTATCAATATTAATAATGTTTTAATACTAATGTATTTAGCAAAAAACAATTAAAACTTTCACGGCTAATGTTGGTTATTATATTATATTGATAAAAATAAGAATTTAACCATTCACAATTTTGTAAATAAGAATACCTTATCTCTTTGGATATTTCAATACTAATTTTCACGTTTAATCACTTTACTAGAAAACCTGGAATTCATATCCGAAGGTACTATTCGTTGCAAGATAATTAGGATGAAATTCCCCAGATTTTTAATAATATAATGGGTATAAAGATGCCGGCTTAGGCCCCGTGTCGCATCTGTTCAGTTTATATTCGAAACTTAACTTGAAAGGGTGAGTTATTAAATAAAACAATTTTTTTGTTTAGTACGTTTTTGATCGCATGTAATTTACGTCGGTATCTCCGCGTCTACGAATTATATGCAGTGCGTTAGTGATTTTTTATTCCATATTTTGTTTGTGATGGCTTCATCATCAACATCATCAAGTTTTACACTGGTACTCTTGCGTACAGTCAGTAAGTCTGTTTATTCACCAAGAGAAAAGACTATTGTCCTGAATGTTCACGATGCTTTGGTTTCTCAGAATCCCACAAACACTGTTCGCAACATAGTCGAAAGTTGTGCCAACATGACTGGTGTAGGGGAGACAACTATATATAGGTTCCTATCAGAAAGAAAAAAACACGGTATAGCTAACCCAAACACAAACAAACACTTAAAGAGACGGAAAAAGCCTATTGAAATTGATGAATTTGCCAAAAATAGTATTCGAAGGATAATTCATGGATTTTTTTTTTCAAAAAAGAAATACCGAACCCAAACAAAATTTTACAAGAAGTTAGAGACGACAAGGATTTGCCTCATATCGGACGAACTAAATTGTGGCAAGTTTTAAAAGAATCAAATTTTCGGTGGGAGAAATCAGACCGAAAATCACTTTTGATTGACCGGGAGAAGATAATATTTTGGAGAAGAAATTATCTAAGATAAATACGAAAATTCCGGGCTGAAGGAAGGTCAATCTTCCACCAGGATGAAACGAGGGTAAACTCAGGTCATACTCTAAAAAAAATTTGGTCAGATAAAAATATATTAAGCTCCAGGCAAGCCTTTATGGAAGTCTACTTGGCTCCAGGCAAGTCTACTGGTATCTCTCCACCTTCTGGTGAAGGCAGTAGATTAATAATTTCTCACATTGACAGTGAAAAAGCATTTGTTAAGCATGGTTTGTTGGAATTTCAGTCTAAAAGCATAAACGACTATCACGAGATGACAGTTGATAGTTTCGAAGAGTATTTTGAGCAGAGGATTGAACACATACCACCAAATTCAATTATAGTATTAGATAATGCACCTTATCATTCATGACTAGTAGAAACACTTCCAACGACTGCGTAGAAGAAACAGGATATTTTTGACTGGCTGCGGAATAAGTACCTGCCTTACGAAGATGGAATGGTAAAAGCAGAACTTTTAAAAATTGCCAGCAACACAAATCTAAGTTCAAGAAATACGTAGTTGACAAAATGGCGGAAAGGCGAAACATCACAGTCCTTAGATTTCCACCCTACCATTGCGAAATAAATCCAATTGAACTCATTTGGGCACAAATGAAAAGTTATGTGGCTAGAAAAAATACGTCATATAAAATACAAGCTGTAGGTACGTGAATTGTTATACGAGTCTTTACAACATATTACAGAACAAAACTGGAAAGATGCAGTAAGACATGTGATAGAAGAACAAAAAATGTGGAATCTTGATAACATATTTGATGCGAGCGTAAAGACACAACCGCTAATTATTAAGAAAATATCTACAGAAATGAGTTTAATTTTATTACTCGGTGGTATTCGGGTTGAATTGGTATTCGGTTGAACATGAATATTATGACGGCGATTGTTTTCAAGCCATTTAACTCCCAGAGTGGACCTCATCTCCTGGAGTTTTATATTATTTCTATCATTTTAATATTGTTCTTGTGGCATTTTAAAAGTAATTACTATTTAAATGGGAATAAGCCACAATTAAAGGTTAAAGTACGTTTATTGACGTTTCAATTTCCTCTTCGGAAATCAACAAAAAACAAAATTTGTTTAATTTACTAATGTTTGAATTTTGAGAATGATTTCCGAAGTGAAAATTGAAACGTCAATAAACGTACTTTAACCTTTAATTGTGGCTTATTCCCATTTAAGCAGTATATCATTTTATTCGAAATCCGTCAAAAGTCATTTATCTTCTGAAATCTTTTATTAATTTGATATTTAATTTGTTTTATGAAAGTGTGGTATCAAAAGAGTTAAAATATGATTTGTTGAATATAAACACAATTTTTTTTTACTAAGGAAAAAAAGATTATTAACAAATAATCGTATCATTCAAATTTATTTCTTCCTCCTCTTTTTCTGTATCAGATAATTGATTTTATTTATTGTATCCAAATTTGTGCAATTTTTATGCGATTAATTGCAAACACAGCCATTATTTCTACATCCACATTTTTATATAAAAATAAACGATTTTCGTAATAATTTAAAATAGAGTAAGAGAATAAATATAAGAGCACATGTAAAAGTAAAAGGTGGGTGCTACTAAAGAGGAGTATAATACGTATCACCTGGCACTTTAACAGCGCTACCAACTGCCAAAAGCGCCAAATTTAAAAAATATTGTTTTGGATAATTTTTTGAAGTGGGCGCGAATGTGTAACCATTGAACGACCCATCAGAAACGGTGGGTGCCAATATGTAACAATATAACTACCTCCAAAAGTTGGGAGGCAATGTAGAACAATAAAATTCACAACTTTCTTTGATAGTTATATTGTTACCCATTAGCACTCACCGTTTCTGATGGGTCGTTCAATGGTTACACATTGGCGCACACCGTATCTGTTTGGGTCGTTCAAGGGTTACACATTGCCACGTAAGTGTACACCTACATTGGAACCGTATTTCTCCCGATCCGATATCTGGCGACGTCGGATTAAAAACAAACTCAAGGTATTAAATCAGAGTGCCTATATTGCTTCGTCATGGAAGCAGTATAGGCACTATGATTTAATACCATGAGTTTGTTTTCAATCCGACGTCGGCCGACATCGCCCGATATCGGATCGGGAGAAATACGGTTCCAATGTAGGTGTACACTTAGTCACCTAGGGGCTCGATAACAGGGAAGGAGTCACACCATAGCTCAATCTTTTTGATACTGTAGATATCTTAGAGCAGCGAATTTTGAAAGGAGGCAATTCGGTAACTTAAAGTGAGTTTGGGACGTACGACTAAATCTGGACATAGAAAATAAAAAAAAATAGTTTTTTCTTTGTTCTCAAAATAATTTTATTCACATTTTTTGTACATTTAATATACCTGTTTATACCGTCAATTCCTTTGCTTTAATCAAAATTAAACATATCCTAAACCCACTAATTATTTAAAATTAAGGTAATTCTTAAAAAATTTAAATATAAATCAAACAAAAAAATTGCTGCATTAAAATTATCTTGTACAAATATTGATCTTATTGAATTTCTATTAAAGAACACACCTAGAGAGATGTACATAAAATCTCCTGACACACCTTAATTTCAACAAAAGCAAAGTGAGTCACAATGTATAAATTAAACAATTAAAATTAATGTTCCTCAATATCACTTATTATGTTAACTTACTAGCTAAACATTCACAGTTACTGTTTATTCTAAGGTAAATAATCGTTAAAATGCATTTGTAGAGATAGGGATAGAAAACCTATTAAAACAAGTAATATTTGGCCAATCATTTAATTTCTGATGTTTCTGACAGTAAAATCGTTACATAACATCATCCAATTTAAGATGCGTAAATTAATGTTGACTTATTTTTAACTAACAGCAGTGTTGTTAAACACTTTCACTCCTAACGTTTACTCGCTATAAGCGCTCAGAAATCATATTTTAAGGAGACATAAGGAAATATGCTCAGGAAAGAAGCTTAAAACTTACGTTGCAATGAAGCCAGGAGATCTCTTGACAAGAATGCAAGCGAAATATGTTGAAAATAAACTGAAAAATAAAATAAAAATCACGTTTAGAGAAAAGTTTATGAGATGTAAAGTATTCTGGAGCTGTAACTTGTCTTATTAAGCGTTGTTTTGGAATTTAGAATTGCCTTGGGATTGTAGCTAAATCAAAACAGTTTAGCAGTTTATTAGTGCATCAGTAACAAATTAATGTATACATCAAGAAGATACACCAGATATATGAATTTACCCATTTCGTAGTATAAACCATAGTAAGACACGTCAGCTGATTAAAAACATATCAAACGAAATTTTGCAAATACCAATTTTTCGGATCACTATGACTTGGTCCTATAGTTGGTTACATAGTTGAAGTGCAGTTTGATCACAATAAACTAGGAAACCAAAGGACAATAAAACATTTATAGATATCAAGTAATGCTGTAAACGGTACCTACTATGAAAAGTATTTGAATAATAAACAGCTATGTAGCAGAAAGCGACCGCGAGATGTTAACGCGGTCGCTAATGTTAATCCATATCTTATAATTAACTAATGATCATCGTCATCATGTTTGGCTCGATAACCCTTTGGCCTGCTCTAAGATTTATCATTCGGTTTCTGACGACGTGTTGCCATCTTCTGATCTTTAGTATCCCTAAGTCGGTCTCAACTCCACCTAACCACCTAATTCGCGATCGGTCTCTGCTTCATCTTCCTATAGGAGTTTCTGTCGTTACCTTTTTCCTTGTCGCTATCATATGTCTTCCGAGACCAATTTATTTAAGCTTTCAATGAAATTACTCATTTGCACTTACACTTAATAAAATAAATTATTTACTTCACTTTCTTTGTAAATATAAACGATAAAACTCCATATAAAACTGTATATCAAAATATGCAAAACATATTTTAACCATTTTACTAATATAAGGACGATTTATAAATTGTAGATTTTTCTTGTAAAATAGGTTCGAATAAGTTCATTGTTCAGCGCATTAATTCAATTAGTTCAATAGTGCTAAGCTTAGGTTATTGTAACCTTATACTTTCCTTAACAGCTTCATATTTTAATTAAGTGTAATAAATAAGTTTTTTTTAACTTATTGAACTTATCAAGAAGTGATTCGGCGTTTCCAGATTGATAAATAAGGTGACAGGCCGGAATAAATGATTTCTACAATATTCACAGAATATAACGCTTTTTAAAAAAGTCAGCGAGTTTTTGAATGAGTACACTTTCTTATCTATCTCTGTTTTTCATCATCCTGAGGGCGCCAACGAATAGTCTGTTGACAACCTATTGCTTGTAGTTGACCTACAGGGAAATGTAGAGTCAAATAGCCATCGTTTCAGAAGAAAGGGAATTAGTAATAAGAACAACAGTACTACTGGATGGAAATTTGGTCAACACATACTTACGTCCATAAAAATTGACCCACTTCACAATTTGGAGTTTTGTTGTAATTAAAAAAAAATTTAGAAAGTCAGTGGATTATGACGTATAATTAGATATTATATTTTAAATATAATTGACTAACTATAGAGTGAAACATAATGCTATCATCGTCGATCAAGAACAGAGAAAAAGCATCGTACAATCAAATGTGAGGATGCTTCATTGCATAAATATCGTTAAGGAACCATTACCTTATCGTACACTTATACATACATACAAAACATTTATCAGACCGATGATTGAATATAGGTCTAATCTTTATATCTCTTGTTCAACCACCGCCTCACACAACAACTGCTGTGATTGGAACAGGGAATCCTGCGTAGAGTAAACAACAAACGGCACGACTGCCCTCCGTCCTCAATCATCAATTGTAGAACATCCAGCCCATTAATGAGAGGCTCTCCTCTTTGAGCAGGAGTTATACCTTAAAATCATCCGTGGCCAAAACTTCAGAGCCCAAAAAATCATCAAAATTACCTGCTCATCCTTCGGCAATGTATTCAACAAACACAAACTCCCATTCCCACCCACTGAATGGCTGGTCCGTAATCACTTATTGCTCACTTCGAGATTGCTAGTCATGGAGGGATCGGTTTTCTGTGGTTTCCCGATCCATTGCACAATAACACCTGTCTGTTGCCGAGGCTCCAGCCACAGCTGCCCTTCCCGATTCATAACTTTATATACTTATTATTATTATATTATTATTTAAATTCAGGCCCAATTCATAACCATATAATTTTACTAATAAAATTCTGAAAAGGACCGTTTTAGCTCAACATCCCTTTCACCTATGACCACCCTGGATCCACCTCCTCCGCAGGACACAGCCAATGAAGCGTACCACCAGTAAGTCCAACAGTAGCGACAAAAGCCAACACAAATAAAAAAACAAACCACGTCCTGAAGAGGTTCTCCACCTATAACACGACAACAAAACCATCAACTAAGAGAATAAACAAATAGCAAAGAACCAACGAGACAATGAAGCTATTACCTTAATGCAGTTCAAGTTCAACAGTTACGCCAGGCTCCATCTTATAGCTCCTTATTCTACTAGAGGGATAATGATGCAGTATACCACAAAATATAGTATTAAATCCGGTTAATGTGGTTCTGAAACTATTTTTTGTGGCACTTCTTATAATAACTATGATATTAATGAGATTAAACCATAATTTTAATTAAAACTACTTTATATTTGACGTTTCGATTAACACCTCAGAAATTTTACTTTTCATTATTAAAATTGTGGTTTATTCCCATTACATATAGTAGTGAATTTAACTAGGACTATATTTATTCGTGTTCAAGCTGTTATTTGAGTAAAAGAAGGCTACGCCAATTTTTAATGTCAGTTTTTGTATTTAATATATTCCATTACTTTATTAAATACAGTTTATAGTAATTGCATACAAGTTTATAGATTTGAGTATAATTTCTAAAAAAATAAGAATATCACTTAATATTATAAAGCAGGTCAATTTCTGTAGACGTAGTGTAATATAAATGTGATATCTCAAAACTTGGACATAATATATAAATACTGAATCTATTCAAATGAATCTTTGAAAAAAATAAAATTACATTGAACGGATCTTTTAAAATATGTCAAAACTCTCAATAGCAGAATATAAAGCAGATCTTAATCAATTCAAAACAGAATGCACAAATTTTGAGAAGTAAATTTACTTCGTTAATTTCATTGCAAACCGTTCAGCGACTAATGGAACAATTGAAATTTATTATAATGTAATACAGATTAATTTGGATCTATTAAAACTCCCAGTAGCACTATTTAATGCATCGGCAAAGAATTGAAAATTAAGAGATTAAAGGTTAATGATGTCATGTCATACAATCTGTCATTTTAATGTCGCTTCCTAATGAATAAATATGATGTGATGTCATATTGTAAAGATCATCTATCTATTTAATCTTTTTAGTTACTTATATGTACATATAGGCCGAAAAATTCGTTTATATTAACCAAAAATTCGATTCATAAATGTTACAATATAATTAAAATCTTGTTCTTATAGATTTCTACCCTGTTGGTATCCATAGGTTGCTCTATTTGCAATAGGTGAACCTCTGAGTTATACACTTAAAAAATGGTTAGTACCAGAGCGAGTAAGTAAATAGTACCTAAAGATATATAAAACTTAATAAAAAAATTTGGTCGAAACAGTTTGTACCTTGATTACATGGTACAAAAGACGCAAAAGATTAAAAATACTCTCTACAGCACTTAAGGCAATCACGTACTTCAGAATTCCACCTATTACGATAGAGTTTCTTATTTTTATATCTAAACATTACTTTAATACTCATAAACAACTTATAATACGTAAATCGCTGTTAGAACACCAAGTTGATAATATTCGAAGAATTGTAATCACTAAAAAAAATTATATCAATATTTTTTTAAAAGTTCAAACTAATTTAAAACTAATTATAAATACTTCAAATATTAATAAATTAATGGTATTGAAGACGAACGGCAAATTTTAGTGACAAAATATATTCGAAAATTGTCTATATTTACTACAAACATTGTAGATGTTGAAATACCCGAACAAATCAGATACGAAATTGGCACATACGTTTTCTGTGTAAATTTTAACAATTAATTATCACCACTTCCAATAGGTCTACAAGTTAACGTCGGCAAGCCCGATCCAAATATCCATTACTTTGTCAGAACTTTCTATTCGAGAATATTCAGCTTTTCTGCATCTTCAAACTCTGTACTAAGTTAGCCTGATAAGTTGTCGTCCTCACCTAGAGACTTCAGCACCAATCGCCTGATGTTTCCTTTACTTTGGTACCTGATGCCATCTAAAATTGCAAGTGATTCCAAGCAACAGTTGACAGTTTAGTTATTTAGAGCAGTTGGAGTGCGCTTGGATCGAAAAATTATACCGCAGCCATATTCAATTATTCCTAAAAGAAGTTTAACATAGACCAATTTTTTTTTGCGGTTTGTTACTGTATAGATTCTTATTTCCAATTTGTACCACGAAGAGACGGTCAGTCTCGTGTAATATAAGTGTCCAATATGATTTAAGTGAAGAATGTTCAAAGACTTATCGACAAAGTGCATGATATGGTTTTGGAAGATCGGCGTATAAAATACGTAAAAATTGCTAATACTTTAAGGACCAAAAGAACGTTTTGGTCCAATTTAGCACTAGGCATTGAACTTGCGAAATATGAAGACCATGTATGCTCAGTTTAAATCACAAACAAATTCGCATGACATTTATCGAAAAGTTCCTGGCGTGTTTTACGAAAGGTAAAAGGGGTTTGCATCGACAGGTTATAGTGTATGAAACATTAACTGTCATCAGGAGTAACAGCCAAATACACTTCTCCAAAATATATGATGCTCGATGATTTGGGATGCGAAAGGAATTTTGTCAATTCACTATCTTTAGAAAGGTAAAACGGTAAATGGAAAATACGACTTTCAGATTCAGACCAGGCTTAAAGAAAAACATCTTTTTCCATCGGGACAACGCGCTCGTCGACAAAGTATCTTGGCTATAGGGAAATTGCCCTATTTAGCGCTGAAACATCCATCACACCCGGCAAGATTTGGTTCTCTCGGACTTCTCGGCCTCGTCTATTCTCAAAACTGAAATCTACAATCAAGAAGCCAGTGCAGCTGTAGATAAGTACCTTTTAACACTTTCAGTTTTGGAATGAGCTAAATAAAATGTTTTAATATTAGAGAAGATCATGTTTAAAAATAAAACTTCTTTAAAGTCATAAATTGTCGTTTTAACTATAAATCCATAAAATTTCCAGACCACTCACGTAAAAATCGCCGATACCGAGGTACTCACAATATAAAATTCTTCCTGATTTATTTTAATTTATGATAGTACTCGTTTAGTGTAGAATCGCAGGAGATATTTCTTTGGTATCATATATATTGTACAAATAACTAAGTATGGAAATTTGATCATTAGACACCTTTTCATACAGTTTAAATTAGGTTAAAAGTGTTACTATGTTACTTGAGCATTAACTCTTTCTGTAGATAATGGAAAAATTGGCCGCCCATCCAAATACCATCAATTCAACTTTAATGTTTACACCACGTTTTCCTACCTACATATTTATTATCTGAATGGAAAAATATATGTATTTTCTATATCCTCTCCACGCAATATAATTAAGCATATTCATACTGCTTACATTTTACGTGAAGTTAATTATTTTTAATAAATTCGGTAAAGGATACATACACAAATACATAATAGACATTAAAATATGATTATCGTTATTGTGAGCTACTTGTTAGCGTCAGTTCGAGTCTTTAGGTTCATTCGCATTTGGAGCAATTCTTTGTTTATAACTTTGTCATCTTCATTCTGCAAAATAGATATAAATTAATTGGTAACAAATATAAATATTAACACAGCTACAATATTACAAAAATGTGAGTTTGAATTACTAAAAAATAAACACTCCAGACTGGCCGTATTAATTTGAAGGGGTTAGAAGCAAAAGGGTACAAGTGACAAATAACAGAAATTCAATATTCAAAGTTTTTGTGCTATTGTAAAATCCAGAGAGATTGCATTCTTCGTTTCTTCAGCAACTTACATGTTGCACTGTCATGAATTTTGTTAGCATAGACATTTTCTCAAAAATTGTCCGTTTTTGATTTTTGGTGTACTTCTACCGTTTTGCCTGCAAATAAATTTAGAAAACTTGGTATTTCGCAAATGTTTTATTAGTGAAAATAACAAACTTATTTATAGCTTAGATAATAAAAAATAATAATATGAACATTAATTAATTAATCATCATAATCTTAGTCCAACAGGTCTGGAACGTTGTTGTCTATCACCTTCGATTTCTAATGCCTGAGTTGGTAGTATATTTACATCAACGTCAGGAGTCGGCGAGTACTATCTAACTGGGTTGGATTATCTTTTTTTCTTGCTTTCGTTCATTTTTTATCTTCATGAGGAAAATCAATATAACATTGGTGATGACAAGGCGGTATATAATATAATAATGTCCTTAAATTCTCATACTTTTCATATGAAATATGAAAAGGTTGAGAAATTTTCCAATGTGAAGGTTGGCCTTCTTCTTGTTGGCTTAGAGCAACTTTCGGTGTACATTGGAGTCCAGTTTTCATTTCTGGACATCCTAAAAGACAATTTCGAAAAGTCATTCTTTGTATAAATAAACCAGACATTTTTACGCCATCTAAATATCCGGTTTTCCTCGTCTTTCTTTGGATCTTTTATGTTGTCATGAAGATATTGGAATGAGAGAAAGTAATCATTACTCATGCATGTGACAATGAAATTTTTGCTTGTCTTTTTAATAATGTTAACCCAATCATCACCTGATGAAGGTATTTCTTCTTCTTTTTTCAATTTGATCGAAAGATCTATCACATTCCATGTATGTCCATAGCTGTCTGAGGTAATATACCTTATTAATAGTTAGCAGGGGAGTGGCTATCGTTTTTTTAAATCAAAGCTCTGTTTTACTTTGTGAGATTACTTCGATACTGGGGCCCTTTTTTATTAAATTGTTTAACCGATCGCATGTATCTAAATGAGGTTTATGAAATTTCAAATTAAACTCAGTACAAAAAAAATGTCTATAGTATGTTTCCTTTACTGGCACTTTGTTCAATTATGAACACTATTCAAGATCGAGGGTTACATCTTTTTGGTATTTAGATCAGTTGCTAGATATCTGGAAGCAAAATTTTGTAATCGAGAATAATGGCTCTTATATCTCGGAAACATTTTGATGTGTGATGACGACGTCAACACGTCTCTCTTTACTTATTTTGTTTCACGGTGGATGTTTGCCACATTGATCGGTTTGCAGAAATCTTTCATTGAATAGTTTATGATACACCGTATTAAGCTTGCCATAAGTTATTCCTAACAGTTTGAAAAAGAACGTCTTGCAGACTCTAAAGCTCATCAGGAGAATATGGGTGGCAAAATATTTGTGATAGCGTGTCTCAGCTTTTACTTTCTTGGAGGATCTTCTTAATGCAGGAAGCAAGGTGAAAATCCAATTTGGCGGGAATGTGCAAAAAACACACCCAGGTTTTTTATTAACAATTAAAAAAAAAGACTACAATATGTCGAAGATTTTGAGGCATGTAAAGAGACAATAAGAAACCATTAAAAAGATAAAGCTGTTCTCTGGTTCGACAGTAAAGGAGATGAGTTTGTCAGCTGGGAAAACTTTGAAAAATTTTTTTTTAATATTTTTGGGGAAAATCCAGCAATTGAAAAATAACAAAGAGCTCCAGAATGGTAGATATAATGAGAAAAAGACAATCTCGGAAAAACATACGATCTACAATTTTATAATATATATATTTTATAATATAATAAACTCTTGAAGACCACATTACGTTGCAAAATAAGAAAGACATTGATAGTTAATGTCAATTTTTACAAGTCCGAGACTCACGACGTCATAAGACAAAAACTTAAAGACTACATTAAAATTATGCAACTCAGGAAACACAGCATAACAGAAACCGGGGACAATTTTACCAAACAGACCGGTAAAAAGAGAATTTAGCACCCAGAAGAGAATATGAAAGAAGAGATGAAAAAAAGAAATAACTATGAACCCAGAAATCGACAATGGAACTGGAATAGACAGGAAAAATCGGGGAAAAATACTGCACCGACATATTCTGATAACAGACATAATAGGAATACAAATGAACAAGGATGTCGTGAAAACCATTTCAACGATAGAAGGACCGAGAAGAGTAGTAAATAACAGCCTGAGACAAATTGAATTATAGGTAATGTTGTTTGAAGTAATATACTCTAATTTAAACTTCATATTTTTGCTTACCATAATATTTATATATATATATATATATATTTATATATATATATATAATATTGATATATATAATATATATTATTATATATATATATATTAATATATATATATATATATATATAGGTTTTACAAACATGGTGGTGGTATTTTTAGTTCAATTTGTTTTTACAGAAGTCCCGTACTTAACAGCTGCTTGACTTTATGACATTATAAAAATATCTTGTTCCAGATATGCAAATACAAGAAAATATGACTGGCCCCGTCCTGTCAAATACCATTGACCGCTTTATTAACACAATTGAAGATTACGCAAAACAACGACAACCAGTGTTTATTACCGCATTCATAATTCACGCACACTTGTCTTAAATTAATGTTGACAAACAGAAAAGTTAACATTTCTTACTTTATCTTCGTGGGAGCTTTGCAGGCGTTTCACTCTGTCCGCAATCACCTTTTCGAGTTCCGGCGTTTGCGCCGCTATATGATCGTCTAATTTCTTTCTGGCGAGATTGTCCTTTTGTTTTTCTAGAGCTCGTTGTAGTTCGGATTTTTGGTTTAATACATTTTTACCTCTAAAAAAGAAAAAATATAATAAGAAAAAGTTTGGATACAAAAAATATTTTAGTCAACATAGAATAACTTAAAAAATATATGGAAGATATACGTTTCGATTTCTCAGTATTTAAAAGCAATATAAATTATCGTGGACGTCTGCTAGGGCTGTATTGTGTGACATTGTGTTCACTCGATTCACTTTTTACATATTAAAAAACATGTATGACTAACATTAGTTTCACTAATACAGAGTGCACCACGTTTATGTAAAGACAAAACTGGTACGAAAGGGCCTACGATTTTCTCAATAATACAATATTTGGGTACATTAAACACGAATCTATAACAGTTCTCACCATTTTTGCTTTTGATACAAGAACACAATTTTTTAAACTCCAACATTCATGGGTTACTTCATGGTAACGGGTCGGAATAAATACACTAATCTGAAGATTACAGCTATCCCGCTGAAAATGAGAGCATTCCATTCCAGTATGGTGCATTACTTTTCCGCCCAAGGAATCTACTGATAGTCGATTATAATATACTACTCTACTTTAAACAATCCGTTGAAAATACGGAATGCTCTTCAGCATCCATTATTAACATGGATACCAGATATCATTGCATAATTGATGAACTTAACGATACGATAACGAACAGCACTTGTTCTGTTATCAGCTAAAACAGTGCAGCAAGCTAAGTAGAATAAGATAAACAGCCCCAATCTATGGTTAGTGATAACACCAACCACGATTCATATATCTACAATATGTGATGGGTCCAGGACGGAGCGGATCATTAAAAGAATCAGTTTCCTAAAACTGCCTACGAATGTAAAGCTTAGACTAGAAACATCACCTTACTTTTGATCATCATTTGATCCTGATCAAAGATTCTGTACAACTAGTCTTATACACACACAACCTCACAGAATTTGTGAAAACATATTGAAAACTATTGTAATCAGTGTATAATACTAATTTCACGATTGTTATGCAAAGATGCAAAAAAAAAGTTTGCCACTCCTACTCTGCGCTTCCCTCTTAAATCCCCCCACCCGTCGGGGAAATATCGATTTAACAAAAATCTGTATGCTGTAGAACAAAATGTTTCAAACAAGAAATGTAGCTGAGATAATTTTGAAAAAAAACTGTTTATTAGCACTTCTGTCTAGAATGAACAATTCTCTCAGAAACAACGCTTAAAGATACCGGCGATTTTGAATGTCAGTAGGCCCGCGAAATCAGTTTTTTAAATAAAATTTATATCAACTCGAAGGTAAAAATTCGATATCTTTTAATCAGAGTGCCCTATTCACAAAAATTGAAATGCATTTTAAAGGTGAAGAGTGCAACTTTCGTATATTTTTTTCATTTTGCTGCAATGAAGTCAGTTTCTATAAATATGTTAAATAAATAAACATTGCGCGATTTTTGCAATTTTTTACGATTCTCCTGAGCTCTATAAAATTCTCATTTCCATTAACCAGTCGTTGTAAAATTTTCATTGTTTTGAGTCCAACCTTTAACACATAACACCTTGACATTGGGAGGAATTCGTAGCTGAAGTTGGGTAGATTCGAAAAAACTTAATTTGTACAATTGAAAAGCGGTTTTAAACGTTTTTAATCGTTTGTAATGTGGAAGTTAAAATTCAGTATTTTTTAGGCATATTTCAAATGCCTTATATTTATATGCGGCAAATGCAGAAATTGCATACGAAAGCTGTACTCTTCACCTTTAAAATGCATTTTATTGTTTAAAACATTGCGTAAATACACATTCTTGGTAAATCGATGTTTACCACCCCCCCTACGAGGGGAGTTTTAGGGGAATACCGAGGGTTAGGATGGCAAATATTTTTGTATATTTTTTGGGGTCCCAAAATTGATATTCTCAGCATAATTCAGCTTTTTCCTTTTTCGTATTATTTTTATAGGTTCAGTGTCATTTTCGTCTTTGACAACTGGAGTATTCTATATTTTTCCACAGCAATTGGTTGTAATAATTCGGCCTATATTGACTTTATTTATTTACAAATAAAATCAAATTATCGATTCTACTAACTTTAAATAATGTCTTAACTAACTAATTATTTGTAACACATCAACTTCGTAATAATTACACTTGTTATTCTGAATCATTCCGAAAATCGTTTCATTGTTTTTAACGAGCCTAGATACATACAAAAAAAACAAATGAACAAAAGAATGTTTATTTTAAATTTATTTGACATGAACGGAAGATGTTAATTAAGCGCTGTTTGTATACAAACTCATGTTACATTTCTAAAGAAAAACAAGTCGTATTTAAGAATGCACTTCCACTTAGTTGAACAGATGTGACGGAAATATTACAATTTCATGTAATAAGTCGGCTTCTTGTAAATATATCTGGAAGTTAGCAATTACTCCAATTATTATGAAAAATGATAACAAAAAGAATGATAAATATTGTTTATATAAATTGTTTTTTTTTTGGCGAAAAGAATGTTCACAATACTGAAAATTGTATTTTTTGACGTTATTGCATGAAGTACTGACTTTTGAGGAAAACAAAGGTTTAAAGCTATTTCTACGTTATTTTTAAAGTCAACTATTTACATACATAAATCCCATATTTACATACAAGTACCTCGTTATTTTCGTCACTAGTTGTCGATGGTATTGTATTTTATTTCTTTCAAATTAAACGGGATATAGATATAGATAAATATGCACCAGAGTGATTCAGTTGCAGTAAAAAATCCCACTGATAATAAAAATTGAAGAGATCTCTAAAGAGGTCAACATTCTAAAAGATAAGAATAATTGTATATGACTATAAATTGACGCCTACTCAAATTTTCTCACTATTCCCAACCTTGAAGGATAGGCTCTGCAGTTTATGGCACTAATTTACCACTCCTTTGGAATATGAAGACAAAACGATAAAATTAATTAAAAGATCGAAGAAATATTTGTCTCTAAAATACGTCATACATATTTTAGTTAGGATGTATTTTACTGGAAGTAAGATTTCGGAAACAGAAGTTGAAAAATCACTCTAAGAATACAGAAAAAAATATATTTGAAAAAAGAACTTAAATAAATAGTTTTAATTAAACATCTGAACAATATGTTTTATAAACGCCATTAAAAATAAATAACATCACAGACTAATAGCTTTCAACAATATTAAAAAAAAATAATCTCATAAAAATCCCATAAAAATGTATGCCCCAGTCTCAACAACAACAACTAAAAAGCTTGACACTGTACACAATTTTAGTATAAGACTTTGGAGCATTCCGAATAACTACTGTCGAAATCTCACTGAATGAAGCCAATAAGCCACCCCTACTTTACGGAAGAATGTATTTAACGCTATGTAACTCAACTTCTACTGACTTAGATCCAAGTAAACCTTTGTATGACAATAGCTTCAACGATAAATACACGAGTTACTTTAATAATAGGTCTCAAACACCAAACCTCAAAATAATTCGAATGTACTGTTCTGAATTAAATATTCAATTTCCAAAAGATTTTCCAGTAAACTTCGACAACTGGCCTCCATGGACCATGGAGTGCATAGACTGGTTTAAAATATTTACCGACGCATCAAAAACTGAACAGGGAGTTTGTGCAGCTATTATTACATCAGATGGTCCCTTAAAATTTGACTTTCCCACTTATTCTACCATTTACTCAGAACTTTTTGCATTGTTAAAAGCCCTAAAAGACATTAATACCAAAAACATCTCCTAAAGTGTTATTCTTTCCGACTGCCTCAGTGCAATTAAAGACATGAAAAATCTCTACCCGAAAAATTCCATAAAGAAAATGATAAAATTTGAACTTTTAAAAAGCCCAAGAAAAACTCTTCTTCTTCTTTATACGCAATTCTGCTTGTTCATTGGCGGATTAATACCTCTATGGAAAGTCGTCACTCCATCTTTTGGGCGATCGTCCGATACTTCTTATGCCGATTGGTGACTTATCTCTTGCTATTTTGACGACACGTCTCCTCCATTCTGCTTATGTGATTATTCCATTCTTTTTTCTATTTTGTGTCCATTCATTTATACACTGTACGTTACATTTTCTTCTAATGTTTTCACTTCTCTTTCGACCTCTCAGCATATTCCCTGTAATTCATCATCATCATTTTGGCTTTACATTCCCTGTAATTATTCTCAGTAATCTTATATCTGCCGTTTCCAGTAGTTTTAGGGTTGTGGATGCGTCGGGTCTTGTTTCTGAGGCATATGTCATTATTGGTCTTACAGTGGCTTTATAAATTCTTGACTTCATCTCAGTGTTATTGTGTCTGTGTAATCTTAATAGTGTTATTAAGGCATCTTGCCAGTCTATTTGCTTTTTGTACTTGATCTCTCACTTCTTTGTCCAGGTCTCCACAGCTAGACAGGGTAATTACCAGTTATTTTATTTCCATTACTTGTTCAATACTGATGCCATCAATTTCTATTTTACATCTGGTTGGTTCTTTGCTGACTACTATTGTTTTAGTTTTCTGAAATGTGATTTTCATATTAAATTGGGTCGTCAAGAAATCAAAACATAAACAAAATTCCGATTCTAAAAAAGCGGCAACACTTTAAACACTTTTGCCACACGCTCAACTGTCAATAAAATTTGAAGTATTTCCGTATCAGTTGTGTACAATTGTCTAATATATTACATAATTAAAATCATTATTTTGTGGAATATCAGACTTAAAGAGCTATTTCATAAAATTATATTATTAATAATAACAAATGTTTTTGGATATTTAATCAATATAATTCTAAAATTTTCAATATAATGATGTAATATACTAAAAAAAATCTTCAAGGGCGTTTAGAACAAATTCATATACTAAAATGTTATGCAAAACATCTTTTGATAGATACAATCAGATCATAATTTTATATGTAAGCAGGTTAAAATTTATACCAAACTATCACTTGGTTGACTGAAAAAGTAAAAGTTAAAATTCTTCTATGGATCTCGCGAAATAATTAAATTAACTCAAAAACAAAACAAACAAAACTTATATAATTGATTTTTATCGTCAATGAACTAATAGAAAGATGGTTATGGTTCAACACCTTAAGCGTTTCAGTCATCTGTTTTGTTCTATTCATTAGTATTTATTGAAATGATTGCCTTGTTTAGAATATTGATCTCGTCTTTTTATTATTGTATGGTGTGCAATTATTCTAAGATATCAGAGAAAGTGAAGGTGAAACCATACACCGGTTAAATTGCCATTACAATTGGACAGAGGCGTATCTCAGGTGGTCAATATATAAGAAAAATGTCTGTCGGAGTATGGGAATAATTGATATACACGTTCCGAAGAGTCATTGTACATGCGCCATCATTCAATTAATATGAAGTAAATCAAAACATAAGTCAAACATATGTCATCGATATGGGAATTAGCATATGGCAAATTAATGAGAGGTTAGAATATTAATCGAAGTTTAGAATATTAGAGTCGTTATTAGCTTATAAAATATGTATCTACTCCATGAAAACGAACACAAGAATAACGATTAGATAGTCAAAATCGCCAAAGTTAAAATTTAAATAATACGAAAACCGGTTACACTCCAGAACGATGACAATTTCAAAACCACAGATTCAAAACTCGAAATTCACTGTATTATTCACTGTTCGGCATTATATCACTGCCTTTGTTTATTGTATTCTATTATTGACGGACAAAAGAACGGCAAATTCGAATGGACACCCCTTACATACATACCCTTTAGCGCATCTTGCGGGCTATTTCGTTACTAATTAAAATTTACTGGAAAATAAGGATATATAAAAGATGCACAATTTTTTCTAGATATACGTATATTTACTTGTTGTTCAAAATAAAACAGTTATAACCTAATTACATAATATTTATTACACATATTTTCAGAAACAAATGTTAAATACTATTATTGTTTGCTTCCTGACAACTTACAACCATCATTCTTTTTGTAATTTTTCCATGATTTGTACACAACGGAACAATACAATACTTCACCATGTTTGGTTTTTTTACTAACACAACACAAAAATTCTTTGCTACAATAGGTAATTCAAACTAAACTTTAAAAACTAAGTAACCAACTTAAATTAAAATTACTAAGAAGAAATGCAAACTAAAGTTAAAGATAATAAAATAAAATTGAAAACTTGTAAACAAACGGAAGATCTGTCATTACTTTTGACAGAATTAACATTGCGGGATTAAGCTTCGTTTGATTATTTTATTGACATCCCGAGACTGTGTTAAAATAAATGATTGGTTAAAGTCTTCGTGAGAGACATAGGCTGTCATTTCTCTTTATTAACTCGCTGGGGTTAAAGTGATGGGGGAATGAACCAAGGTCATTCATATAAGATTTTAGGGCATGGAACTAGATGCGCGTACTTAATTTTCCGTGGAGATTGGGCATTCCGATTGATTAAGGTCGATTCAAACACATCAGTCCCGTCACAGTCCCGGCGCCGAACCGGTCCCATCTGGTCACAGAACTATTCATTCGCCTATTCGCACACACCCGAAATGCGTCAATCTTCGGCTACCAATCTGTTGAAAAGATGGAAAGTTTCTCGGATTAAGAATTAACAATAATTGCAATATGTTTGTACGAGGAAGAAGAAGAAGCGGAAGCAAACCAAGCAAAAAGACGGAAATGGATCCATGACGCATAGAAAAAAAGGGATACCTATGTAGAATACGAAACACTGTATAAAGAACTGCTTCATGATGATGAAAAATTTCATCAATATTTTAGGATGTCGAAAAATTGCTTTCCTGCCAAATATTACTTTTTAAATTAATATCCATGTATTTTGCATGCGACAAATCATATAAAACATTATATTTTCTCAAACATTCTATTAATTGTTCGTCAATAATTTTATTTTGTTCACTTGTACCGCCCGTCATGTTCCCGGAAAAAACCAAAAAAATTCGTCGCTGAATTATAAAATAGGTCGGGCGATTCTTCTTCTTCTTAGGGTGCCTGTCCGTTCCTGAACGTTGGCGATCATTCTGGCTATGATGATTTTGTTGGTTGCTATACGAAATAGCTGTGTTGAGGCCTTTCTATAACATGCTCTCAGGTTAGCAAGCCAGGATATTCTTCTTCGTCCCGGGGTTCTTTTTCCTTCAATTTTACCCTGCAAAATGCATTGGAGTAGCTCGTATCTGCCTTGATTTCACATTATATGTCACAAGTACTCCTGCTTACGGCTCTTCACAATGTTCACCAAATCCGCGGTTGTGTTCATCCTCCGTAGTACTTCTTCATTGGTGATTTTGTCTGTCCATGATATCTTCAGAATTCTTCTGTGTAACCATAATTCAAAAGACTGAAGTTTTGATAGAGTTTCCGACTTCAATCGGGCGATAGACGTGTTGAAACCTGACTGCTGGGAAACTGTTCGTCAACTGATGAATGTGAATGCCGGCAACATATTTCTATTAAAGAATATTTTGTATGACGGATTATTCGGTTCAGCGCCGGGACTGTGACGAGACGTGACTGATGTGTTTGAATCGACCTTTATTATTCAAGGTCTGAGGTCAAACAATTATAAATATATTTTGAGATTTTTCGGTAAAAAGTGATAATTATGTAGGTATCATTAAAAACGCCTTAAGATCAGATTTCAATAGATATTGAAACACCAACAAAAATGTTACTTACAAGTCTTGCTTCCAAAAAACGTCGAAGTTTACTTTAATAAATCTTTCACAAATTAATGAAAAATCCGAATGAAAAATTTACTTTTTCATATTTATTTAGATATTTCCTATATTTATTGCTCATCCATTTAAATATTTTTATTATAAATATTTTGAATTTTAAACCATTTTTTATAAATCAGTATAAATAAGTGTAAAATATTTTATTTGTATTATTTTAGTAAATTAAACAAATTTTGTTTTTTTTTGTTTGTTTTATTTTCTTGGATATGTATGCTAACTACAGTTACATTAAATGAATTATCATAAAATTCACTTGTGTTTGAATTTCTTCGATTTTTTTTAGTGTTAGATGTTCAGTGGGATTCACATACTGATATTGAAATAAGGGGTTTATATTATTTACTATTTAACTGGGAATAAGCCACAATTAAAGATAAAAATACGTTTATTGACGTTTCAAAATTACTTGTTTTAACGAAAATTCGTTCTTGGAGGAGAAACATTTGTTAACATCTGTTTTATTAAAAAACGATTATCTTTTATCGTTTATAAATAAGGAATTTTCAACAATCGATCGAATAGAACAGAACAACTTAGAACGACATCCTACAGCATACACAAGGAATAATACGAGGAAAATAACAATACCATACATAAAAGGATTATCAGAAAAACTTAAAAGGATAGGAAATAAATTCAACATTTCAACAACATTAAAAACAACAAACACGTTGAGATCTATTTTGTCCAAAACCAAACCTAACAATGAAAAAGAAAGGACAAAGAATTACATTTATAAAATATCTTGTGAATGCGATCAGTTTTATTTAGGTGAAACATCAAGGCCATTAAATGTTAGAATAAGTGAACATCAATCTTATATTAAAAATAGAGAATTTGATAGATCTCAAATATGTAAACACGCATGGGATAATGAACATAGGTTCAATGGAATAATTCAAATGTAGTCCTAAAAGAAACGGATGGTAAAAAAAGAAAAATCAAAGAAGCGGCTCTAATTATGCTAAATGATGCCAATTGTGTCTTAAATTCCTCGGCGGAATGTAGTAGGATCTGGTTACCAATATTGAAAGAGGAAGTTATTAATAAGAAAATACCAGTAATAGTAAGTCAGTAACATATAGAGGATACATCATTTATGTTTTTTAAATAACGAAACATAAAATCAGAATTTTGGTGTTTATTGAAGGTAAATTAAATGCACAAACAAATACTTACCATCTCAGGATAGTATTATGAGGTTTTTTTCCTGGTTTTTCCCTCATAATTTACTATTGAATCACTAACAGGAGAATTTTACTGTCACTGTTATCATGTCATGTGTTTGTCTTTTTAAAGACGAATTTCATGTAATCGAATGAACTCTCTTATGAAGTAAAGTCGTCCCAGGAGCGAAACTCAACAATACTGGCAATATCATTTTAAAGTCGTCTACTTTAAAATGCATAATGTATGTCTGAATTGTCAATATAAATGAGTCAGATAAAATTAAATTATTAGAAGAATTTTTCACTATGTAACAAAAAACAAAATTTGTTTAATTTACTGTTTGTATTGTGAAAATTGAAACGTCAATAAACGTATTTTTATCTTTAATTGTGGCTTATTCCCAGTTAAATAGAAATTAATTTAAAATGCCACAAGAAAATAGCTTCAGAACAATATTAAGGGGTTTATAGGAATATAAAATTGGTTTCCGTATACATCCTACTTTTATTTACGTTTGTTAATTGATTACTCTAACAAATTTTCTCCTACAAGTAAGTTTTTTGTATATTCTCTTTAAAATACTGCAAAATGTTTTAAAGTATAAGCTACAGACTTCAGTCCTTGGCCCTTCAATTTATGATTAATTTTTACTTTGTGAAATTAGTGCAGAGTACCAAGGTTTTCCTTGGTATTCCGAAAACCTTGGTACTCCGAATTCCACCAGCATGCAACATTTTTTAACAATAAATAAGGAATACCTTAGCAAGCAAAATCTACCATATGCCGAAAGGTGATTTTACCTTGGGGTGGAATCCACCATAATTGGGGGTTGGAACCTTTATATTGAAAATAACCCCAAGAATCGATAGAAAAATATATTCTAACCAAAAAATGTTTTTTTCAGAGTTTTTTCGAAAAATCTGTACTTTTAGACTTATTATTGATTAAAAATGTTAATTTTTCTTATGTTTTCAATCGATTTTTCACAAATATCTCAAAAACATTATATCTTATCGGAAAAAATAATAATAGATAAACTGTAGCTTATAAAAAATCAAAGATATTGCTTTTATATTTATTTTTGTTGTAAGCCTAATAGAAGTCGAGTTATAACTTATTGAAGGTTAGAAAATTTTAAAAACTCAACATATAATAACAGGAAAACTATCAATCTTTCTGGAAAGATTCGTTTATTTTTAAAGTTTTTTGATCAAATGAAAGGCAGATATTGAGCACAATTTTATTAATTAAATCTTACCCAAGTATTTCCGCTTCCTAGAGGTTCTTCAGCGAAAGCTCTAGAAAGCGAAAGCGAAAGAAACTGGAATGGGTTTCTAATAGTCCCGATTAAAGAAAAAATGGTTCAATATTTACACTAGAACGTTGACAGAACTGGTAAAAACTATGCATCGAAGAATTTTGGATGTAATTAGAAATATAGGGGATGTCACTCAGTGAATTTTTTGTTTGTTAATATTATATATTTTACGCTTTTTTTAAATTTGTTCTAATTCAGTTTAATTCATTGTTTTCATAAATATAAAAATTATTTTCTATAATTATATAAATTCAAAAAAGTTGTTTGATGTATTAAAACTTATTAAGATTAAATCTTTTAGCAAAAGCTGCTATTGCTTTGTAATTAAATAGCCAAATATATGACCAAGGAGGACAAATTCGTTAAACTTCCCGTGCTCGAATCGGTAACAATAGAGTGTTATAACTTATTTCAGCACCCCTGTTGCATCAGACACTCGGATTGATACAAATTTAAACTCGGAAAGTCCAACCAATGCCTCCTAAAACTTGACCACTGCAGTGGTTAGCGTTCATCCTCACGAGCGGCGGCTGCAAACCATTCTGGAATTCCAGGCAATAGGAGGATGATCCAACCGTACGACATGTTCAAGGAGCGACATAATGAGGGAGGCTTAGATAAAAAAATTTAATGACGCTAGACAAGCTCTTAATAATACAATATGTTTAAAAAATAAACATTTTTGAACATTTACACATATTTAATAGCCCAGACCCATACTGAGGAATGATAAATATAGTCTTCTGCAGGTCATCATGTAGGTTAGAGTCGATGGCAAAATGGGAATAGGTAGAAAGAGGAAGTCATGGCTGCGAAATATTCGAGACTGGACAAACATGACTGTAGATGAATTATTCCACGTTGCAAAAGACAGAGAATCTTTTAGACTTATTGTCGCCAACCTCCGTTAATGGGGACGGCATAGGAAGAAGAAGAATAGCTCAGACCAGGTCCCCCCCCCCAGGGCGTGATGAATAAGTGAAATTAATTAGTAACAGTACCAATGTAGGAATATATTTGTATGTCTCTTTATTAAAAATAAAAAAAATTATAGGAATCAGCTTCATATCGATGGTACCTCTTTATTTATCCAAATAAAAAAACATGAGTTTTCGCATATTACATATATTAAATTTATAGTCATGTTATATACTATACATACAATATAAACCTTCTCTGTTACCTAAACCAAAAAAATAGTTAGGAAGGTTTCAAAAAGTTCTATATTACAAAACTGTGTCATCTATTCATTTCATTGTGTGTAACTTGTGAGTAGAGTTTGAATAAGAGATAAAATAAAAATTAATGCTTAGAAAAGCGAGTGCAATGCATGTTTGAGACGAACAATTATCGTTATTTTTTATAATTACAGACATTGAATAATGCGTACGGGGTGTTTCCGCTTATAATCGCAGACATAAAATTATATTACAACTGCTCGACACGAGGTTTTATGATCTCTCATTACACAGTAACAGATGCAATTTATTATTGGTTTATATTTATTTTTATTTGTTGATCTAAGATGTAGAATAGAAACAGGACGTTGTATTGTTTAGAATGCAACATGTATTTATTTCGTTATATCGATTATCAGTTCGAACGGTAAGTGATGAAAATTGATATCGTAATGGCATTAAAAATGTTTCCTAACGTTTCATCATACCGTCAAAACAGATTTTCCTCGTAAACATCCCTCAACATTCCCTTGCTTTTCTTAGATACATCTCAATAAGATATTATAAATTAATAATTAATAATAAATGAACAATATACTAATTAAAAATAAAAAAATTCAATTAAGAAAATTCTAAACTAATATCTCCCCAGACTGGGATCTAACTTCATCGGTTTTACCAATGAACCTTAACGACATAGATATTCTAAAGACCTACTTGTAATTGTTCGGCGCTTGCGTTCTATGAAAACAGAAGCTCACATTAAAACTTTACAACAATCAAAAATTTAGTTATTGCCGACAATTCAAAGAATTACTTCCTTTAAATGTAGTTACATTGGGTTTTTCGATTAACCTTGGGTAAACCTTTGCGTTTTAAGTTCAAAGCTACCATACATTTCCAACGTTAACAAATAAACTTTTTTGCACATAGTAACAAAAAAACACCACTATGTTGTTACTAGCTAAAGTTTTTTAACATCATAACTCGACATTTCTAAAATTTACGGTAAGGTAAATGTTTTTTATTAGATAATATATGGTATTATATAATTCTCTGGCGAAAACGTTAGGTGAAATAATTGATACACATTAGAGTTTTCTTGCAGATATATATATATATATTATATATATATATATATATATATATATATATATATATATATATATATATATATATATATATATATATAGGGCTTTTATCGCGCTTCTCAAAGAATTAGTTTGTAAGCACTTTTTGAAAGTATCTTTATTATAATTATTATGAAACACACACATATATCTAATATAGATAATATAAGTTTAAAACAAGCTATCTTTAAATTAAAATTCTTATTACAATAATTAAATTATATTAACAAAATAAATTTGGTACCTTTCTGTCACTGAATGCCTAAATGAAATGGTTTTCCAAAATAAAGATTTTAATCACCACTCAATGTTTTCGTTATCAGCCTCGGTTATCATTCTTTTTGTGAAATTGCTTTGCCAAATAGACCACAATGTTTTAATTATCAGCTTCCACCATTTTAAAATATTTTTCTTCTTAATATCATTTATACATCGATAAAATATTCTTTCTTCTCTATTGGTTTCTTGTTTATTCTTCTTTCTAATAATCTTTTTTTTTTCTTCCAATCTCCAATTACCATATAAATATTATAATTTTTAATTTCTTTTGATCTCCAATCACCATATAGATAATATAATTTTTAATCTCTTCTAATCTCCATATACATAATATAATTTTTAATCTCCACCTAATACACTTTGAATACCAATATTGAATACCAACTATTTACCACCGAATACTGACATACTGACTAGTGAATACTATCTACCCTTTTATCCTCCAAATTACAGCGTATTTATATCATTTCAATGTTCACGAATATTCTTGAAAGAAAATATGTTCGAATTTTTCTATTTCAATGTTCGCGAATAGTCTACTACGAAAAGAGATTAAATTCTTTCTATTGACGTCTTATTTTAAAGAGTCTAGATAATTATTTACTTTTCTATCGAGAATTTTATGGAAATTTAGGCTTTTCAGATCAGAATGTAAACCTATATATAAATTAAACATTTTAAATGAATAAATAACACTATTTTAAATCCGTAATTATTATGTCTCTTATTCACAAAAGTTCCCACAATAACCAAACTTAGTTCAGTGTATATTTGGTTGCCTATATAGATGGCACAAAAATATTCATTTATAATATCACAATTATTAAAATAACCAAATACATTGCAAAATAAAAAACTTTTTAAACAAATTATTATGCTAATTTCTTAAGGATGCCCTCATATAAATACTTTTTATAATATTCTCTAGTATATAACTTATAAAATACTTCTTTAATCGCCATTTAAGTTCATTCTATGTTTCTAAACATTCCGATATCTAATGTTATCACTATATATATATATTATAATATATATATATATATATATATATATATATATATATATATATATATATATATTATATAGTATATATATATATATATGATCGAACACCTCTCTACCCTAAGGTGTGAGGTAAATTGTTTTTTGCCTTATTTTGGGCTTCTGACCATTCCATTCCCATAGTTTTCAAAATCTGCCCTACTTCGTCATCCCAGGTTTTCCGTGGTCTGCCTCTGGTTTTAAACTTTTTCACTTTAGCCTTCCAGACTTTCTTAACGGGTCGGTTGTCGCTCATTCGGCACAGATGACCAAACCATTTTATCTGTTGTGTTTCAATAGCATGCCGTACAGATTCTGTGCCCAGTTCTTTTCTAACAACTTCGTTTCTTTTTTGTCTCGTCGTGTCATTCGTCTGACTCGTCTTAGACATTTCATATAAATGGCTTGTATCTTGCTTTTTAATTGCTTTGTTAAAACACAGCTCCCTCTTCCATATATCAAGATAGGTCGGAATACTTTCTTATAAACTGTCATTTTGGTTCTTCTGCTGATTTCCGGTTTACCTATGAATGTTCAACTAAGATTATGGTACACTTTTGAAGCACTACTTATTCTTTCTGTTATTTCATTTTGCATGGTACCTTCTCTGTCTATTGTAACCACTAGGTATTTGAATGCATCTACTTGTTCTATGATTGTTGGTTAATTTCTTTGTTAACATTTCAGTTAGTTTTCGCTATTAGCATCACCTTGGCTTTCTTAACATTAGTCTTCATGTTTCTAATTATCTATATTTTTACTATCTATATTTTTCTGGAGGTCCCTTTCGTTGGAAGCGCATAACAGGAGACCATCTGCGAATGCACACTCAGCTATACCAAACGATCGTAGTTTATTATATTCGATATGTACTTTGTGTATACTTGCTTTTGTTTCCTTAATTATGTCGTCAATAATCAATATGAACAGTGTGAGGCTCGTAACACCTCCTTGTCTTAGACCCTCGTTTATTGTAAACATCTCTGATTCCAAGTTATCCTTACGTACATAACTCTTGTTATTTTGATACAGACTTTTGATAGCACCTGTTAGTTGATGGCCAATATTTCTATTTTGCAGACTTTTCCACTTTTCCAAACTGCTTCTCTGTCAAATGCTTTCTCAGTATCTAGAAAAGCCATATATATTTCTGCTCTTTATTCTAGCTTTCTCAATTATTTGTTTCAAAGTAAATATATGGTCTTGCGTACTGTGTCCCTTCCTAAACCCACTTTGTACTTCATCCAGATGTGGTTCAACGATGTGTCGAGGCTAAGACAAGAATACAGCATTCAAATAGTATCACATCTAACAATAGAAAAATTCAAGGAATGTGTGAGTCAAAAAGTTCTAATTCCAATATATCATTATGAAAGGCGTTTTTACTAAATAAAAAGCAATAATTATGCTTTCTACATTATATAAATAAATCCACTACGTAACGAGACTCTAGTTTATGATTTTATTGTACAAGGTTCATTAAAATATTAGTCTATAATAATTGAGCACAAATGGGTAATTGGAACGACTTGGCTCCCAGAATACAGCATTGTCTACTTTCTGAATATGATGCATCTTTAATAATTAACATTCTGAATGCATCAATGAAGATTATATTATATAATAGAGGTCTTATTTACATAATTTTGTTTGTAATGTAACTATAAACAATTAAAAAATTATGATTTCTACATTTAATATTAAGTGATAGCCACTTTTTACGGTATGTTATAACGTAGAATAAAGAGTATGTTTAAATTAAACTTCTGCTATAACCTACACTCAACACCGTCATCTTGGAGGCATTTCTCGTGACGAGCGATCGATTTTAAAGTAAAACAATAAATTCTCCGTTTTTTATTTATATTTCAAATGCCTCACATTTGTTGCCATAACTTCAAATTTAAATTTTATCTCATAGGTTATGAAGATTGATCTCTAAAAATGGAAATTTTAGTACGAATGGTCAATGGAAGGGATACATTTGATTGATCTCACGAGAATCGTAAAAAATGGAAAAAGTCGCTCCACGTTTATTTATTTGACACCTTTAATAAACTGAGTTTATTCTCGGCAAAATAAGGAAACTGCATACGAAAGCTACACTCTTTTCCTTCAAAATGCATAATGTTTTTGGTCGATCTGACAGTTGGATCAAAAGATATCGAATTTTTACCGCTGCGCGCTGAGCTGATACAAATTTTATTGAACATTGATTTCGCGCGAGTAACTGACATTTAAAATAGACGGTCGTTCCAATGGTTGTTTCTGAGAGAACGGTTCATTCCACACAAAACGTGCTAATTAACATTTTTGTTTAAAATTATCTCAGCTACATTTTTTATTTGAAATATTTTTTTCTGTGGCGTATAAATTCTTGGTAAATCGATCTTTTGCGCTTTTTCCCCAAACGAGGGGGTTTTAAGGAAAGTCCGGGGGTAAAGTGGTAAACTTTTTTGCATCTTTTGTGGGGTTCCAAAATTAATATTCTTGGCAAAATTTGGCTTGTTCTTATGATTTTTAGGGGTCAACTCTCTGACGACTGAACTAAATTAATTTTTGCCAAACATTTTATTTCGTTTATTTATTTTTTAAATAAAATTCGCTGCTCATGACGTATATGCATGTTTTTTTATATCAAATTAAAGCTAATTTTTTTGTTAATATGATTATATAAGTTTGCCTGAGAAAAAATGGTCGAAACTTAGGGTCGCCAGCTGTTAAAAACTGCTGGTTTAAAGTGTCAGTTGTGTGAGTTTTTAAAAGCATCAATCGATAGATATATAATAATATACAGACAAACAGTGTCGTTGCGTAATAACTCTATTTTACTTTATATTTGGTACCTTGAGTTTTTAACAGCTGGTAACCTTAATTTTCGACCATTTAAGGCAACCTTATAATATCATATTAAGAAAAAAAATAGCTTTAATTTGATATAAAAAACATTTATATACGTCATGAGCAGCATATTAAAATAAATAAACGAAATAAAATATTTGTCAAAAACTAAATACTATTAAATGAATTAAAAATATTTGCGGCCACTTTTTTACTGGCAACATATTATAAATGTACTCTCCTAATTTTAAATGTATGTAAAAATGTGAGTTTCATGAACTACGTTATGAACGTAGTGATCCTGCAGCGGGATCTTGTACTAATAGTAAATTTCACCCTAGCAAATTACAGCTAATAATCATTGATTCTACAATAATAGTACTAAAATGCTAAGCCTCTAGCACCAACCGGGAATAACTTTTATTTATAGAATAAGTAAATCTATAGAACATTTCACACAAAAACAATGTTACGTCACGATCTATACAAACTGACGCAACTTATATTTATGATTTCCAAAACATCAATGTTAGAGTTGAAATTTTCTTTACACAGCTAAAAATACGAAACCCTTATGGAGCTGCTTGATCTTTCATAGGCGTCAACTAGAATTTTAGAATTATATTGATAAAATAACCAAAAACATTTTTTAAGTATTAATAATTTATAAAACTGTTGTTTAACTTTAGTACTCCAAAAAATTATAATTTTAATTAAATAGATTAGAAAATCATACACCGCTTATACGAGTATAATTCAAATGTCGATGACATTTTGGGGAATTGGCATAAATGCTTACAGTGATGTCGATAATTTATAATCTTAATACTAAAAATTTTGTTTGTTTGATGATTATTGTTATGTATTGTGTAAAAAAATTTATTGGGGCGTGGACTTATGGAACTTCCTAATATTGCAGCAAAGATAACTTTAGTTTTAAAGAAATTATATTGCAGAGACGGAAGCCTCTTTGCAGAAGCAAGTTTTTTTTCATTGATGAAACATGGATCTTCCCAAATGGAACAATATGTCGTTCTTGGCAAAATGAATACAAAAGAAGTGTCAGAACTACAAAAACAGGTAGGAAAAGGTTAGTTACATTAGTCACTTCATTAATTATATATTATTATTATCAGCATTGGATTTATTAAGTTTATAAAACTTTTCATTTTTTTTCATAGATATATTATAAAAATCCAATTGACTGGAGTATTCTTAAATACTTGACATTTTGAAAACTTCTCACTTATTTACTATTCTGATGTTCTGGTAACGATGTGACGTTGTGACGTCGTAAATCTTGAGTGACTTACATGATTTTAGTATGAATACAATATATTCAATATACATTAGCTAGCATTTAATGATATTTTTCCTTTACAAAAAATGCATTGCAATATTTTTATGCTTTTATTTATTACAAGCACTTCGCTTTACCATATATGTAACTGAAAAATTGTTTTTTTTTTTTACTTCAAGTTTTGACTTCCAGTTCGGAAAGTTTCCACAAAAACAACATATTGGGATGTACAATGAACATAGTAAAAACATTTGTATTACGACATGAAGTATCCATCCCAAAATAGTTACTATTTACTATGTAGGGAGTTTTCCTTTATTTATTATTAACGGAATAAATCATTTACGATTATGTTAAATGAGATTCACATTTTATGCCACGCAGACGATATAGTGCTACTATCAGTAGCACTATGTCATCACATTAATGAAACAAAATAGATTGTGTGTGGACACACCCATCAAAGATACCTTTGAGATTTAACCTTGAAGTAGACTGAGTAATTATAAAAGAAAAAATTATGTTAAAATATTTAGGTATAGAAATATCAGGTTTGGATGATATTTATGCGGAAATACGAGAATAAACAAAGAAAGCTAAATATATAGATTTCCATTTTAGGTATGATACCAAATCAAGAATCTACAAGACAGCAATAGGATCTACCACGAAATACAATGCAAACACTACCAAAAATATCAAATAGCTACCTATACTACTGCAAACAACAGAAAAAAGCTCGTAAAAATACATTGAGAGAAGCAAAAACCGTAAGAAACACATGCAAAGTCGAAGACATTAATAACTGGGAAATAAAAAAGAGTGGAATAAGCCCGGAGGAGTAATGAGGATCGCCCGAGATTAATCCTTATTTGAATATCAGAGCATCCGAAAAAATATTAAACTATGACCTAAGCAGGGAGAGGTCTATATATGAGAGGATAAAATAAGCAGTAAGAAGAATCACCCACATTTCTGGTTGTGGACACAATGATCAAACTTTGAAACAATGTATAACGATGTTTACAGACAATACATATGATTAGATTATTGTCAGCTAGATATATCCTACATTATGACCTGATTTTTTATACCAGCGTGTAGACATTCATGCTGATTATCGATTGTACAAAAATCCTTCTTCCGATCTTCTTATTATTATACCAGGTCTCTTGGATCTTCAGGTTTATCCATCAAGATGACTTTTGGAGGTTATATTTGTTTTTTTTGTAGAATATGGCCCATTATTGAACCTTTCGCTGCTTAAGGAGATCTAACAGTTCTCTTTGGACGTTAGGTTTTCTTAGGACCTCATTATTTGTTACATGGTCCACCTGTTGAATTATAAGTAGACTTCTGAGATATCACATTTCAAAAGCCTTCATACAATTCAGAGATGTCACTTTAAGTCACCAGGATGGGCCATATGTAACATTTCAAGAGCCGGATTCTAAGGATTAAAAAAAGTTCACGGCATAGGAGGTATGTGACTGAAATTATTTAGTTCTTTTTAAAGTAATATTTCTGTTATTAAGAAGTTACATAATGCATGTTGATGAATTTGGTTCGGTTTTTGGGGTTTGCGATCGGGATGACCTCAGCAAATTTACATAGTTGTGGAACATATTTTAATCGGAAGAAAGCATTGCTCATATTTGTAACAACCAAATTAACCAAAGTTTTTCTGGGAAGTTTTTTTACATATCCGTCGATTTAGAATGTCCAACCTCAGATCATAGTTCGGATTGATATTGCAATCAATATTGTTAATCGTTTTTGGAGTAGTTACATCATCTTGTACAACAATGAGTGGAACGGTCTTATTTACTTCTAATTTACCCTCTTTCGATATATTTATTTTATTATTACTGACGTATCAACTATTGAATTTAGTCGACAAACAGTGTTTGTCGCGTTTATTTGTTATTTTAGTTCATTTAATTGATAATATCCTTACAGCGAGCGACGTAACGAAACGATTTTCAGGAAGTAAAAGAAATAGGAATAAGACTTACTCACAATCTATTTAATTCTACCACCAACGACCGGTTTCGCATACTCTCATTTGCTATGCATCTTCAGGTCTTAAGGTACACGGTAAACTAAATGCTGAAATTACAAAAACCCGCATTAGAGTGCTAAATTGATTAAAGCAGACAAAGTAAGTGACACAAAATAATCTAGTAACATCAAATTAAATTAGTAAATAACCACTAAATCACCAATTAAAAATTCTTGAACCGGCATGTACGTAGTATTTATTGGTTATTTACTAATTTAATTTCATTTTACTAGATTATTTTGTGTCACTTACTTTGTCTGCTTTAATCAATTTAGCACTCTAATGCGGGTTTTTGTAATTTCAGCATTTAGTTTACCATGTACCTTAAGACCTGAAGATGCATAGCAAATTATAGTATGCGAAACCGGTCGTTGGCGGAAGAATTAAATAGATTGTGAGTAAATCTTATTTCTTTTACCTATTTGAAATGGATTCACACAGGCAACATATTCAAGATTGCTAAAAACGAAATATGCACGAAACGGACTAGAAATACTTCAATATCAGATATCGTGTAAAATGAAATCTATTAGAAATAGAATATTTCTAAATTTACATAAAAAAGATGTGCTAATTGCACATCTGTTGCTATTGCCTACATTTTTTTAATGTATTTTTTATGTTTTTTTCTATTCCGCGTTGATTATACAATAACAATTATTATATCAAATATTGATCACAAAAGATTTTTTTAATCTTCCAATTATAGTTTGCAGCGAACTGTAACTGATGCTCTAATAAACTTTTGTATGCTGTACTCAAACGTAATATTTGTCTTCCTACCTACTAAAATATCATTGTTCACACGACTGAACAAACGGTACATTGATAGTTATTGCCAATGGAAACCTGACAAAAATTAACCGACATACCAAGTGGTTTAGGCGTAGCACATTAAGAATACCAATGAGGTAAATTACTCTTTATGCTTGTCGAGTGTTGTATCACTAGCTCACTAGCATAATTTAAAGTAATGAGTGGGAATAAGTTACAGGTTGTTTGTTTAAATTTGTTTTAGCAGGTTAATTAAATTTTTTTGCAGATTTTTTAACCTGTAATAGCCTTCATGTTATTTTTGTAGCTAAGTCTTGTATCTATTTCGTGTATATTATGCTATTTTTCAGGTTACCGTAAGGAACCGCAATCTATAGCCATGTGATTTTTCTTTTTTTTTCATTTCTTGTTACTGAAGATCTCGACTTAATTGTGTTAAATATTCTTTTTACCCTGTAAATATTGTACACTTTTTAATTACATTATATATATATATATACATATATATTATATATATATATATATATATATATATATATATATATATATATATATATATATATATGTACATATATATATATATATATATATATATATATATTATATATATATTTTATATAAAATTTAAACAAAACAAAATGCATTCCTATAAAATTATACCAATTCAGGAAGTAATGGAAGATAACTTTAATAAGAGAACCTATTTTGTAAATAAATGATGACAATGCTAGATAACACTCTTATTATTAGAACATATTTTGTTTTCTGAGTCTACATTTAACGTTCACGGGCATGCTAATCGTCAAAATTGCCGCTATTTGTGTCGGGAAAATCCCCACTTTATACGCAATAAAAAGGTTAATGTATGGCAGGAATTGTAGATCATATCATAGGCCACTTTTTCATTTATGGCAATTTGAATAGCGATGATTATTTAGCACTTTTTAAAAATAATGTCACACCAACTTTAGCAAACTTATATCCTGAGCCAGCAATCCCGCAAGTTCCAGCGAATATGATATACTTTCAGCAAGATGGAGCAAAACCCCATTTCCAAATCAATGTTCGGCGGTTCCTCAACCGAATTTTCCAAATCGGTGGAGAGAGAGACGAGGATCGATGAAGTGGCCAGCACGATCTCTTGATCTGACGCCATTAGACTTCTTCTTATGGGGATATGTGAAAAATTGTGTATACAAAACTAAACCCCTCGACTTATTTCACTTAAAAGACGAATAACGCTTGCGATTAGATTGATCACGCCTAAAATGTTGAGTAACGTTAGAAGAAATTTCTAACCGTTTTTTATGTTAAAATTTCTAATTAAGATTAGCATGTAGCCAAGACATTCGCGGCGAGTATTTTAAATATCTTCTACGTTCACATTCATATGTTTTTGTTGTTTTACATTATTAAGAAATAAACGCTATCACTAACTAGTTTCTCAGTGTATTGTAGCAAATTTATAGCAAAAAATATGAATGTGAACGTAGATGTTCAAAATGTTCGCCGCGAATGTCTTGGCTACATGCTAATCTTAGTTAGAAATTTAACGTAAAAAAAAACGTTAGAAATTTCTTCTAACGTTACTAAACATTTTAGGCGTGATCGATCTAATCGCAAGCGTTATTCGTCTTTCAAGTTAACTAAGTCGAGCGATTTAGTTTTGTACACACAATATTTCACATATCCCCATAAGAAGAAATCTAATGGCGTCAGATCAGGAGATCGTGCTGGCCACTCCATCGATCCTCGTCTCTCTCTCTCCACCGATTTGGAAAATTCGGTTGAGGTTCTACCGAACATTGATTTGGTAATGGGGTGGTGTTCCAGCTTGCTGAAAGTATATAATATTCATTGGAACTTGCGGGATTGCTGGTTCAGGATATAAGTTTGCTAAAGTTGGTGGACATTATTTTTAAAAAGTGCTAAACAATCATCGCTATTCAAATTGTCATAAATGAAAATGGGTCCTATGAAGTGATCTACAATTCCTGCCATACATTAACCTTTTTAGGGTATTGTTTATGTCCTTCTCTCATCCAGTGAGGATTTTCCATAGACCAATAGCGGCAATTCTGACGATTAGCATGCCCGTGAACTGTAAAGGTAGACTCATCAGAAAACAAAACATGTTCTAATAATAAGATTGTTATCTAACATTGTTATTTGTTCACAAAATACATTCTCTTAGCAAAGTTGCCTTTCATTACGTCCTGAGTTGGTATAATTTTATTATAGTAGGAATGCATTTTATGCATCAATTTTCGGATACTCGATGAATGGCTAACATAAAATATTGGGGCTCTTTTTCGGCTAGAAGTATGTGGGTTTTCCTTAAGCTCAAGAACAATAATTCAATTTGGTATCATCAGCTATTGCATTGGCAGCTGCTTTTTTATCTGCCTTACATGTCCAACCTCGATAAACTGATTTTCTATTTCACTAATTGTTCCTTGGGATGCAAGCGGAAAATTTGAAAATGTTTCATGAAATAAGCGAGCAAAATAAATTTGTGTTTGTATGATGTCTGCATAACCAATGATGCAATCATCTATATAATTGTTATTTTGTGCATTTCTGTTAAATGAATCATTATTTTGACATGCAATTACGAAATTCAAATAACTGCCATGCTCAAACGAGTGACAACTACCGTACAGAAAACAATTTGTTGAGGTAAAGCAATTTAGACTAAAATAAACAAAACTATTATAAAAAGAACTTTGATCAAAAGAAAGGCAGATATCGAGCACAGTTTTATTAATTAAATCTTGTCTAAGTACTTTCGCTTCCTAGAGCATCTTCAGGGACATTTCGTCAATTTTAGCCTATCCAACAATCACAGAATGTCATAAACATAAAATTGTACATATAGCCCAGTCTGGTTAAAAAAAAAGGTGGAAAAATGTTTCGCAGATATTTGAAGCTTTTAAGACATAGGTGGGGGTTACTAGATGACGAATAGATAAAAAGATACTCCTAGTTTTACGTTGCGTTTTTTTTAAACAACAATTTATGGTCAAAATTTGATTTTTTATCTATAAGTTTTTTCCCTTACAATTTAAATAAACAATATTTATACCATTTTTTTATGTCAAGAATATCTTTATTTTTCCGTTTTTTCAATTAAAATTGATTTATAATTTGCGGAGATATTTGCAAAAAAGCAGTTTTTTTGCACTAATTTATAAATTTAATTAATTTTTTTATTAACAAAATAAAATGTTATTAATACATTTTAACATGGAGGAATTACCGTCCTTTAAATTTGTGCGAAATTTCACCCCGATCGGTCAAATAGTTTAAAAGTTATTCAATTTGTTTATCCCTGGGACTAATTATTTAAACCATTGAGCTTGCCCTATGCATGATGCTAGACACATTTAGCAAATTTCATAAGATTGTTTAAGACTTAGACTATCTCAGAAGTTAAAGGCATATTGAGTTTTCATCGAAATTATTTACAAAATAAACGTTTGAAAAAGGGGTATGTTTTTTACTTATAAACAATTGTAATAACTTCTATATTTTTTAAGCTACAGACTTGTACGTACAACCATTGGATAGCTGGTAATAAAGCTCACATTAAAAAATAAAAAACCTTCTATGACCAATAGGAACGAAGTTAGCGACTATTTTTAAAAAAATCATATCTCCATTGTTTATAAACATTAAGAAGTAAAATTTGCACAAATTTTGAATGAAAATCTAAACTTTATATTGAAAGTTATAGCTATAAAATGTATCTCTTTTTTTATAAATATTAATAACTACATAGTTTTCACTGGCCGGAAAATATGGGAAAACTCGAAAAATTGAGTCTATTTGAAATTCACGCTAAATACTTACTTTTTTTAATTTGCTCGAATAGTCTGTCGCAGTATTAATAATGATGACATAATTTTCACCCCCATAAATCTCGGAAAATCCCGGAAAATCAACATATGTTTTTTCATTTTATATCAATGATGCTTACTGCTTTGATAAAATAAGTCGATTTTTTCATCACTTGCCTTATTACATTTTGCAATGTTTATTGAACTTTACTTTTTTTTATTTTCTTTACATACATTGGTTTAAAAGTTAAAATTTGGTTCATTTATTCGACTTCACTGTCAGCTCTGAACCTTTTTGTTGCACGTTGTTTGTCTTCACTTATTAAGCAAGTCTATACATATACTTCTTCAGAATCACTGTCGTCATCAAACGTAACTGTACCGAGGTTGCAGCATATTTTCTCCTCTTCTTCTTCCTCAGTACAATTTATACACAAGTTCGTACAATTTAAACCACGTTTTCTGCACCCACATCTAGTAGTTTTGCAACCTGTGGTGCATTTGCATGTAATGTGCTTTAATGTCTCTTCGGGAATTAAATTATCCAAAGTATAAATTGGTTCAAAACCAGTGGCAGTTTGTCTCCAACCATAGGCACAAGCATCTAACTTATTACCTAACCACATTTGTAATTGATAGTAAACCCGAAGAACATGCTGTTTGGCTGCACCTTCAGTTGGTGGCAGAGTTTCTAGTTTAAAAGATGATTTACCGATATTTCTGTTAAATTGTAAGTATCTTAAATTATTTAAAGAAAGTGTATTGTTGTGTTTTTTTTTATAATTTATATCAACTGCAGTAGAGTATAGAACCACAATCACCTCACAACCAATTTTCATTATATTTTCTTTACTTGCTCTGGAATCGTAGAAAATATCCATGAAACTAAGAGTTTCTTCGTTTGCATTGATTAATTTAAATTTCCCCTGATTATAAAAGCATGAGGTGGTATCACATCCAGTAAAAATGTACAAAAAGCCGACGTACTTTCTTAAATGAGGGTGTTGAAAACTGTTACAGCCATAAAGTGTGGATTTATCCTTCTCGCCTTTCTTCTCAAAAAATATATTCATATCTGAAGAAGAAAGTTGAGTCATAATCACGAGTAAGTCAGTGTCATTACCTATTATTACTGTACTCATTTCTGGTTCATTTCTGTACTGCTGTAGAGCTGTTTGTACGATGAGCAAGTCAGCATCTTCCTCTGCGACTTTAGTCCGATACCCAGCTTTGTTTAATTCTATACATAATAATTGTATTAGCTGCTCTTTATTTTTGGAAACTGTTAAAAAAACTTTTTGCTTTATATTTATCGTTGTATTTACGTCTAATTTAATTTCCGGTGAAGATACACCCTCCATATTTCGACGTAGTCGTTCACAACTTTTTATTCCAGGGGTGTCGTATCCATCGAAAACGATAATACTGTTTTTAGCATAATGTCTTTGTACGTAAGACACATATCCTCCGAGAATTTCAGCTACTTTAGAAAGCGAACCCCATACGAAACGTTGTAATAAGTATCCTCCGTCGATTATATGCAAAATATTATCTGTCGTTATTGCTGTAATTTCATTAAATAAGCTACAAAATGCACACTTTTGCGATTTACGCATACCACCTTCATTAAATAAAGAAAGAGGGAATGGAGCCAGTTCATACTGCAACTTACTTTTCATATCAGTCTTATTTTCAATGCTTGCACAAATTCTTTGAAATATTAGTAGAGGATTGATAGGTATGGTCCTATCATGTATGGTAACTTTTGAATTTAGTGAAAATAGATTTGCAACTTTATCCTTTCTTTTTGCAGTGACATCATCAAAATTTTTACCAATTATTTTATTTTGTATACTGGTACCTATTTCAAAAGCATTATGGCAATTGATATTTTTATTTCCAACGATCCCCGAGGCAAGAGATGTTACGTAATCACTTTGTTGAAAAGGATCGTGCGTCGAAAAAAAATCTTTGATTTTAACCAAATCTGTGGCATCTCTACGCATTCTAGATGGTCGACATTCAACATGTTGCTCGGACGTTTGAAAATTGGTCATGCAAAATCTCTCCATTTCATTACATATTTCAAGAGAAATTATGGAGCCAGCAATCCATTTGGCGACAACGCTGTCTGTGATTCCTCTACTCCCCTCCACTTTCCTATGTAGATCTTTCGAAAGTAACTTTATTTCAAAAGGCTTTAAATTTCGAAAAATTGAATGAATTTTATAGCTATAAAATTCAATATTAAGTTTAGATTTTCATTCAATATTTGTGCAAATTTTACTTCTTAATGTTTATAAACAACGGAGATATAATTAACAAAAAAATTGTCGCTAACTTCGTTCCTATTGTTCATAGAAGGTTAATTTTTTTTGTTAAATGTGAGTTTTTTTACCAGCTACACAATGGTTGTACGTACAAGTATGTAGCTTGAAAAATAAAGAAGTTATTACAATTGTTTATAAGTAAAAAACATACCCCTTTTTCAAACGTTTATTTTGTAAATAATTTCGATGAAAACTCAATATGCATTTAACTTCTGAAATAGTATAAGTCTTAAAGAATCCTATGAAATTTTTTAAATGTGTCTAGTGTCATTCATAGGGCAAGCTCAATGGTTTAAATAATTAGTCCCAGGGATAAACAAATTGAATAACTTTTAAACTATTTGACCGATCGGGGTGAAATTTCGCACAAATTTAAAGGACGGTAATTCCTCCATGTTAAAATGTATTAATAACATTTTATTTTGTTAATAAAAAAATTAATTAAATTTATAAATTAGTGCAAAAAAACTGCTTTCTGACAAATATCTCCGCAAATTATAAATCAATTTTAATTGAAAAAACGGGAAAATAAAGATATTCTTGATATAAAAAAATGGTATAAATATTGTTTATTTAAATTATAAGGGAAAAAACTTATAGATAAAAAATCAAATTTTGACCATAAATTGTTGTTTAAAAAAAACGCAACGCAAAACTAGGAGTATCTTTTTATCTATTCGTCATCTAGTAACCCCCACCTATGTCTTAAAAGCTTCAAATATCTGCGAAACATTTTGCCGTGAAATCGATGATTTTTGTATAACCAGACTGGGCTAATAACACTATACTACACAAAGACAAACAGTTTAAAATTATTTAAAATAGGCGAAGCTACATTATGGTCGACAACAGAAGAGATAATCATTCAGTCAGTGTTTTTTAATTTTATTACACATTTCTGAAAACTGCTTTTTTAAAGGGATTTTTTTTTCATAAACTGGTTGAAATGCATTATGTTTTAAATGGCTATTAATATGGTATATTTTCGAGTCAAAAAATTGCTCATATTCACAAATCCATAAAGCGTACAAGGCATCTGATAAGGATATTATTATTCGAACAATATAGAAATATACAATGTGAAGTGTGTTAACTAACAGATAAATCTTTGAAATTCACTCGTATATTCAACCTGCATAATATAAGTTGCGAACATAATGTGTTTCATATCCTCTTATGATTTATGCGGGCTCATTAGACGTAAACTAATTAATGTAAGTAGGTATCGACCATGTAGTAATGCTAAAATTAGCATATTATAGGTACAGGACGTATAAAAAAATCAATGGATGAATAGACACCATAAATATCGAGTATTGGTAATTTATAAGTCTACCAGTGCGTTTTATATAATATCATCGGTCATTTACTGTCATGACAAAGAAAAACTACGTGGTTTAGGGCAGAACAGCAAGAGGAATGTTTTTAACCAGAGATCATTACTTCTGACCAATCTTGTTTTTTATTTAGCCTTTAGATTAACTTCGCCACTAACTTTGGTTATTAGCTTATTAATCGTATTAACTTTGGGTATTACCATACTTATAACTATTTATAGATAATAAGTTAAACTTGTAATCAATATCCTGATATAGCAGACAACAATTATGGTAAAATTTAGTCACGATGATTTTAAAACTAAGAGTTGCCGACGCTAGACTGTCTGAATTAAAAAACAATAACTGGATAAATACTTAGTTAGCAATATGGTCAAGGCGAAAAGCTCGGGTTCGTTCTGAAAAATATTACCACAAGTTTTTTTGCATAATCACTTTCCTGAGTTATCTCAGAGGTCGCCAGGCGAAAAGTTGTTCAAAAGCCTTCACGTTTTGAAGGCATTGAAACTCTGTTTCAATTCCTTGTGTGAAATAAAATCATATCTACCCAGGTTGAAAGTTAAGTCACCTGGATAACTCCTCGATAGTCGGAAAAGGCAACACTATTTATTATAAAATCTAATCAAAGCCCCGAAATATTTTGATAAAAGGTGACGGTTAGTGTAATCGAAAGTGTAAAGAGTGTTTTTTTATAGGTGGGTATAGAAATGTAAGCTAGTGACAATTTTTTACCTGTCGGCCATTTTGACAGCTGTCAAGTGATTTATGTTATGTTTGGTTTCTCACTTCAGCATGAATAGACTTGGCGCCTGAACAAAGCTTCCAAATTGTACAAATTTATTTTGTAAATTATGGTTCTGTTCGAAGTATGTATTGCGCACTACGTCCATTTTATGGTCAACATAATAGTCCATTAGAGCAAGTAATTCGAATAACCATGAAACGTTTTTGTACCACGTTAACACTAAATGATAATATGCATCCACAGACACGTCGTACAGTACGTACAGAAATAGGTGTTGCTGCTGTATAGCGTAGCATATAGGAAGAGCCGAAGCCGTCTATCGTGCACAGCAGTTAGAAATGTGTTTATCGACTTTATCGAAGATTTTGCGGAAAGACTTGCTTTGCGTGCTTACAAAATCCAACTCACCCAAGAACTGAAGGTACGCCATCACCTAGCAAGGCGTAGATTCGGTGAGTGGGTCCAAAACGAGATTGCCATTGATTCCGATTTTCATAAGCAAAGTTTGTTTAGCGATGAAGCTCACTTTTGATTGAATAGCTACGTCAAAAAACAAAACTTCCCTACTTGGAGTTAAGATAATCGTCAAATGTATGTTGAGAGACCATTACATCCAGAAAAACTGACTGTTTGGAGTGCATGTCAATGATGGCCGCTATAGAGCCATGATTACTGTCTTTTACATTCCCCAATTTAACAACCATGATGTGCAGGAGCTGTCGTTTTAACAAGACGGCGCAACATGTCACACAGCTCCTGCCACAATTGATTTGTTAAAGGAAACGTTTGGTAACCGTTGGCAGAAATCATATTTAAATTATAATGCCAGAAGATTATCTTTCGAATAAAGTCAATTTCATGTCAATTTATAAAAATTATCTTTGTTTTATTTAATTTCAAAGTTATATACCTCTAAAAAACACCCTTTAGTCTTTAGATAATCTTGAGGGACACAAACAGGTGGTGATTAAGAGTCGGAAACGTGGTAGAACGTTTTAAACTTAAGGCTGTTTTAGCAGTTCAAGCACACTGCGATTTGAAATGGGCGTATCACTTACATTTCTACACTGCTTACGCGAGACTATCTTTACTCAGTGGCGTCGGCCAACGGGCAACAAATGCATTACTCTCCATTCAAATTAATTGTAACACGAACTAACTTACCGTACGCTCATGAGATTTGACATCACGAAGGCGATAACGGTGAATCTAAGCGACAATGATGAGTAAAGCTGGATTTTCACAGATCCGATATCCGATGACACGAAATACGAAATTTTTTCGTACGAATATATTTGATTGTCGTATCCGAAATTTTTTGACGTATATGTCATATGTGTGATTATTGGATCGATTGATATTTATTTCAATGAACTATCAATAAATGTTAGGTGTTTTGTTTGATAAAATATATATTATATTGAGCTACTTTGTCGTCGTTTTTGCCTCACATAGTGTAGAAGACACAAAAGCAACACTTTATTCATTGCATTTTTATATAATAATTAGGTCTTTGTTCCATTGTAAATATATTTCAAATAGTAAACATAAACACTCCACAAAAGTAAGGTTAAAGTTCAAGTCAAAATGTCAACAATGTAAAAATTCATCCGATTTTCGTGCAAAAGTTAAAATATTTTTAACTTCTTCCGATGACTTTTAATTTCGTACGAAAATCTCACCTGTCATTTTTCAACCAATGAAATTCGCTGAAATTTATATCGTATCATCGTACCGTCGGATATCGGACCTGTGAAAATCCACTTTAACACGTTTCACTATTAGATTTTAGTATTTTTTAGCAATTTTCTTCAAAGTTGGAACACGCTTTTCTCGATTATTACTGGACACAGAAAGGTGAAAAAACAAATCAACGATTACAGAAAAAAAAACTCTTTCAAGTGATGGGCGTAAAAAGTTTAGTTATAATAGAATGTTAAACAGTATAACCCAATTTTTCAACAGAAGTTTAAAAAAAAATAAAAACTTAAAACCATCATTTTAAAAGCAACATAGTTTCGAATATTGTGTCCAAATTTCGAGACATTTTGTCGGTAAATAACAATTCCTAGGTTTTGGTGCACCAGTAAAACAGCCTTAAGATATATTCTAATTTTTGTTCTTAAATACCCTAATATTTATTTTAAATCTATTGTAAAGGAATATTTTTCATTTATCTTTTTAGTTTTGTTTTATTCTCTAATATTGTATGTTTTTGTAAATATTTTGCTTCGAATAACCAAGAAAAAATTATTTTAATGACAGGACGCAATCATTAATATAAAGAATAAAAACGGTAAATAATGTAGAGAAAAATCACAAAAATACGATAAAATAGAAATGGAATTTTCCAAGCATCAACTTACAATAACTTTCACTGCAGATTAAAAATGTGGTAATATTAAAGTATTGTCCGTGATATTATGGATGATCAGTGGGTTTGGGAAAATTCTAACATTTAAATTAGAATTCAGAAAGTCGTATACAATATTGAAAGTTGTATTTAGAGTTTGACAGTACTTGGCTTTACACATCTAATGTGATATAATGTAACATTGAAAATGCACAACACTTGGGACGTGATGAGTAAAATGCATGTTTTTTGTACAGCCAAAAATTAGAAAATATTGTCTTAATATAATATAATCTCACTGTGTATTCGAATTTTGCCAAAAAAATATGGGCGTTAAAAACAAACTAACTGATTAAAAAAATAATATAACTAAGCGAATATTTAAAAGTTTAGACTTACATTTTTTGATTAAATAATAGCTCCCTGTGAAGATTTTGTCGTTCAATGTTTTCCTTGACAGGATTTGGAAGTTTTTTGGGTATAATCATTCCGCCTTCGTTTAATATAGGTTCAGAAGTTCGATCTGAATCGGGAATCATTGTGGATAGCTTTTCAAATTTTCTTAGTTTTACTGTAAATAAGAAAAATAATTAAAATAAAATTAAAAATTGAATAAAAAAAATTAAGTAAAAATATAATGTCATAATTTTGAATTTAGAAGAATAAAATAGTGTTGCGTTGTTCTGTGTGTTCAGAGATTAAATGATACACAACGCGGTTTAACTAACTTTATTTAACTCAAAAACTCAATTAATTACAAATATCACAATTACTAAACATCTATTGATATCATGCTAAAATAAGTAATTCAATTTATAAACGTGTTTTTTTTAAGAAAGGCCATAGTCGGATAAGAATGTCAAAATTGTCCCAGGAGAAACTTGACTCCAAATTAGTATTGTTCGGCATCATAAAAGATGAAGATTCAGTTTATCGATCAGAAATAGAATAAAGAGTTTTTTATTATTTTAATATACCGCGGGCATATAAGTTAAAATACAACCCTGTACTTATTTGTAATAGTTAGAATAAGAGAAAACATTGTTCCGTGACGGGACCCTAACGAGTTTTTCCGTGAAAGACTGAGTGAATAGTGAAAGGACAATGGAACCCGTATAATTATAGATTTAGGAATAAACTTGTAATTGTATTTTGCGGTGGGCATTTTTCGAAAGTAAATAAGAATTAGATTTAGATAAGAGATAACAAGAATTTGGAAACTTATTTCTGTTGAAAAAGGCAAAATTGTTAATGGTTTCTGAAAAGTAATTTGAGTGAAAGTAGTTTATTTGTTTTAAATATCATGTTGGAAATTTTCTAAATCGAAAATAAGTGGGAAAGATGAATGCTTATGATTGGTTAAAAAAGAATGGTGGGAATGAGAGAGTTGAGAAGGTTGTCTGGGAGAGATTGAAAGATTATTATGTTACCGGCAGACCAGAAGAGAAGACGTGTTTTCGTGTAGTCAATCTGAGTACCAGTGTTTTCGTTTGTTAGTGAAAAAGGTGGAAGCTGAGAGCAGATCAAAATCGAGAAGATTAATACCTCTTTTGAGTCTGCATAGTCCACGAGATATAATTGAGAAAGAAAGGAGAATTTGTGAATAAAGAGTACCGGTCAAAAGAGGCTTGGGCTTGTGTTTTCGGAGGAGTAGTTTGCTGGTATGCGGTTTGGATCGATGCTGAGAACGGGAAAGATTTGATGGTAGCCGGACATAATCAATCAAGGAAGGAACTGTGGTTTGATCGAGAGGAGACATCATTGGTGTAAAAATAAAGGTCAGTCAAATAATTTGAATGAAAGAAAATTTTAAGATATTCTAAAGATAAAATCAAATATAAGCATACGAACTAAGATTCCAAGTTTCAAAGAGTTATTTTTTTTGTGAATAAATTATATTTTTATATGGTCATTTTTTTTAGTAGATATTATTATAAAACAGATCAATAGATAGTTTGTAATTAAAATTAAATTTAGAGTATAGGAGTTTGTTGGGAAAGATAATTGCCCACAAAAGTTATTTATTAATATTCATCGTATTGCTTATTGAAAATAAATAATAATTTGTGTGCATATTTATGTTGTTTTAATGTTAGTTCCGTTTCCTGTTCTATCCCGATTATGAGCAACTAGGAGATACTGAACCCACTAGAAGAGATATATAAAGTAAACTGATTAAAGTAATAATTAACAAAAAAAGGCACCCTGAGAATTTTTAATAGTAATTGAATTGTATGACTCTGCATAAATTAGTGAATTAATTAATTAAATAATTGGATTAATTAAATTAGTGTTAATTAATAATAAAACATCATAAAGCAGATCACAACAATATATATATATATATATATATATATATATATATATATATATATATATATATATATATATATATATATATATATATATATATATATAATGTATGATCACCAAAACTATGTTATAACTTTTTTTCTTTTTTTTCAGGGACCTTACGTTGGACTCTAGATTTTTCCCTGTGAACCACTTGAGCTAAGCAATATGAATCAAAAATAGATATTTTTTTTGCTTTTTTAATGGTTTAAAGTATGAAACATATTTTATCGTATGGGGATTATCATTTCCACTCATGATAAATGTCAGAAATCAATTTGAGAAAAAATATTTTCGATTTTCGAAGTCTTTTAGTTCCGAGGCAGCAGTATTCAGTACTCAAAATAACTCAAAAATTAAATTTTATTTTTTTAGCGTTGATGAACTATCTGAAAGGTATTCAAAATAATGAATTAAAAACTAAAGTTGACAAAATATATAAATATTAATAAATATAAAGTTATACAGGTTATATATTAATTTATATAAAGTTAACAAAATATTAAACATGTTCAATATCAATACAGTTATTTATAAGATTTGATACATTTATTACTTTCATTTTCTCTACTTTTTCATGTCAGTGCGTTATTGATAGCAATGCCTTCGTAACCATAATATAATCAAATAAAAGTATTCGTTTTTATTTTTTATACATTTTTATCTGTTACGATTTTCTAAAATGAATTATTAATTTAAAACAAATGCAAACAGTAGCACAATAAATTATTAGAACTATGACCACGATGCCAAGACGAAGCAGAACATTGTAAACACTTTATTTATTTGTATTTATTGTTACCAGCAATTTAAAATATAAATAAAACAAGAAAATAAAATCAGTTTTTCATAAGGCTATATCACCCTTTATTTCAGCAATTTTTTATTTATGTTCCAATGTTTAGAGTTGATATTGATTGTTTTCATTTTTTTGTTTTTATTTGCTGTAATTAATTTGTCTTCATTATTTAATAAATTAAAATAAGAAATTGCATTGAATCAATAGTTTCTTTTTGTTTTTTATTTAGATGAGACAATTCAATTTTTTAAAATCTTTTCTTTAAGATCTTTATTTCAGGCATATTTATTAATTTAATGGTTTAACGAGGAGGTGACTATCCTTCTGACTCTTTACCTTTTTGTAGTATAACATTGAATTAAAAATAGAAAGCCAATGGCATTAAATGTAAATTTTTTAACTTCTTTTAATATTCGTTTATAAGAAACAACAATTTTGATAATGTTTAAAGCTTATTTTATCTCAATCAGATGCAGTGCATCAGACTACCGATTAAAAATCAAAGAATTTACGAGCATAAGAAATGATCAGAGGACGAAACTAACAGAACGTAATCGTAAAAATAATTTAACCTGTCTGGTTTCACTAAGCGCTAAGTGTCAAATAAAATACCAACAATTATTAAATAAACTATTAAATACAAACAGTAAGCGGTGGTATGGAACGCGATCAGATTGTTGGTTGGGTTAATTATTAGTCTTGACCTTACTTTGACATAAATTTATTGTGGAAAAAAATTGTTCATATTTTGATTTAACTGAAAATGAATAATTATAGCGTTTCTGAAATGATTTGTATACATGTACTCATAAGAATTATAACTATGGAAAGAACGATTGTAGATATAGTGTAAGTCAATTTATATAGTGTTTTTATGTTAGTTATGCAAGTTATGCACGTAATAAACATTTTCGCTGCAAGAATTACACAGCCAATTTGGTTAACCAGAATAAACGGACGATTTATTTGACGTCTATTGGCGAAACAAGTATAATCATAGTCAAATACAATAAATTTTGGTTCTTAAATAACTGTCTTCCAAAGTGAATTATGTTTAAGTTCAATATTGTTAATTTTTATTAATGACTTTTTTTATATAAAAACTGTTAAAAAAGGCAATACACAATATAGTGAAAGTTTAAGGTTTTTATGGACTTTTACAAAAGCTTGTAAATCAAAATATAGTTCGCCAAACAAAGAGCTATCGCAAGTAACAAAGTACATTTTCTTTCCAATAAGTTTAATTTACACAGAAATTAAAACAAAAAAGATTACGCTGCATACATGATTCGACATTCAACACAATGAATTTTAACGTAGACCTCCCTCTCTTCACGTAAGATTATTAAGTTTATAATACTTACTCTCTTACTATTATAGTTTTACAAGCAAATACGATTTTCCACTGCCAATTTTATCATTTTCTTAAATAACTTTTAATGCTGACTCCTTACATTATCCGTAATCTATATTTCTATATGTGTTACAATTTTGGCTGCACTAGTTTTCAGGACGGACCAACAGACACACTAAAGTAAAAGATCGACATTTTGAAAATACTTATATCGATCCAATTATTTTGAATGAGCAGCGCTCGTATATTTTATTAATAATTGCCTTGGTTTTTTGTCTGATCCATTCTATTCTTTTTCGACCCCTCTTTGTTATACTCTCTCCATTTTTGGCCAATTTATTGCTAGCTGCATTTAGATCTCATATAAGTTCTTGTAGTTCTGCAGGATTATTAGCAATCAGAACGATGTCTTCTGCGAATCTTAGATGGCTGAGGTATTCTCCATCAATGGATATTCCTTTGTTCTGCCAGTTCAATTTGCATATTTTCTAGAGTTGCAGTGAAGAACCTTTGGTGATATTGCGTCTCTTTGTCGGACGCCTCTGGTAGTGGGAAATTCTGGGGTGTTATCATACATTTTTACCTTAGCTTTTGCTTGTCTGTATATTTGCTAAAATTTGCTAAAATTTCTATATACGGTTTGTCAATGCCTTGGTTGGTCAAAGCATTACTGCCTTGGGATATATAGAATCGAAAGCCTTCTCGAAATCTATGAAGGTTAATGGTATTTCATATTCTCTACACTCTGGTTCTCTAAGTGTATGAATATGATCTATGATACTGAATCCATTTCTGAAGCTAGCTTGTTCTCTCATCTGTGCAGCATCTAATGCGTTTGTTAATCTGTTGTTAATAATCTTTGTGAATACCTGTAGTTCTGTAGTTTTTGATATCCTCTTTGCTACCTTTCTTATGAATGAGAATTATGTTTGCCATATTCCAGTGGTCTGGTATGCATCTCGATCTTAGGCAAAAGATCGTAGATATGCCTGCTAAGATTTTCCAGGTTTTATTACCAGCGTATTTAAACAGCTCCACTGTTATACCATCTATTCCAGCTACTTTACCGCTTTTCATCTTTGCAATTGTCGATTCTACTTCTTCCGGAAGGACTTATGTTACATCTTTTTGGTTGGTTGTATTATTTCATTTCTGTCTGTAATTCCGTCTGTGTTTTCGTTTGCTAGAGCAACGATTTGCTTCTTCGCAATGATTAATGCTTTTCTTGTTTTCTTATAGTTTTTCCTGTTTTCGATTGCATTTTCTATCACTCTTTCATTGTATTTTCTGATGTCTTCTTTAATACTTTATTGCCTTACAAAGTTCTGTGTATTGTATATCTGTATGTTGCTGCTTACTGTCATTTTCATTCTTTCTTTTAGAACTATTTTAGTTTTATCAGACAGTTTACTACGTTGATTTTGTTGTTGCGGGCCTCCTATTCCTTTGGCACTATCAAGGATGATTTCCATTTGGTCATGTATTCCTTCATCGATTGTCCTTTGGTAGTGATCTGAATTTTCTTTTAGATTGTTAATATTTAAACCGGTTACTCTTGGTTTTGTGATTAATTTTATTCTTTCTAGTTTCAGATCCAGAACAATTTTTGCTCTGATTAGTCAATTGTCGCTGCCTGTTTGCATGTAGGTTGTGCCAAAAGGAGCGGAACGGTCGTATATTTCGGACTTTTCGGAGGAAATTTACATCGGATTTAAAAACATAAACAAAGTGTTCAATATTTTTCAAAAATCTAACTAATGACATTAAAACGCGACCCCCAGCCCCACCCCCATTTTTTAATCCATATTTGGATTCCTCATGAAAAAATAAATTTTATTCGAAATATTTCTGTCGATAGATAAATGGTGCTATAATATAAAAAAAGGATTTATCCGGATGCCCTAAAAAAAATTATGAAAACGGTCTGATATCTCGAGAAATACACTTCTAAATGAAAAACCAAAAAACCCGTTTTCTCATTTTTCAAAGATATATCGAGTGACATCAAACACGACCTTCCACCTCCACCCTCTGGGGGTGGGCAAAGGACAACTTTGAAATCTTAAATGGAAAACCACATTTTTTTTATTGCAGATTCGGATTCTACGTGAAAAGTAAACAAAACCCATATGAATTGTTTTTCTATTCACGATAGGTGGCGCTGTAATCGCAAAAAATACGGTGTTAGAAAGTCGCAAGGAGTTGTATTTAATGTCATTCGATAGATTAAAAAAAATTAACACCTGTTACTTATTTGTGCACAAGAAATCCAAATCTGCAATAAAAATGAGGGGTTCATTTTTATTCAAGTCAAGAATTTATAAAGCCAGTGTAAGACCAATAATGACATATGCCTCAAAAAAAAAAAGACCCGATACAGGTACAACACAAAGGCTACTGGAAACGGCAGAGATGAGAGAACTGAGAAGAATTACAGGAAATACGCTGAGAAATCGAAAGAGAAGTGAAGACATTAGAAGAAAATGTAACATTCAGTGTATAAATGAATCGACATAAAAAAGAAAAAAAGGATGGAATAACCACATAAGCAGAATGGGGGAGACCCGCGTCGTTAAAATAGCAAGAAATAAGTCACCAATCGGCAGAAGTATCGGACGACCACGTAAAAGATGGAGTGACAACCTTCCATAGAGGTAATAAACAAGCAGAATTGCTTATAAAGGGGAAGAAGAAGATTGATACTCTATCAAATACTGCCCACGCTAATTTATTTAACTGCGATAAACAAAAGACTTTCTACAGATATATTTACGGACCTACTTTAACTTTCTCATCATGGCATAATTTTACAATAATATTTAAAACGATTTTCCTGTTAATAATTACAAATCATTAAGTAAACAGTAATAAACCGATTTATTGGTCTGTGGAGATTTGTTTCCTTAACGTTTTTTTCGCAGTCAGATATTGTGTACACTTTAATTTCAGAGAGTTCAACATATGTATTCACACACAATTTTATGTCAAAACATGTACATTCAAGCTGCAATCTTACCCCAGATGTTTTCACCAGTAATAAGTAAATAGCTAAAGTGTGAAAAGGTACAGTACACGACCCAGCAGTAAATGACATACATACATAGGTTTTTTATATGAAGCGCTCAACACATACGCAAATAAAGTGAAGTATGAAGAATTGACTTTTAAACAGGAAAAAGGAAGGGATGAGTACGATCCTACTGTCAAATATTCAGGGACTAAGTCAATTTAAAATGGATTGTTTATTTTCTGATTATAGGGAGTCTGATTTGAAATTTCTTTGTATGACTGAGACGTGGGCAGCAAATGACGAGGTGATTCATTATAATTTTCCAAATTTTAAAATTGTAAATTCTTTTAGTAGATCCCAATATAAATGTGGTGGTACTGGTAAAATTACTGATACTAATTCATAAAAATAAAAGAACTTTTTTATGTAACAGTGATATTCACTCACACAACACAAGAAATAAGAGACAGTTTGTAGTACCCTATCGACATTTAGAAATAAGCAGGAAGTCATCTACTATCTGTGGTTTACTACTGTATAATCAACTTCCTCAAAATTTTAAAAACAATAATTCAACTACAGCTTTTAAAAACCAAGTCAAAGAGTACCTAGTGACCATGTGACCTTATACATAGGTGAATATTACGAGGGTGTATCTGTGAATGCCTAAGCTGCAACATAACCAAATTTATTAATATTTTAATTATATGTCTATATTGTACGTTTTTTAAGTATTTTAATGTTTTAAATATTTTTATTGTATTGTTTTCATTTTTTGTAATATTTAATATTTATAATTTTAGTTTTGACTTGCTGTAAACCTAGTTGTAACTTACAGTCAAATAAACTATCTATCTATCTATCTATCTATCTATCTACAATCCATCAATATATCAACACCATTAGTATATGTTTGATCTAATTTTATGAGGTTAGACCATAGTTGGATTTCAATACGTAGTTCAATTACGATTATGCCTTTTTATGTACTGAAAATGTCATATGAGATAAGCAAACAGAAAATAAAATTTAAAGTTGAACCGGGCTCGTTTTTCTGACAATCGAATGTTCCTAACTTTTTCTAGTTAAAATTTTTCGTTCTCACGACCTGTTGTTACGCCTTTTTTGTAGGTTCCTTATCGTAAAAAATAACAAATTTTCAAGTGACATAAAGGACAAAATCACGGACACTGGCGTATTAACATTCCATGTTTAGGTCATAATTAACACCCTTAGGCCATTAGTAGTTCTTATGCTAAAATTTAAAAAAAATTGAATCAATACCCCCCTATCGATAGGCATAAGGGGGACAATAGTCATAGTATATACGATTTTATTTACACAAGAAAATTCAATTTTCACACAGATGTCCTTAGGAGACCCCACAGTTTTCACATATTTTACTTTCCTTAATTTTATCTTTCGGTACTCTCAAAGACATAAGGGATAAAATCGTGGCTGAATTTCTATTGAAATCCGACGGCCTATAATTGTTTCCAGATATTTCTGTTACACTTTTAATCTAAGTTCCACTTTTCATTTTTCACACTGTCAATTGAAAGTATTTTTTTACACTACAACTATGTTTCAATCCAAAAGATCAAGATTTCTTCGAAATCCTATCACCGATTTCGGATATACTTTTTCCAAGTATTCTGGTAGAATCTGCATGTTGATCTGTCCTTCTTCTTCTTCTTCAGCGCCTTATCCGGTCCGGATGTTGGCGATCATCAAGGCTATCATGGTTTTGTTGACTGCTCTACGAAACAGCTACGCGGAGGTCATCCCAAACCATTGTCGGAGGTTTTTTAACCACGAGATACGATGGTGTCCCGGTCCTCTCCTGCTAAATACTTTACCTTGCATAACGAGTTGAAGAATTCGATATTTTTCTTCGTTCCGCATCACGTTACCGAGGTACTTAAGCTTACGTTGTTTCACTAAATTAAGCACTTCTTTTTCTTTTCTCATGCGCTGTAGGACCTCAACGCTGGTGACATGTTCCATATACGATATTTTTAGTATCCTTCTGTAGATCTACATCTCGAAGGCTTCAATCCGCTTTTCTGTGGCTTGCGTCAGTGTCCACGCTTCAACTCCATATAGTAACACTGGAAGATTTTATCCGCATCTTGGTTCCCAAACTGAGATTACTTCAGCACAGCAAGAATCTCAACTTGATATATGTAGACCGTGCCATTTCAATTCTGGATCTAATCTCTTGAGTGTAGTCCCATTATGAGTTGAGGGTAGTTCCGGGATAAGTAAATCTGTCGACTCTCTGGATCTCTTCAGTACCTATCATTAGTGCACCGGGATCTAAATTTACACGGCTGACAACCATGAATTTAGTTTTCTTAATATTAAGGTCTACTCCGTACGTTACGCTCACAGTTCTCACTCGGTCTAGTGAGGCTTGTACATAATTCAGGCTGGTTACTAGTAACACAGTGTCATCGGCGTAGCGGATATTATTGATGTATTCACCGTTCACTAGGATTCCCATCTCTAGGTTTGTGAGGGCTTCAGTAAAAATCTCCTCAGAGTATATATTGAAAAGAGTCGGCGATAGCACACATCCTTGTCTTACTCCTCGCATGATCTTCACTTGGTCGGTCAGCTGGTCTCCGACCTTGATTTGAGCACGCTGGTTCCAGTATAATTTCGTGATGATCCGAATGTCCTTCTCATCCAATCCTACTCTTTGTAGGGCGGCGAACATCTTCTGGTGCTGACAACGGTCAAATGCATAAAACAAATATAGACATCACAACTGACATCGCGGCATCTCTGAAGTAGGACTTGTAACATGAAAAGTGCTTCTCTTGTAAATTCTGGCGTGTACGATTTTAAGAAAAATCTTAAGTGCATGACTCATAAGGCTGATAGTTGGGAAATCTTCACGTTTTCGCGGGTCGTTTTTTTGGTAGTGTTACAAATGTTGACAATAGCCATTCCTCTGGGATATTACCTGAATCGTATATGGCGTTAAACAGTATTGATCTGTCCATTTCGTCAATTTTAGAGATATGATCTCTAAGTGAGAAATCTACAGTTAGAACAACTGCGAATCGATTACTCTGAAGTCAGTTTTCTGAAGCTCTAAGAGTATTTGCGCAGAGAACAGAAGGTTGTACCTCCCTATAACCCGTTTGCTTGCCTTCTAAAAAGAGAAAGTTACTTTTACTATTTTCGGACATCGTCCGCGATGTAGCATTTTTGATACCTATATCTTTCAAAATTAAGATTCCGTAACCAATTTTACAGATAACGGCGTATTAAGTATTAGAATGCACGAAAGGCTATCTTTTGTCTGTCAAGCACTTAGGGAAAAAAGAGGATTCTTAACCCAATGTTTCACTTTACGGAATGGACACACTACTGCCATTTACTTTGGATTACAGAAAAGACACCACTATATACATTGTATATACATGGAAGTACATACAATAGGTTATAGTTGTTTTATTGTGACATCTTTTATATTATTAACTTTATTATTTGTTATATGTAAAAATAGTATACTTTCCAATACGGCTCTGTAACATGGAATTCCAAATATCTATCAGATTCACATTTCTAAAATCGAAAGAATACTAAATACCTTCAAGATTTATCATAAACACAGGTGTACATAATTATTTGATTGACAACTATATACTTCATGAGAATAATAATCAGTCTGAGGAAAAGAAGATAATATATTTATATTCTATACTTTAAAGGCATAACTGAATTGCTAATGTTATTTTTCTACTCTCTTACTAGTAAATTGTATATTACCTACTATTTGGATGCTAAGTAAATGTATCATAACAGATACTGACACGTAATGACTAGCACGTAATAAAAAAAATTACGCTTCAGTTTTATAAAATGTGTAATATCACATAAGCCTCGTAAGTCAGTTGGTCGAATTACCATGGAAACGAATTAATAGACGTTATTTTGACAGATTAAAAATTATTTATCTGTCAGTGTAAATATAATGGTAATTTAATTTTTATTTTTATAAACGAAAATAATCGTAGAAAAAGTATAGTACACAACTTAAGTTGTAAGCTTATTACATGCTTGTAAAATTACTGCGCTCGCCGCTACGCGGCTCGCGCGCAACTTTTTTACTCGCATGTAATAAGCTTCTTACAACTCTCGTTATGTAATATACTATTTTAATACTGTAAAAAGACATTCAAAATGAAATTCATGTTTTTTAAATAAATTTTTTGTTAAATAAACCATTAGAGTTGTTTTGGCTATCTAATTTCCAATTAATTAAATTTAAAAAGTTACTAAAGATCATATTGAGATTTTAAATGGTATTTTGTATTTTGGAGGTGCATTTGGACGACTTTACCGGAGAAAACTTAATTTGATTACCAAAAATTAATTTTAAAAGTATAATGTAATATTGATGTTAAGCTAAATGCTACACCGAATACTTATGTTACACATAACCCTTAAATATCGAAAAAAAAAATCAATGGAAGAGATAAAAAAAAGGAAAAAATTGAGACATGTAATAAAGCTGAAATATATTAGTAATCATCAGATTACAAGAAACTAAAAGATCTGTGGAGGTAAAATAGACGCAGTAACCGTTTCAGATACTTCTTATGGTTATCTGATACTACAATCTCAGGTTATAAATCCAGGGTTTTTTAATGTTTGGAGAAAATGTGTGTTTTATTTAAAATCATGATATTATTATATTATTATATTGTCCTTAACAAGATTTCAATTTTTCGGTTAAATAGAAAGTACGAGCATATGCTCAAGTTCTTTTATATTTATTTAACAAGTTATACCATCCTAATTATATAATAATATAATAATATAATAATATAATAATATAATAATATAATAATATAATAATATAATAATATAATAATATAATAATATAATAATATAATAATATAATAATATAATAATATAATAATATAATAATAATAATAATAATAGTCTCCCGTTTTATAATGCACGCGGCTTTGGGAGTATAGCAGGGTAGTCTGCTATATCTAGGGCCTACGGTATACAAGGAAGGTAACATGGCCAGTGCTACGCTTCAACCGCCTATTATTACCCCTGGTTTTACCCAAGGTACTCATTTTATTCAGGCTGAGTCGACCTGGGGCCTATAGACATTTTAAAAATGCCTAGTTGTTCTTGCCGGCGGTAGGATTCGAACTCACGACCACCGGCATGCGAGGCAAGCACACTACCGCTTGCGCTACGCAGGCCCTATATAATAATAATAATGTTGAATAATTTCAGATACATTGTATAAAAAGAATAATAATTTAAGTAATACTTAGTAGTTTAATAATATACTTATTTTGATTTTATAACTTTCAGGTAAGCAAAACTATTACTAATTACTATGACTATACTTAATTACTATGACTAAACTATTGGTTGTTTAATCCATTAAAATTTGCATATAGCCGTGATCCGAATTGAGAATATATTTTTTAAATATTGATTTTATTATTACCAGTGAGTTGAGAGTAATTAGGTATATTTTATATTTATCAGGTAAGGCACTGAATATTCTTGGAACTTGATAGAGGAGGTATCTTTGAACTAATCTTTTTTTGCTACTTCCAGTTTTAACAGTTTATTGAGGGTTTCATACGGGTGGCATAGTTTATGAAGAATGTGTTTTCTGTTATACATATATGTAAACTAACATGGAATACATATACAGATTGAACGAATTTAAAACGGATCATACAATTTAATATATGTCTGTTTGAACTGCATTTGAAATAGTGGACCAATATAAAATTGGACAAAAATAAATCCATACCTGGGTATAGACATTGTATAAAATATCGTTCAACTATCTGTCTCGCAACAATGTTGTTTGCGCAAAGGAAGCGATAATAGTTCAGGAAATGAAGCTCGAAAAAAGTTACAACTTCGCAATTTTTTCGTCCTGCATGGATTGAGTTGAAATTTTAACAGAAGGTAGATGATAGCCCAAGGATCAAAATCTATATCGAACCGAAGTGCGCTGAAGGGTTTTGGGGGTGAAAACTACCCCTAATTGTCAAAAATGATAAAATAACATATTAAACCTGAATATGGGTAAGATTTGGTTTGAATAGTTAAATAATGATTATTTTATACTTTTGAATAGACTTCCATATTTCAACCCTTAAAAAGCAACCCTTGTTAGAGATTAATGTAAAAAAATTACTAATTCTAAAAAAATGATTTCGCCTTGGATCGATTTGGATAAAAATTTGGATTTAAGCTCAATTCACCCATTGCTTTATAGTTTATGTCATGTCGACGAACCCTCACTGTTCTTAGGGGTGAAAACTACCCCTAATTGTCAAAAAATTATAAAATAATGATAGTTTTACCACTAATGATGATTAACCATTGCATTATCTTAAACATCTCTACTTCAATTTTATTTTTCAATCTTTCCATGTGTCTGCACTATACAAAATAGCAGTGTCATCGGTAAAACTGATTATGCGATGTTTATGTTATATAATTTATTTACATGTACGTTAAATTATAGTGGACCTAAAACTGTTCCATGGGGTACACCAAAATGTAGGATCATCTGATCACTGCAAGTGTTATTTACCTTCACAATTTGTTGTCTTTTGTATAAATATCTTTGAATTAAATTATGTGAAATTCCGTGTACTCCGCACGCTTCCAATGCTTCTCTTCTAGCAGTTGCGGATGACTGGCCGTATCAAATGCATTCGCTAAGTCTAGAAATACTCAGGCAGCAGGTTTATGTTTGTCAACTGTATCTATTTATATTCTTTAGTTACGTTATTATCTATCCTAATTATCCCAATTATATCTGCAACTATTATTATATATTGCCCCAAAACTAGTTCTTTTTTAACTAGTCTTTTTTTTTAGTTCTTTAGTTCTTTTTAACAATTCACGAAAGCATACAGAGTTTAGAAATTTTTTGACACGAGCATTCACTTCTTTGCATTTACAAAAATTTTCAAAAGATTTTTATTGATCACATTCCGAATCCCACCACGGAGGGGGAGTCTACAGGTACGCTCAGATATTTTATATTAGAGGTTGTTTTTATGGTTATGTTACTTTTCATGCAGTTAATGTTTATATGATTATATAAATATAGTGATACTTTGCTCCCACAAAATGGAATAATTAACGTTTTTTTTTAAGTTAATTGTCAATCCTTTATAATTGAACCATTGAACTATCTTAAACATATCTAAAACATATCTACTTCAATTTTATTTTTTAAATCATTCCAGATGTCTGCACTATACAAAATAGCACTGTCATCGGCAAAACTTGATTGATTTTCCTTCAGTGTTTATGTTATATAAGTTATTTACATGTACGTTAAAGAATAGTGAATCTAAAACTGTTCCTTGAGGTACACCACATTGTAGGATGAGCTAATCACTGTAAGTGTTATTTACCTTCACAATTTGTTGTCTTTTGTATAAACAACTTTGAATCAAACTATGTGAAATTTCGCGTACTCCGCACGCTTCCAATGCTTCTAACAGTTGCGAATGGATGGCCGTAACAAATGCATTCACTAAGTCTAGAAATACACAGGCAGTAAGTTTATGTTTGCGGAACTTTGATCAACGAAACCAATCATCATACTGCAGAAATAAACAGGCGAATAGAGATTGCCATATCAGCATTTATACGAATGAAACCACTCCTAACGTGCAAAAATCTAAATTTGGAGATCAGACTACGTACCATTCGCTGTTATATATTTTCAATATTATTATATGGAGCTGAGCTTGGACATTAAAAAAATGCAATATAAAAGGAATCGAGGAAAGAATTTCGAACTCTGGTTATAGCGCAGAGTATTAAAAATATCATGGACTGATAGAATTATAAATAAAGAAGTACTGGAGAGGGTTGGTAAAGAAACAGAACTAATTACCACTATACAAACCAGAAAACTGGAATACCTAGGCCACGTGATGAGGGGACCAAAATTTGAAATTTTGAGACTCATAATGCAGGGAAAGATTCAAGGAAGAAGATCTGTTGGCTGAAGGTAGTACTCATGGTTAAAGAATCTGCGTAATTGGTATCAACGCAGATCGATTGATTTGTTTAGAGCAGCAAGTTCAAAAATAAAAATAGCCATTATGATTGCCAACCTCCTTCAAAGAAGAAGAAGGTTTATGTTTGTCAACTGTATCATATATGTTATTAATAATTTATCTAAATGCATCACTTGTAGAAATAACTTCACGAAAACCGTTTGAGAGGTGATTTTGTCAATTCCCGGAAACTTCTTATTCTTTAAGTTGTTTATTATGCTTTCTATTTCCCTTTCTGAGACCCGTGTCAAATATATTGACATATTGTCTCTCCAAATTCTGTGATATAACAAACAAAAGTATTTGAGTCAGTTGTATTGTCTTTAATACTAGTTTGGTTTTCTGTAATTATTTCTAATTTTTAGATATATTTTTGTTTTTCAATATCTGATTTCTGAAATAATCTCTTTAGGCGCTTTTTAATAATTTATTGAGCTGATTTCTGTAATTAAGATAGTTAGTTTTTTTATTTATATTATCTGGATCTTTGATTTATAGATTTCACCAATCCAGTTGTTATCCAAGATTGACACTTTAATTCGCGTTTTTTGCATTTTCTACTATAGCTGTTCCTCTCTATAAATTCACTAAGAATTTTACACAAAAAGGTAAATTTGGCGTTTACATTTTTCAAATCACTATATTCTTTCCAGTGATAGTTTTCTAGACCATTATTTAATTTCTTGTAGTCTATTACTTGATATTCTTTAGTTACGTTATTATATATCCCAATTATATCTGCAACTGTTGTTACATATTGCCCCAAAATTAGTTATTTTTTAACTAGTCTTACAACAATTCACGAAAGCATACAGAGATCAGTTTGGAGATATACATTAGACTCAGGGTCTTAATTTATTTGAGAAAGTTTTAAAAACTAATTCTAGGTTTTTAATTAAAAAGTATTTTATTATTTTGTATCACTATTTTGTTTATATATTTTAATAAATGTATATTTTAACAAAAAATCTGTACTCTACTAACGGATTCTTTTATCAGTCTTACATCAAGTCTTTTTAATTTTCATTGCCCATAATGTCAATGCCTCGATAATTAACGACTGCATCTGAAAATAGATTTCTACTAAGAAAGCTGTTAACTGTTTATACGTATGAGTAAAATAATTAGTTAAAATGTATGTTTGCGGAAGCATAATAAAATATCAACTATTTATTTTCCATAAATCTTGGATAACACCTGTTACGAAATAACAACTATTTTTATTTTGTAATCTATGGCAAATTGATGAAAAAAAATGTGAATATATATATATATATATATATATATATATATATATATATATATATATATATATATATATATTATACGTTCGGATAGATTTCCGCGGTCATATGAATGAAAATCACTAGGTTCTCGGGAAGAACCGCGTTGAGAATTTAATGCTCGACGTTTCGGCTCCCATTTTGGAGCCATTATCAAGAGGGATACGGTACGGTTCGAGTTCGGGGTCTCAATATGCCTACTTCTCTCACTCGAAACGCACCAGTATCGTGTTCTGTATTATAAATACAAGAACTGTCTCTCGGCACTGAGGTCTCAATCTGCCTACTCCTCAGTGTCGAGTGACAACCGGTGTGTCGCTGCTTTTATACTCGCTGTACGCGCGGGAACGATATGGGCTGAAGTGGTCTGAACTGACGTGGCGTGAGCGGTGTGGGCGGGAGGTCGCTGAAGTAGGGGTCGCCATGTTGCAGGCAATCGTTTCGCGTCATCGTGCGTATTTAAGCTGTTAGGCCGTTTTTCGATTTCGATGGCTTCACGAATGATTCTTGATTTTAAGGAGCGGATGGGTGCGATGGTTTTCGCTTTTTCGAAGTCTATTTTGTGGCCTGTTTGAATATGATGTTGAGTTAGGGCTGAAGTATCGGAATGTTTGACTGATATAGAATGTTCGTAAATACGGTTATGGATTCGTCGGTTTGTTTGTCCGATGTATGTACGTGGGCAACTGGAACAAGGTATATCGTAGACACCAGAGAAGCGGAAGGGGGCTATGGTTCTGGAGTTTTCAAAATCAATTCTGTGTCCTGTATGAAGATGATGTTGACCTAGAGCTGAAATTAAATCGAAATTGCGAATAGAAATGGGATGTTCATAAATCCTATGGGCACAAGGAATTTCGTAAACTCCGTGTTGTTCATTTGGAATGTTATCTATGATTGATTTTACAATTTTAAGAATTTTGTCGATTTTTGTCAGTGACACATTTGATGTAATGAAGAAAGCTTTCGTATGATGAGGGTATGAGTCTTTGTAATGAGATTGAGTGGGAGATTGACGTGATTTTCGCGGTAACCGTTTTGGAAGAGGACTAGCTTTCAACTAGAGATCTCAGCGGGTCTATTTGCATCATCGCAAATGCGTATTGATCTGGAGATACAATTAACGACTTAATTAATTTGTGAAGGTGGATGATGAGGGTTGCCATGCAACTAACGATTGGTATGGGTGGGTTTTCGATAAACAGAATGATGAAAACCTTAATATTGCTTTTTTTATGTTTCATTTTGGAGCAGCTCGCCCTTATTTTTCGAAAATCTAAACACACTTCACGTGCTGCACCAATTTATCATAAATAATTTAATCTTAAATAGTTATGACAATATAACGGTTTGGATGAAAAATTGAAAATTCTGTTTTTAGTTTTTCTTAAATTTTATAACAGTAAGATAAAAATCTTAGTATAAGTAGTAAAAAATCATTAGTTTATCTTAACCAAACTTCACTGTGTTGTAAACTTTTTCGTATAGTTCGAAATAAGGGGTAGATTTCACCCTTAAAAATAAATTTTGAAGGGTTAAAAAACTATTAAAAATATTAGACTATTATTACCTAAATATTCCGATCCAAATTTTATCCTCCTTAAGATTATTTTATTAATTTGAGTAATTGGGGGTAGTTTTAACCCATAAGATTGTATTATTTTTAAAGGTCAACTAGTCAACAAATATAGTTGGGAGTATCAAAAAATTATTATTTAATTCACCTGAACCAAGTTTCACTCTTTTTAAGTTTTTTTATAAATTATGGAAATAAGGGACAGTTTTCACCCTCTAAAAGCGTGCGTCGGCACAATATAGATTTTGAAGTAGAGGGTAAGTTGAACTTAATTTGCGATGTTTTGTCCTATTTTAAGCTTCGTTTCCTGGACTATATGCAAACAAACCAAGCAGCTCTTAACAAATCTTTCTTAACTCCGGCATATTGCGGAGAAGTAATACAATATTCTGTATCTGATCTGTAACTGATCAGTTGAGAAAAATCAAACAACGAAGGGAAATTCGTAGAAGGCAAGCATCTTGGTTAAAAATAAGTGGACCTGGAAAATGAGAGCAGAACAACTCTTTTGAATAGCTCAAGATAGGGAAGGTTTTATCATGTTAATCTCCAACCCTAAGGGGGACTTAATAAGGCACGCAAATAAGAAGAAGCAGCACAAAAGTTATAGCTCGCCAAAAAAGTGTCCCACCAGCTTTGTTGAGCACTGTATTTTTTCGTTGCCATAGTATAAACTTACTGTTATATTAAATTTATAATTTTTTTCTGTTCCTTTAAAAGCTTTTGATGAATTTGTCACGTTTTCATTTCAGTGTTTATATACGGTACTTACAGTTATATTTTATTCTAAGTATGTCATAAACAACAAAAATAGTTGTTAACAATAATATATGGTCAAATGTTGCAATCAGGATATTTAAATCTTAGATTAGATCTAAAATACCATTACGTAATTCTTGTACTTGTAATAGTGTTTCTTGTTTTTATTTATGTATGAGTTACGTTAAATTCACGTGTTGACTGCATTGGAAAAATAAGAAAGTAAACGTCGTAAAACAGTTGAAAGCTATTTTATTTGTAACAATATGTCAGTTTTGTAATATTTTCGGAAATAATTTAATTGAAATAAGTTTAAGGTTCATTTAATATTTCAGCTTTCACATTGGGAACTGCCAAAAATACGAAAAAAAAGAAGATGATACAGCAGGTAGTACAGTAGACTAGCGCGAAGCTTCAATTTTAAAATGTATAAAAGTAACTTTATTATTATTATATTTATTTTTATTACATTTATTTATATTTTATTATATTTATTTTTATAATAAAATATTATGCTCCTAACGCCTCCTGCTAACGTATTAACAAAATATACTTTGTTTATTTATGACAGACCTGTCAAATAAAATAAATATATGATGAGTAGAAACGAATAGATCGATGTGAAGAACCGCTATTTTGTGCATGCTACCCGTGACGTTTTCTCATCATGGCACTAGTTCCTTGATACTCGGTGTCAGGATTTTAATATTTTCTCCACAGAAAAAAAGTGATACGACCCCAGTATAGAAGCTTCACTTCAAAAAGGTTTTTGTGCTTTTACTGCAATCAATATGTGTAACCTTCATTAGTTTGATCAAACACCTTTAGTCTTTTTGAAGCGAAGCTTCTATAATGGCGGTATATTTGTTTTTTTTTCTATGGTAAAATGCTGAGACGAGGGTCACGGAACTAGCGTTACGGGTAACGTCACAAAATAGCGGTTCTTCACTTCGATTCACTACTCTCGATCAATTCGTTTCTAGTCATCATATATTTATTCTAAGTAGGTTTCAAATAAAAATTGCACGAAAAATAACATAAAAAATAAACGTAAAAAATTAAAAGGATATCTATCAATGAAACATTCGATGTGTAATGATTTTCAAAATTTTAAAGTCATAAATGTCATTTAATTAATAACAATATTGAATTATCTGTTTAAATTTTTATGACACTTCTCGTTTTAAAATAATTTCTTAAAAATATCTTATTTAGTTTAGATAATAATTAAATTACTAGCAAATGATATTTATTCACGTTTTATTCTTAATTTAATATCTCGTCCGAACTGTGGTGCACCCAGTTAAACCCCGTCCCCACCTCCCAGGGTGTATAAAGTCACATTCACACACACAATACAAAAAATCCAAAACGCTAATTGAATAATTAAATTACCACTTTAAATATGTAGAACACAATAATTATTGTATAAATACACAATAATTAATAATATTTTTTATTATATTTAGATATAGATACCTAATATTAGGCTTATGACAAAAGTACACAGAACGGGTCTGTTGCGAGTAGAATGCGCCTACAGGACTGTATCTGCGGCGGCCTTGTGGACTATCAAGGATTGTTTTCCTCTGCATGTGTTAGCAGTAGAAAAGAGACATCTATATGAACGAAGAGAGCATTTGACAACAGCTATAAAAAAAGAGCCCGCAGTACCTTTAACAATATGAAACAAATGTTGTGTAGCCGTAATCTAAGCCTAAAGCTGAAAATACGAATGCTTAAATGTTATGTTTTCTCGGTCCTGTTATATGGGGTGGAGGCGTGGACACTAAATAAGCAATGTATGGGTAAGCTGGAGGCATTTGAGATGTGGGCGTACCGAAGAATGTTAAAAATCTCCTGGAAGGATAAGATAACTAACCAAGTTGTATTAGACAGGATGAACAAACAAAAGGAGGTCGTATTGAGTGTTAAAATGAGGAAACTACAATACCTGGGACATATTACACGTGGGAATAAATATCAACTGTTACAACTAATTATGCAAGGAAAGATTGAAGGTAGGCGCAGCATAGGTAGGAGAAGAATGTCATGGTTGAGAAACCTCAGGGAGTGGTTTGCTTGCACTTCCATACAATTGTTCCGAGCGGCAGCCTCCAGAGTCAAAATTGCCATGATGATAGCCAACCTTCGTAGCGGAGATGGCACGTGAAGAAGAAGATAAAAAAAGAAAATGGAGTGTAAATGGAGTGTAATAGGGGTACAAAGGAGAAAAACAGAATGTATAAAGAAATAGGTATGAACCCTGTGACTGTAAGAGAGATGATTGTGAAGATGACGGGAAGTACGGAGGGATGAAATAGTGTTCACAATTACATCCGAGCCGTCATTAAAAATAAAGAAGAAGAAGAGAAACACCAACCGGGCCAACGATAGAGATAAGATCTAATTACTATTTTAATGGGAATAAGCTGCAATAGAAGGATAAAATAAGTTTATTGACGTTTGAATCTTTGATCTTGTACTGGTAACTTATTTATACTCCAAGTATGACTAGTATGTCAGTATGCCATCCTTACTGTTTAATTAATATATTGAGACAGCCTTCCAAAATTTGAAAAACCACTGCCTGGGAATGGGAATCCCCATAGGAAATGTTCATCCTAGTTCAAGATTCTTATGATCTAGAATTTATGATAAAGCGCCTATACAGAGAATATGTAAAATGGGAGTTACAAGTCAGTATGAAGAAAACAGAATATTTAGATATCAATTTAGATGCAAGGTTTGGAGTGTTGATAGACAGAGGACGTGGAAATCAAACAAGTGAAAAAATTTAAAATATTTAGGTGCACTCATTGCTAAGAACGGCTTGTGAGAAACCGAAATTAAACACCGAATTAATCAGGGACGTAAAATTATACGATGCCTGAACTCTTTATAATGGGATCGCAACATTTCGAAAAGGAACAAAAAAGCATACGGTAAACCATGGTTGAACTATGGACAATTAATGCAGACCTCGAGAGAAGATTTTTGGCAGTTGAAATGGATTATTTGAGAAGAAGTGCTAGAAAATCAAGGCAGGAAAGGAAGACCAACGAATCTATAAGAAATAACACGAATGCTACAGAAACGGTCATCGACAGAATAGAACGTTGGCCACAAAAACTTCACAAATGGAAGCCTCTTGGAAGAAGAAAAAGAGGTAGATCTCGACGCTCTTGGAATGAAGAAATTAAAAGAGCGATGGAATCTAAAGGTTTAGAGGAGGAGCATGCCTTGGACCGGGAGGATTGGCGGAGGAGAATGGGAATACGGCGATAGTCGTCTCCAAAATGTATTTTACAAGTTGGATTAATGTCAAACGTCAATAAACCTATTTTAACCTTCAATTGTGGCTTATTCCCATTAAAGTAGTAATTACTTTAAAATGCCACAAGAAAATAGCTTCAGAACAATAGATAAGATCTAGATAAGAGAAGGGAGTGTTCCAAAAATGTCGTCAGCCTTACAGCGGCCACCCCACTTTCGGAGTACGGTACGTGCGACAGTCAACTGCGCACAAGTAAGAGAGGGTGATTTTAGTTGGTAGGCAGAATAATAGATACCTGAATCGTTGGCACTGCTATCGTTAGTACTTTAAATTAAACTAAAACCCAAATATTAGAGACTTAAAATGGAAGTAGCATAAAAAAATTTCAAAACCCTCCCACAGACAAATTCTGGGTGCGCCACTGCGTCTGAATTTGACAGGCCTATCAGAAGTAAACAACGCATGATTTGTTAATACGTTAGCGGGTGGCGTTAGGAGCACACATAATAATTTATTGAAATATTTGGTGTTGCTGCTGTTGGTGTGTTCCTTACAAGTCCCTATAATTTCAAGGCTTGGCACCTTGCTGAATTTAAGGATGACCATTTTTGCTACACTTTTGGACATCATACCACTCATGCATATGTTACTGTTGGTTTTACCACGAATAGACCATGTCTGGTTTGAACCCCACATTTAGATGTGTACTATTCACTTCTGTCATTAAATTTGCTGTGCTAAGATGACCAAATCATCTGCATAGAGCAGGAATAATGTATGTATGTCATAAGTCTACCTATAAACCCAGTCATAACGAGATGCTACACAAGCGAGGAAATAATAGCAAGAGGCTACTTGTTCGGATACTGTATCCAACAGTAACGTTGCGAATATCACACGGCTCTTCAGTATGTAGACTATCAACATGTTGCTTATTTTATCTACTCTAATGCTTCGTAGGTGTTGTCGAATGGTACTTACATACAGAGAAGTGCATCACCTCTTGGTTTTCTAAATTGTATGTACGAAATATATGTATTCTCCTTGACTATCGAACAGTTTTTCTCAAGACTTCAATACAAATGACATCCAGCTTATCAGTGTAAGGGACTTTACTTTTTCCTGTCCGGTTTTGACAGGTTTGGGTATAAAAGCCACCCTTATTAGCCTTTATGCTTTTGGTACATACTTCAGTCCTTAGCTAGCCTTTAGTGTCATAATTTTGTGTACATGTCATTTCCCTTCAGTAGAAATATTGGATAGATTCACTCCGGATCGGGTAATTTATAAGGATCAAAGTTATATTATGAGTTTTAAATACTTGCGAAACGCCCGCACATGTCCATTATTATTAGTATACACTCATTACTTTACTTATCATTTTATACTTCAACGCCATTAATTTAATTAAAGTAATTATTTCTTGTAAAACAAAAACTTACGATCGAAACAAACAATATAAAGATTAATACTGAGTAGTTGGAAATTATGATTAGCTATAGTAAAGCATATCTATCAGTGTTTATAAGGCCAGCACCCTTTTAAAAAAATAAATATACACCTTAAATATATTTAAGTAAAATTTATTAAAAAAACTTACCAATATCATGACTTTCCAATTTGGTTCTCAGATGGTCAATGCTGTTTGCCTTGATGTCGAGTTCGTCTTTTGTCAAATCCTGAAAAGAAAATAATATGTCAGTCATCGTTATTAATTAGCAACACAATTAAGGTTCTTTTATATTTGAAGAAAAGATAAAAATAGGAAACCATGATGTGATATTAATGGATTTAAAGAAGCACTCGGTCTGTAAATGAATTAATGATATGAGTACAAGAAACATTTTTTATATTGTAAAATACGATTTGATTTTTAGACGTAGTGTAGAATTTTGCACAGATGTCACATAAAATGATGAAATATGGAATCAACAGCAAATCTGTTAGTGACTATGAGCATACAACAGGGTAAGAAAAAAAATCTCAGAGGAGATGAAATGATGTACTTAAGAACATGCTGAAACACGATGAATATTCAACATCCCTATATCAAATTTGTCCATAAATGAACAGAATAAGGCAAGGTTAAGAGATAAATAAATATATAGAGATATATAGGCTAGAAATATATCGTATATGAATTACTTATACCAAGAAAACTTCAGACACATCATTATTTACAACCTGGACAGGAAGCTGAAAAAATATAAGATATTTATCAGTTTATTTAAATTCAGAAAGAAAGAAAGAAAATAATTAATGAAGAATATTAAATTTTTTTCTAAAGTCATCTCATGCACTATGCCTATAAATACAAGGAAATGAGTTTACGACCACTTGCAACTATTGTCTGCTTTTCCTCCATTAAATTCTGCAATATAATCCTTTATAATAGACGCCGTACTAGGAAAACAAAGTGCATTAAGTTTATTTGCATATATTATATTTTACTAAGTAACAGTTAAGTACTTAGGAATATACTTGTCTTGAATTGGATATTAGATAACATCGTTATAATTACCTACGATTTGAAAGTATTCACACTGCTATCAATACAATGGTGAAATCAATTCTGATTATATTGTTCGTTTTTTTTTTCAATAACTAATCCTGTTATGTAATTATTATATAAATCAAAGAGAATTTTACACAAAACAATTGTTTTATTGTTTTTTTCGTTAAAACTTCATATTTGAATATGAGGAAGGCATACGAAACAATTGACCCTGTTGTGCTTGGTGTGCAGCTTTAAGCAATGAGTACTCAGTAATGATCTTAACTTGATCATATCGTTGTAATGAACGATATATTCTTGTAACAATTTACTTTAGACTAAAATAACATAAGTATTGTAAAATTTTCAGGTCAGAAGCCGTTTTAAAATATAAAAGCTTAAAATCTCTTACTTTGTTTTTAGGCATGCTTTCATTAAAACTTTGAAAACTTGTTAAATATTCTATACACTTTCATACACATTGTGTGTTCATATATGGGCGCAAAAAATGCAATTATTTTATCTGGTGTTTACGTTATATCAACATAAAGTTTAATCAATCATAAGTACTTATTTTATTCACCTAACATACAATAATGTGGAAAAATCCAACCATGTTATACTGCTAGTGTATTTCCTTATCAGCTGCAATTATTATAGATAATCTTCCGGTATTTCCTTTTACGAAGAATCCAGGATTATGCATGGAGTTGATTTAAAAAGGAGCAGAGAACGATCCATTTGACTTTTACAGACTGTTTTTCGACGATGAAATATTATCAATTATAGTTCAAGAATTGGATAAATAGTCCAGTAGAGTATGTTATATGGGATTGCCAATGAAAAAATTCGTTGCTAACGTTACTGAAAAAATATTTCCTGAATAGATTCTAGTATTTTTAGGATATCTAAAGTGGATGGGATTAGTTTAAAGATTACTTTAGTATGAATCTTCTATATACTTATGACGTTGGACAATACGTGGTTATGTCCAAAAAATAGATTTAAACGCCTTCTCTCTAATTTACACTCTTTGATAACAACCTTACTGCAGTTAATGACAAAAAAAGCTTTGGTGAGTTTGATGATTAAAAAGTTTCAGAATATTCGATACAGTATCGATGAAACTGATACCGTTTAGAGGCTGGTTAAATTTGTCAATGGTATTTCCATTGTTAGATCCATCTTCAAAATCTATAACATAAAATTTCCACTTCTGGCAACAAATATGAGGCATTCGAAATATGCCCAAAAAACGCAGAATTTAAACTTTCATATTATAAAAAAAGGAACGCGATGGGAAATGACTCCATGAAGACGTATTCGATGGAATTTGTAGATGAAGCTGTGTAGTTTCGATTAACGTACTGGTACAAGCGAAAATAAGTAGTTTTAAACGTTTTAGATCGTTTGTAATGCCAATTACAAACCAATGCCAAGAGAATTTTTTTGCTAAAGGCTTTGAAGATTAGGCTCTAACAATAAAAATTCCATAGTGACCGTTCAATGAAAATGATCAATTTTATTCATCTCATGAGAATCATAAAAAATAGCAAAAATGGCGCAACGTTTATTTATTTGACACTTTTATAGAGACTAACTTTACTTGGGGCAAAATACAAAAACTACATACGAAAGCTGCACTTTTCGTCTTTAAAACTCATTATAATTTTTGTCGATAGGATAATCTGATCAAAAGATATCGAATTTTTTTTCCTTCAAGTTGATACAAATTTTATTTAAAATTGATTGATATGAATAACTGAATATTAGGATATTAGGGGGGTAGGAGTGGTAAACTTTTTTTGAATATTTTTTTGGATTTTAAAAATTCTTACAACCGTCTAGCAGAAAAATGAGGAAAGAGAACCAGAAATGAGAAAAACAACAGTAAGGTGCTCACAGTTAGCAAAAGAAAGGGAAGAGCGTATGATATGAAGCATTCCAAGAGAGTAAAAACATCTTGCAAGGTATGTAGTGAAAAGTTTGTATGTAATGACTGTTTTTTGTTGTAAATAGTTTTCAGGCACTAACTTTTGTTACAAACCGTGTGTACCATATTTTGATACAATCTTTTGAATAAGTTTTTTCCCAAATTACACATTTTTATATTATAATATAATTTGTAACTCTTCTATACAATAATTTGACAAAACTAATACATCTTAGTTTCAGTGAAATTTATAAAATCTCTGCCTAATAGAATATAATATTATGTGACTACATATATAAATGTGGAGGTACATAGCTCGTGGTAAAACTTACTGTGTACCACTTCTGGTACACAAAGGACACCAAACTAAAATCAAGGCTTTTTAAAACGGCAAATAATGCGAAATTAATGTTACATCAAACATTTGTTTTTAAACTTTGCAGTATATAACAGCCGAGAGGAAATTGTAAAATAACTCACCATTGCTTGTTTAGTTTATTACCTTCATAAATACACACTCCACATCTTGTAGTTGAAATCTAAACATAAACTATTTATAGAAAATCCTATCAAATATTCGGTACGGCTTTACAGTTGAGCCTGTTTCATAACAAACTGTGATAAAATGTAGGGTATCAAATAAACGGAGTCTTTCTTTAGCAAAACTTATTTGCAATTACGCAGATGTGTGATGTAAATATTATGTATACTCAAGTGCTAAATTTAATTTAACTTTAAGAAGCATTTATTACATTGAATATATCAAAATGTAGAATTTTTAGATATTTTAGTCCTAATATAAACAGATGTAAAAAAGATAATATCAAGATGTACAATTAATTATATTTACTTGTAGTTGTAGCGTTCTAGAAGATCAAATTTAGAATAAATATTTTGTCCTAATGTACAAATTTAACCAACGCGACGCTCAGGGGTATCTAGTAATTGACATAGAAGAAACAAAAATTTGGAAGACTTACGTAATAACAACATTTGACCACAATGATGAGTACAACAGAAATCACACCACCATGCAGAAAATGAAAGCCATACCAGACCACCAATCATCGAAATGAAAGTAGAAGACGCAATAAAAAATATTAGGGAGGGTAAGGCTGCAAGCCCAGATGACTTTCATGCTGAGTTCTTGAAGACTATGCCTTTATTCTTTGTTAACAAAGGAATATTTTCTTTTGACTGTCTTTCCTTGGCAAAGATTCCCGACCACGCGGCTTATGTTTCGCAGCAAATAAATTTTTATAATTTCACCATCGTGGCTGGAAATTCGAAATCCCATCTTTATCATCATTGAATAGAAAGAATAGAAAGGGAGATAAAAATGGAAAAGGGAGATAAAAATAAAGTAGGTTGTAATAAATAGACAAAAATATGAAGACATAATTGGAAAACACTCAAAGGTGCTGAGACTGGGTAAAGACTGGCAGATATCAGACTGGAGAAAGACGAGTGACGTTGTTGTTAAAAACCTTCCCAGTGGCATTTTAAATGTAATGCATCGAAAAGATTTATATTTTCTAAAAAAAAGATCATATGGCCACCGTAAGGGGGGGGGGGGAATATTTTATCGTTCTGACATAGGGTTCAGCAAGTCTATAATACGAAAATGGAAAAAGATTTCTTTATTAAAGTGCAAGTTACAACAGATGGGAGGTTCATTGAAAGGAGATAAATCATCCATAGACACTCTCCTTAGAAAACCGTGAAAATTGGAGAGAACAGCCGAATCTCTCATTTTATAAAATAATAGATACTGGCGTACGGACAAATAATAACGAGAGTGCTGCAGAAAATAATCGTATTGATGATGAGAACCCAGAGGAACTTGGAGATTAGGAATTAATATAAATATATACACATAATTTGTACGGCCTTTTGTACTTTGTTTTCTTCCTTATTCGTAAAACACTAGGTTTGAAAAACAGACTAATCGAAGAACAATTAATATCGATAATAGTTGACTATTATCAAGTATTTGCAAATGTTAGTTGCATACATTTGTATTTACAAGGTTCACTTGCAAAACTTGGTATTTTCTTCCTTTCCTGACAAACACAATAACTTTCATGAAAAAATCATTAATTTTTACGCAATAGAGCATTTATCGATCACAAAAAGTGACATTCATTAAAACTAAGGTTTTTTGCAAAATTTACCTATTTTTTACAAATAACTCAGTTTGACTTATACAGTAAATACAAAGTTTTGCATCTGGCGGACTCCTATATGGTCATTAGTTAAAACAAAAATAATACCTGAACAACGGTTAGTCAACGAACAAACAATAGAACGGGTCATCAATTACTGCTATCTGGAAAAATTAGAAACTACAAACCTATTTATCAGCTTGTTATCTCATTTATATAAGCATTCATAAGAATAATTATTACTAATAAACTGGGACGTAAGCTAGATTTTCACCAACCACTAGAGCAAGCCCGATTTAGGAGTGGCTTTGGAACGAACGACCACAGACAAGCAATAAAATCCTTGATAGAGAAAATTATAATTGATTTAATATTTGAAGACTTGAGAAAGCATTTGACTCAGTCAAGAGTTCTTATAGAGTATAGTATTGATTATAGGTACACAACTCTTCTTAGGAATTATATATATATATATATATTATATATATATATATTATATTATATATATATATATATATAATAGCGCAACAGCTGCAGTGAGACTGCACTATGGCGACACAAAACACATTTGCCTTGGAGAAGAGTATTAGGCACAGAGGCACCATCTGTCCTAAACTATTCACCGCTTTATTACTAAGTATTATAAGAATCAATAATTTGGAAAATATTGGGAGTCGGCATAAATAGGAAGATTCTGAACAACTTGAAGTTTGCAAATGACATAGCCTTATTACAGACCGGGTAGATCATGCCTGCCAATTTCTATAAGACCTTCAGTGCTCTTGTAGATGATTTGGACTTTAAAATTATCTTTTCCAAAACACAATACATGACTTACCTTTTACTAAACAAAAAAAATTTCAACTAATGGAATGTAAATTGAACAAGTGCATACCTATAAGTATCTGAGAGATTAAATTAGAAGAAAACAATCAAACAACAGAGTTTAATAGAAGAATATGACGAACATGTTCAGCTTACGGAAAACTGAGGGAAGTCTGTAGATCAGATATCCTAAGAACGATAAAAATTTCTACCTCTCATTATTAGTAACCCAAGAAAACTTACTGTTGCAACCTTTTTTCATTGAAAAAAGAAGAATAATGATAAACAATCAGACTGTATGTCCATCAATTTTCATTAAAAACTTTGTATTTGTAAATAGTAATTTATAACCGACTATAAAATTTCAACAATATATATAAAAATATATAAAATATATTTTATTTTAATTAATGCAGTTTTATTTTGTTAATAAACTGCAAATAAATATTTTTTTTTAAGTTTTAATTGATATTGACTATAAGCACGTGTGCTAGGTTATACACTTCGGTTCGTCAAAAACTACCCAACGTAAAAAAATTCTTGCTAAATTTACAGACAGTTGCGACTGGGATCAGCGAACAGAGTATACGAAAATATTCCAGCCTATTTTAAATGACTGACGTTTAAAGGACCCGACATGAAATAGTGGAGGTTATTTTTTTGAAGGTGGTGGGCTGTGAGGTTGACGTTTTTGGTAAAAGTTAAGTTGTATTTGAGCTTTATATTAGCTGAATAAACTAATATTGTTCAAAATAAATTTTGAACAACCCACATGTTTTACAAAAACAAAATTCTAATTATGTATGTAAAATGTTTTAAAAATTAAATACATACAAGCATTTACAAATAACACAACAAACAAACTAACTACAAACAAACACAACACTAAAACTTATTAAATATATACCCACTGTTTGTTTTTTTAAATCTGCCATTATAATCATATATTCCTACAGTCCATTTGATTTAACGGTCATTGTCTATATTTCTTATTTCACAACAACGTTCAGATTAGTGTAACACTTTCAGTCATATTTCCAAGATGCAATCGTGCACCTTAGCACGAAAACAAAAGTAAACACAACAATAGAATGATCTGTTCGACACCAACGTAATTAAGTTGTTTTTGTTGTTTCTTGTTAATTGATAGACATCATCATTCCATTAGGGGATTGGTGCAACTGACTATCAGGATATTTAAAGAATGCTTAGCCACTTAATGTGGTATTACTAATTAATGATTCTCATTATAAAGTACTATGTTTTAGTAATTATTATGCACATATATAATAACTAAGCAAGTGTGTATATAAATATTTCGTTTTTTTAACATTTAAGTATACAGAAAAAATAACATCAGAAATATATCAGAAATGAAAAACACTGAGAATGTTATCATTATGTTGAGCAAAATCAAAGATTCTGTTATAAAAACACAGAAAAAAAACAGAAAGCCGAAATCCTCAAGAAATACTGAAAATCGTGCAACAAAGAAGAAAATATAGAAACACAAACCCAAAATAAGTACACACACAAACATAAATAAGGAACAAAATAAAAAAGGCGAAGGAAAAGTGGATGATGGAAACATGCATCGAAGTGGAAGAATTGCAGAAAAAGCATGATCATTATAATTTACATAAAAATGTGAAAGAATTATCTGGAAAATCATGAACAAATACACCTAACCAATTAATTGACAAAAACAATAAACCTATTAATAACCCAATTAAAATAAAGCAAGTATGGACTAAATATATTCAAGATCTTTTCATAGACACAAGAACGGAACTAACAAATTGATGACGAGGAAGCTCCAATAATATTAAAATCTGAAGTCCAACATGCTATAAACAACTCAAAATCTGGAAAAGCCCCTGGACCAGATGAAGTTCATATCGATCTGATCAAACTTATAGACTATAGACGACGACAATGTATGAGACAATGTACAGAATGGCTACTATCGACCTTTGTTCCGCTACCAAAAACCAAGAACTCCAAACACTGTCATGATCATAGATTAATCAGCTTAATGTCACACTCATTAATTAAAAACATTTTTAAAGATTATACATGCCAGAATATTCAGAAAGTGCGAAGCGGATATGAGTAATAGACAGTTTGGCTTTCTTCGGAAGCTCTGTATAGTTTCACAACCCTTCCCCAAAAATGTCGAGACGAACAAAAGAATCTTTTCGTTGAATTTGTAGACTATGAGAATGCTTTCGACAAAGTGAAACATAACATTCTCATGGAATGTCTAAAGAGAAAAGGACTCGACAAAAATGACAATAACTAACATAGTGAGAAATATCTATTGGAACCAACAGGCTATGGTAACATTAGACGGAAACAGCACGGATGCGCAACAGATAAGTAGAGGAGTGAGACAGGGCTGTGTACTTTCACGATTACTATTTAATATATATTCAGAAAAGTTATTTACACAAGCACTTGAAAACTGTACAGAAGGGATCAAGGTAAATGGTGAAAATATAAATAACATCCGTATGCTGACGATACAGTCGCTATCGCTAAAAGTGAGACAGACCTGCAGACGTTCCTAAACAAAATTTGAGATACTGGAGAACAGTTTGGTTTAACAATAAACATAGAGAAAACAAAATCCATGGTTATCAGTAAGAGGGACAAAGTCATTACAAGGATCCAGATAAAAAATAAAGATATTGAGCAAGTGGACAAAATTTAATACTTAGCGAGTCTGGATTACGGAGAATCTGAATCCGAAATCATAAATTCGCTCAAGAATAGAGCAATCAAGAGCAGCCTTTTGGAAGATGAGAAAATTTTTGAGTAACTAAATCTGCAAATCCGATATCGGATGGTAAAATGTTATATCCACTTCATTCTTCTTTATGGTTTCGAAGCCTGGCCTGTTAATTTTGACTTAATGAGAAAACTGGAAGCTTTTGAGATGTGGCCTTTTAATAGAATTTTGAAGATACCATGGACCGATTATATATTACGAACGAAATGGTGTAGCACAGAATGGGAAGACACAGAGAACTTTTGACCACCATTAAAAGGCGAAGGACAGCATATTTGGGGCACATACTTAGAAATGATAAGTACGAGTTGTTGCAGCTGATTATGAAGGGTAAAATCGAGAAGGAAAAAAGGATCCTGGTAGACGACAAATATCCTGGTTAAAAAATATTCGCGACTAGACCGGGTGTTTCGCGACTGACACAGACGCTCTTAAGAAAAGCAGAAGATAGAGACGATTTTGCAATGGTTATAGCCAACCTTCATTAGTGTGGAGACGGCACTAGAAGAAGAAGAAGGGAAAAAATATATACATTTTATCTTTCGTCGCAAAACATCGACTGTTTAATAATAAGGTAACCTAATTGATAATAAGATTGTTAGATTATATATTTTGTAAGGCACATCTAAGGCAGCATAACATATTGCCGTGATAATTGTCAACTCGTTAATCAACTAGATGGAAAAGAATAAAAAATAGGCATTTCCAACAAGATGGTGCAACAGAAAAATATCATTAGAAACAATATATTCCCAAGATGTTTGATGATAATAATAAAAGATAACAATCTTATTTCATTTCTATCGATTTTTGACGTTAAGTTTCAATATAAAGGTTCAAGCACCCCAGTTGAGGTAAGTTCCTCCCCAAAGTAAAAGCATAATTCGGCATAGGGTAGATTTAGAAGTTAACGATAAATAGAGACTAATATAAAAAAAACTCATTTAACGCAAATTCATAACCTAGAAGAACTAAAAAATCGCATTACACAAAAGTGTAACACAAAATTTTCATTGTATTTAGAGAAGAGACAGTTTGTGTTTAAATAGGCAACATTCCCAACGGTGAAAAGAGTCACATAAAAACTTGTTTACTATACGTTCATTACGTTTACCACCTCATTCATTTTATTCTACATTGATTCATCTTTTTGTATATGCAATTAACAACTTCATAAGATTTAAGATTTGGTCCAACCTATCAGATCTTCAGAATTAACTTTGGCCTTAGAAGGTGTACGAGTATATTTATAAAGATAGCCACCGCTTCACCACAAACAGTAATGACTCCACAGGAATGTTAGGCAGATAGAAGTTCATTTTGCATTATATTTACTTTGCACAAGTACTGGGACATGATTTGCATCATGTCCCAGTACTTTTATAAACTACTTAAAATTAACCGTATATATGATAAATGAGGTTTTCATTGAAACAGACATGTGTCCGAGGTATATCATTCCTGAAAAATATCTTTCCTGTATTTATTACAAAGATATATCCAAAAGAACTTAACCTTTTTCTCAGTGTCTTTATATGCGTGTTTTAAATTAAGTAGAAATTTATTCCTTATAACTTCTTTATAGGTTAAGTTATGAATATTGGCAACTCAACAATATTGGCAATATCATTTTAAAGTCGTCTACTTTAAAATGTATAATGTATGTCTGAATTGTCAATATAAATGAGTGAGATAAAATTAAATTATTAGAAGAATTTTTCACTGAGCAGCAAAAAAACAAAATTTGTTTAATTTACTAATGTTTGTATTTTGAGAACGATTTCCAAAGTGGAAATTGAAACGTCAATAAACGTATTTTAACCTTTAATTGTGGCTTATTCCCATTTAAATAGTAATTATGAATATTTATGTTACTTATTATTATATATAAGCGGTAATAGCTAAAATGACAAA